>JAZAYU010000018.1:7625255-8165841 GCA_038501625.1 Corbicula japonica | reverse complement strand
TGAAATACCTATACAAAAACACTGCACCCGGTGACTAAATAAGAAAACCAGAGTGTGTACGACATCGTCTATTTTTCCAGGTGTGTACGACATCCGTTTAAAAAAATGTAAAAAGCTCAATAAGTAGCCCGAGTCCGGATGAAATACAACATGCGTGTGTTCCAGAATATTAAATGACACAAGCTAAATAACATGGTAAGCGTTAACAAAGTTTTATGCGCGAGAATCATTGGATTTTATGATTGGGTGTGCACGACATCAAAACATTCGACGCTTCAGACAAAATTTGTCTTTGAATGTTTGAGAAAACGGCCATAAACTAAAAGAAGAGACTAAGTGTGGATGAAAATGCTTGGTAACAGAAGTACGGTGCGCTTTATCTGGTCAAAATCGGCCAAGTAATTACTGAGAAATAAGCAAAAACCCTACCTGAAGCGAGCGATTTTTCCAATATAAATATGTGCACGACATCCGAAAAGTCACGTGGTATAGCCACCCTGCAAATTGTCTGAATGACTGATTGGTTGTCTGCTAGTTTAGTCGTTGCTTATCGGTTGAATGAATGAATGAATGAATGAATGAATGAGTGAGTGAGTGAGTGAGTGAGTGAGTGAGTGAGTGAGTGAGTGAGTGAAAGAGTGAGTGAGTGAGTGAGTGAGTGAGTGAGTGAGTGAGTGAGTGAGTGAGTGAGTGAGTGAGTGAGTGAGTGAGTGAGTGAGTGAGTGAGTGAGTGAGTGAGTGAGTGAGTGAGTGAGTGAGTGAATGAATGAATGAATGAATGAATGAATGAATGAATGAATGAATGAATGAATGAATGAATGAATGAATGAATGAATGAATGAATTCTTTATTGCTGTTCAAAAAATAGTATTGTTGAACTGCACACTGCATCGCTCTTACTGTTTCGTTTCGGGTAAGGACGAATGCTATAGTGACTTGTTTTTAGAAAAACAATCATATATCAAACCACCCAAAATAAAACAAAAACATATTGTTGATTATTCTCAAAAAATGTTTACTCACTGCAAACATTATTTTTCATTGTATTTCTTAAACTGGGTTGGTATATGTAGTTATTTGATTTATATTATTTATTTAATAATGCAGTTTGTAAGGTCTGTGGGGGAAGGCTCCCCGACCCCCTCAGCACCTATGACGGGGATAATAAATGAGGTTTCCCTGGAAAGGGGCCTGAAACAAAAAAAAATCTTCATTTTGCACATAGTAAGAAAAGTTCAAACAGGAAAGAAATATAGCTAGATTAAAAAATAAAATCATCAACTTCTATTTACTAAACACAAAAAACTGAACAACATAAACATCATTTTAAATTGCCACACGAGTAATATGTAACTGAGTACAGTTTGTTGTGTCCTTTTGCCTTAGTTATGCGTATAATATGAGATACTTGTCATCTCAAATCAGAAAAAAAATATATTTTGATGAACGTTGTTTGATGTTAGTTTGGTTTTCAAATCATTAATATACTTGATTCATGCTTTGAAAAAAAAACTCGGTGTATTGGTCAGTCGCTCAGATAACATTCCGAGTACTATGCGGTCCATGAATGGGAATGCTAACATTAATTTTCCTGATTAATTAACTGACCTGACGGGGTCATTCTATTGCGATCGATTTAAATAATTGAATTGAATGAATGGGGAGGTTAAGTATCGTCGAGAACGATTGATGATTATTGGTTCGTTATATTTATAAAGGGTTTATTAGGACTAAAGGTACCGTTAGTTGGGTCTACATGCACGCTAAAGTACCGTTAACTTTTTAATTAACGATCGATCCCGGTTACGATGATTCATTCGATTCGGTGACGATGAGTCATTTGATCCGGTGAGTCGTTAGATCCGATGCCTATGAGTCATACGCCTGTTAGTCATTCGATCCCGCGGCGATGTGTCATACGCCGATGAGTCATACGCCGGTGACGTCACGATGAGTCACTCAATGCCGCATGCCACATCCGTCATTCCACCCCAAACGAATGTTATATACTACTGGCATCCATATCCAATTTTTATATTGGTCTATTAAATATGATAGTTCCATAATAAATTAAGTCGTTTAAAAATAGAAGCAAGTTAAATTAACTATTGTTTTCATTAACATAAACTAAAAACAAAAATGTGTCATCGTTTTAATAATTTAAAATATCTACTTTTTTTCTTTTCGTTGCCCACTTTAAATAGAATCAACGTAGAAAAAGATGTATTTCTTACTTATTTTTATATTTAAGTTGTAATGTATTGTTAGGGATTTAACAATTATCTTTTATTTTCTAATTACACATGTACATGTTCTTATAGGTGATTTGGTTAGACATTAAGACATTATAATGATAGAGAGGGCTTTGGAGAGATGGTCTGTTGGAGCCCGTTTGGAGTCAAGAGGTTTCGCGATAGTTGTGATTCCACATACGTGCATCATTATCCTCTCTCTATCGTTTGCGAGGTCCGCATGTTGGCTCCGACGCGATACACCGCATCGTTGACCCTCTACGAGAAAATCTACGAGGCGACTGGACAACCATGGGGTGATCAAATATGCATGAGGACAGCGATGGGGCCTTCTACAGTCAGGTGTTCAATGAGATTCCGAAGGGACCTGTAAGACAAGGGGATGTGGGATCCACAGCAGAAGATCTCTCCAGACCAAGATCAGGGTGTGCGGCTCAAAAAAGGCGACCAATTAGAAGAACATCAAAAGAGGTTTACAATTATCAGGTCATCAACAACTCGGTCAATGAACAAAGGAAATCTATCAAAAATATATAACAGCTACACCAGCCAATGGACCTTAAGGAACTTTACACAGTTTACACAATCATCGAGTTACAGACACAGGCGAAGATGGATCCCAATCGAAACCAATCAAAAGCGTTAAAGTTGAAGATGTTAGAAGAAAAACGAACTTCGACACTAGAAAAATAACTACAGACAGACGCTCACATGGCTTGCAAACCAACATACATACATACACGTTGCCATACCGTATCCTCACCAGGCAAAACATAACCAAATCGCGAGAAAGAAAACGATAAGGGAAAACAAGTTCGCACAAAAATGCAAACTGTATTCGCAATCCACCCCGCGATAGGTATAAAAGAATAAAAGTTTGTTTTTATATTATTAGGGATGGGAACGAGTTTTCGAGTACTCGGTACTTGATAAATGTCCGAGTACCCGAGAACTTCATAAAGTATTCGAGTACTCGATTACAAAATGTAAAATATCAACCAATTTTTAGAACTGTTGTCTATGGAATATTACATACCGACGGCTAACAGTTGATTGTGAACACCTCGCACCTGGTTTCAAATAAAAAAGATGACAGTTAGGGCACAAATATCCGATAATTGGCGCCTAATCCACGTTATTGTTTGATGCCGCAATACAGACAGTATGCAATAAAAATGAAAATTAGACCAGAATATTTTGTATACGATGCTGCTCTTGTCGGCCTTATATTTGATTGTGTTTATTGAGTATTATACGAGTATTCAATTGCGATTGTTGATTGTAAGTTTGCAAAACTGGAATAAAATCTGATTGGAGAACACACACTTTTTTCACGATGTACACGTACATTTTACGGTAATGTTCAAGATCATTGTCAAATGAGCTCATTAATGATTATTTGTTTAGTTAAATGTTTTCCAAGTTGATTCTCGAATTGCATTATATGGTTAAATATCATTAAGGTATTTTAGTTTCCTGTGTTGTGTATCGTCTTGAGTGATCGATAATGCCAGGCAGTCTGGCATGATCATATCCGGTAGCCGGTACAATTGTTTATACTTATAGAACTGAAGCTGATATTCCTCTTACGTCGGAGAAAGATTTCAAGGACTCGAGTACTTGAGTACTTGACCGGAACAAGATCTGAGTACCCGAGTACTGATTTTGCTACTCGTTCCCATCCCTATGTATAATGGATATTTGTTTACAAAATGTATGAATGGTCACCTAAATACAGAGTAAAAAATTAAAAAAAAGTTAAACACAACTTGCGTCTAAGCACTATTTTAATATCAATATCATGAAGAGAGGATTAACATTTTGCATACTTTTGTATTGATTTTAAAGGAAGGGTACCTGACGAATCATGAAAAATGTATTTGACAGTTAACAAAATAATAAAACAAATACGTCAGAGATAATTTGAGACAGAGCCACAAAAAGATATTAATCTGAAACTTAATATGTCTTTCTTATCGGATATACAAACATTACAATCAAATGATAGTGCCTATAGCTGGGAGCGAACCCGCACCGTCACGGCGACAGCGCCTCAAGCGATTGAATTGATTCTTTAAACATTTAATATTTGGGTCCTAAATAATAAAAAAAAATATTTTTTGTTTTCTTAATATTAATACAGGTTACCTTAAAACAAATTACACATATTATACTTATTATGATCAAGAAATTAAAAATGCAACTTCTCTAAACGCTAAATATGTTTAACTTCCTGATTAAATAAGTTGCGTTTTTGTACTATATTATCTGTACTTGAAGAAATAAGATACGCAACTTTTTTAAACATGAAATGTGTTTCTTGTTAATTAAAACGAAGTTGCATTTCTAATTTCTTTAAGTATTTAGATTACCGTAAAGCATATATTTGCTTATTGAGTGTTTAATATTATGTACGTACATGTAAAGAGCATAATTATTTCACATTTATTTATTAAAATTATTTAAACGGGGTTATAATAACAAATTATTGAGAAGAATATGTGACATAAAGGCCTTTTTTAACGATTCTTGGAATAGCATATTGACAACAAAGCTTATATTGGCACACCTTTGCGCAACAATCGTGGTAAAACGTGCTTGCGCGTCAAAGTCACAAGAAAAAGCATTGAGAGATGATTAATAGTGTGTTGTACATGTATATAGGTACAGTTCACTCATTGTGTCAAACTCGCTTTAGTCGAAACATCGGTTATCTCGAATTAATTTCACGATCCCGTCAAAATGTGTTTCCTTTACATATAATATTACACCGTTTAAGTCGAATTCGACTTAAACAATGTTTTGATAAGTCAAAGTAAATTTTAAACCCGACGGCTATAATGTCATATGTAAAGTCATCGGATAAGTCGAAGTGTGAAACTTGACGCGGTCGAACAATGCGCGAGGCTTCTTCAAAGTAAGAACTTGTAAGCAACATACATGTACCATTATTAAACAATAATTAAGTTGATCGCATGTTAAGTAAATGTTCGCTATATAAATGCATTCGTATGTACGTGTAATTATGAATTATTTCTTTGTGTGTAAAACAAAACAAAAAAAACAACATTTATTTACAATAGCGATGTGAACATCGGCCTATACAATACGAGTTAATTCGTTTAGGATAACACAATTTATGCAAAATCATGACCGATCAAAACGTAGCAATTCTCTCCAACAAAACTGTAACACGAAAAGAAAGCTCCGAGCTAACGATTATACGTTGAATATTAATTTCACTTTGAATAAGTTCACCCTATAAAAAATTAAACTAACAAAATACCACTTTAACGCACAGAGTGAAGATGAGAGGATAACGATGTCAAACGATGATGATGTTTGTTTTTCACATTTCAAAATAAATATAATCGAATTAATATATTTTTGTTCTATTTTGATACACGAATTGATCATCTGAAATGTTCATATACTTATTCTTTGGCATAAACAACTACTTTCACTCACAATTATTTCAGCATTAGAAGCATATTGGGATATTATTCGTGCAGTGGCGCCAATTTTGGATATCTCGAAATAATATATACGGTCCCAACTAATTCGACACAACGAGAGTGGACTGTAGTTTGCTTTTGATATAGCCATACCCGAACCATATTTTCCAATGCAAAATTTAAAAAATATTGAAGAAGGCTCTCATTTTAACGAAGTGCACGTATAGAAATATATACCTCAATACAGCTTCTCTTTTAATTATGTTTCTTTTCAATGTAAAATATGACAATAATGTCAACAATGTATTATCACACTGCAGCTATGTATTACATGTAAATAAACAATAAAGTTGTGAGGAGTGCTTTTCAGCCTTCTGTAATGATTTCTTTTCTTGAAACGCTCATCAAAATTTGATAACATTTCTATAATTATATCTTTAAAATCTTCACATAAAATTTTAAGTAGATCACATTTGAATGTTGAATCAAACATTTAATATTTTTAAACAATGCTAATATTTCTGTTATTGAATTCTTTGCATAAACTGGTAAACTGAAATGACGTCATTAATTTGAGCAGACGACATTATTTATTATGCATTTCGCTGTAAAAAAACATTTTGCTGTAAAAATGTGTAACAAAATACCATTTTAGTTATAAGAAATTCATTTATAGTTGTAAGTTCTTTCTAAATTTAGTAAAAACAAAAATATCACTAAAATGACCGAATGTACCTTTTCCCGTGACGTGCCCCATTTCTTGACCTATATCTCGTGGCGGATAGGTGATTATTTAGTTAAGAAAAAATAATAAAAAAAAGCATGTGACCATTTCAGGACTGTATAGATTGTGTGGTATTTAACGGACCTTTTCTGATTCCAAAAACTAGACTTCAAATGTACTTGCTGCAGTCCAGATTTGCAATAAATAATTTAAAAACATATTACATCTTGTTATGAAATGGTCGGCTTATTAAATTCAATAAATGTTGTACATACAATTTTTTTTCCATTCTAACTTAAAAGTCACTCATTTGTATAAAAATAAAACCAAACCTTTTGGTACGATTAAAACATATACGACCAATTCAATAAAAGCCAGATAGATATACATTTTTAGGAATATATTATTAACGCCGAAGTATTAACATGTTTCCGAAAGTATTCAATGCCACGATTGAAGAATTTTAAACTAAGCTGTGATTAATTAAGCAGGTATTTCAAGTGTTCTTATTTAGAATACAATAAATCGAAACAAAAAATTATATATTGTAGTTGGTATTCCAAAATATGTACAAATGTAGTTGCATGTCAATATAGGAAACCCGATTTATTTATTTTAGGAATAAATGAGTAATCTATTCACATTTATGTGAAATACCATTAATAAAACCCATTAGTACAACGTACATGAGTTAAAATGACTAAATATACAGAAACTTGTGTTGTAATGAAGCAGTCTACGAGCTTACAAATTG
The DNA here is from genome assembly GCA_038501625.1 of Corbicula japonica. Taxonomy (NCBI): domain Eukaryota; kingdom Metazoa; phylum Mollusca; class Bivalvia; order Venerida; family Cyrenidae; genus Corbicula; species Corbicula japonica. Next base: position 8,158,656 of record JAZAYU010000018.1, on the reverse strand, counting down.
TACATGTAAAACGAAATGAAACAGGTAAGATGGCACCTACATTACTTAGAGCTGTTATATTATAGCCTCTATGAGAAATATTGGGTGTGATTGTGTTAAATGACTATTAAGACTAAACGCAAAAAAATAGCTGAGCATGAGTCTTTCAACAATAAAGGGTCCAGACCGCCCAGAGGTGGTCCGTTACTAAAATGCGGTAAAATGCGCATGTCGATATACGGGCTGAAACCTGTATTAAAGTTCTTACAGCCACATCATATGTGTTTATATGCAACCTTTATCATTATCGTTTCTCCAGCGGTAAAAAGGTTATTTTGCTGTTGTTGTTTTCAATTAGAAGCATTTAAAAGTGATCTTATGAGTTGATATGTTCTCATATTTCTGATTAAATATTGCATTTTATGGATAGGTTGATGTTAATGCAACAAGACAACTTGTACTTGTACTTGTTTGTTCATATGAAAATCTATTGGGGTAAGTCTTAGTTGGTTCATCATAGAACCTGGTTTAAACCCCCAGGCAGCAAATTGTTTTGCAACTGGTCGTTTCATAGCGGCAATCCTTCGGGTTCCCATGTAAGTTAATTGTTTGTTGTAAGTATCTCGAAATCGATCGTTTTATAAGCCATGCTATTGTTTCCTCTACGTTTTAGCTTAGTGGGAAGGCTGTGTCTTCTGGATGTGGCCAGTCATATTTTTTAAAAGCAAAAATGACTTTTTTGTTGCATTTTTCGCATATTATGAAAATTTGTCTTTTGTAAGGGCGCTTGGGAGATAATTTGCCAAGGCTGATTGTGATTATATTAACTATTAGAAAAACAAATTGTGTTCTCGTCAGGTTCACTTCTGTTTGTTATCAGACGTTACAGTACTGAAAATCAAGAAATAGACATTTTTGCGTTTCCACTCCGTTTCATTTCCATTTCAATTCGCAACGTTTTTCGCTTCGCTTCCATTCCGTTTCCGTTGCGTTTCCATTCCGTTTCCATTTCGATTAAAACGCTTTCAACGCTGCGTTTCCAGCGTTTTTTCCATTTATATCGTTTCTTCCGTTTCTAGCATTTCCAGCGTTCCATTTCCGCTTACGTGCGTTTTAACCGTTTCCACGGCTAAATATTTTCGTTCAACAAATTTCAGTACTGTTGTAAATGTAAAGTGGAATGAAACAAGGCGAGAAACTTCAAGATTGCAACTAGACTATAATGTAAAGGCGATCCGATACGGCGAATGAGAAGAATGAGAACTTTTCCATGTAGATGTGGTAACTTAAATGCTTGTGGGACAGCTTAGATATGATACCTTTATAAGAACTATAAAGCCCTTACTAGGATTCTCTTGAATTCTCTAATAAAAAGCTAGTTGTTTATGCAATTACAACACGGAGCTCGGATTCAACAGACTCCACACAGCCACCGTTGAGGATAATTCGTTTGAGGGGAAAATCATCGCGGACAAGTTTTCAAAGGTCATCGTGATTCCACTTAGATTTTCGCTTTTTTTTGCTTATTCGAGCGGACCTCATCGCAGGTATGTACCGCATAAAAAGGAGGAATTCTCACACTCTGATTAGAAAATGCAATCAAAACTTCCCAAAACTTATTTTTAATTCAGTGAATATACTAATAACCATTTCCTGACTATACTCTGAGTTAATTGATGTTGTATTACCGTTTAAATAAATGAAGTCGGGTAACCGTCGGCAGTACATAATACGTATAAAGTTTCTCTATTCTTGTTCCAAATAGATTATTAATAACGTCAAATAACAGTAATGTTCCCAATATTTGTGTCAGATTATTGTACAAGGCTTTCGGTTGCTTAGTGAATATAAAGTATAAACACTATTCTTGAAATGTAGTTAAGGTAATCCTTACTTATGAGCGGTATTCATTCGCTCTTGCTTAAGATTTAGTTGTTCCTTAATAAGAGTCAAAATAAGAATGTCTAATGTACGTTTTAAATCCCTAATATTCCGATAATTTATATGCCTAGGGCAAATGTTGCCATGCCAACTATCAGTGATATCTACATCTTATAGGTAATACAATTATCAAACTGCTTACAAAGAATTATAGATGGTCAATTATGAAATAAAGTATCAAACTTAATTTGACACCAAACTTTAGAATTATATTACAAAGTTAATTTGTAAATTTAAATACAAGCACGATTAACAGAAGATTACTATTTTTTCTTAGCGATCCTATTACAGCATGGTGACATTATCACTATACATATGTCAAGCCAGATTAATTTATTGAATTATTAATGGGGAATTTTGAGTATTTTTAAACATTTAATAACGGATTCAGAATAATGTGAATTATATCATAAACGATACAGTTTAAGATTCATATTAAGTTCCTGCAAATTCCCAGCGCGGGGCGCACGTGCGTATACATAACTCGAGCTGACACCGGGATTAAAGTGATTAAAGAACATTGTCTGCACGATAAGCATGTCTTAGAGTGTATTTTAAATTGTATTTCTAACAACACTGTAAAAGTTATTGCCTTATGAAGATTTTACATTATTGAAAATAGCAAAACACCTTAATCAATATTCGCGTTAAAATATTTAGCTCAGGTGATGTATAATCACGTGCGTCCCCATACGACAGATTTCTATCTTTTGCTATTCACGGGGCAGTAATTGTAATTCACTTCATATTTATTTAAATATCTGAGTAAGATGCAAGTGCGATTAACTATTGTTGCGTTTTGTTTTGTATTTGAAGCATACATACGTATTCGAAAAGTAGATTGTTTTTAACTGAAACTTTAGAAACAAATATTTTATACACTTACGCTCGTGTAAAGTCAGTGTTGTAAGATTACAAAGTGATTAAGCTTTCTAGAGTTATAATGGATATTTGTTCAGTATAAACAGAAAATATAATCGTACAATGACAACGGGAGGTAACCTCTTCTTGACTTACAAGAAAGTGCCTACTGTTGTTAAGTGAAAGGGAGATCACCGTTTCCAAACTTGCTATTGCTGAATAATTTTATTGAGACGAAACGCAAGTTGTAATAAATATTAGACCAGACGTCGTATACAATGCTGTAATTCGCGTGTGCGTTACACTTACTTGGAAAATAAAAATAAACAACACGATCAGTAATAAATAACAACTCTATACTGGTCAAAGATCACCGCCAGTGAAATTTAATGTAAAATATCGTATATTATTTTTAATTATTGATAATTGAAAGCCATTTCTGTACAGAAAGGATCCTACAAAATATAAATTTGAAACGATCAGTTTCAAAACATGAGTTAAAATTGTTGTGATATTGGTTAAATAATTGAATGTTGAAAGCAATATTTTCTATCTGTGACCGAGAAATGCGTAATTGTGATGGCAAGCATCGGGTCATTCATGCGAATCGTCCTAGACCAAAAATAAAACAGATCACAAATACCACCCACAACAAAAACTTTTCACATGCTTCGCACAAGAAGCGTGCATCTCGTGCAAATCATGTCTTTTTTATTGCAAACGTCTGACGCTTGTTAACGTTTGATTGTACGTCATGTGTATTTTACGATTCATATGTTCATGATGTATTCGGCGATTTAATTATTGTCGGCGTTTGTTTGTAGGGCATATTTAATGACGAATGTTAAATTCTTGAAAACATTTTATTCTCCAAAGGGCAGTTGATGCTTTTTTTCCATTAATAAAATAAACCATTGCAACATGTTATTTCGTTTTACATTTCTCAATTCCCGACGCGAGAAACAAAATAATGTTGCGTTGTCCATTTCTTTCATCAAAATCTCTTTAATATCGCGTTTTAAAGCTATAAAACAAATTAATAAAAACACATCTTCAAAGTATAAGAGATCAAAACACGTGCACGCACAAACATAGGTTCAAGTAAAATATATTCATCCGAATTCCTAATGCATAGATATACATGTAAGTAAAAACCAAAAAATGGACATCTGCATTTGTGAGAAGGAAATACGTTTTTATTTAGGCAATAATGTATAGACTTCAGAAAAAAGTATGGATCACACCATTTAAACGATAAGCTCAAAACATAACAATTGCTTCTTTGTGTCAAATGTTCAGTTACGGAGGAAAACTGCAGGTGCCTATAACACATGCTTTATAATAAAATCTGTACTAATTACAGTATACACCTTCTAAACATGTTATTGTTGACTGGAAACATAGTTTACTGAATTAAACACACGACTGTTATTTTATCAACTATCATTAGTACATGTATGTCAAGATTTACAGAAAATAACTTTAAAACAAATACAGAGATACACTACCAATTAAACAGAGACCAGTAACGTACTAACATACCTGTAATTGTACGTAATCTATATGTATTAATAAACAAACTAAAAATTCAAATTCAATAAAACTTTTCTAATTTACAATGCTAAACAAACACAAAAAGTTATCCAACAGTTACGGAGGAAAAGTTACGGAGAAAAATGTATTAAGTAGGTGAATACTGTTCATATTTTTCTAAATGTTAAAAGGTACATATCATCAGGTTATATGAAACAGACTGTTTGCAATCTGCCTTCAATCAAACAAACGCCAAATCAAGCATTTCAAGTGAACTATGTTCATAAAATAAGAATGCAGAGCACTGTACATCACTGTCTGTGCTAACAACAACACGGGTATTTTCATCGTGCCTGGTACTGCATTGTGATTAAACTGATTTATTTAATGTTGTGAGCTAAATTTGTTCACTTAAGTTTGTATAACTTTCATTTAAAATGTAATTTTAATGTTTAAGCAATAGATGCCAAGCTCAAGCAAAACCATGCACCAGTCAAAATAAAAAGTAACCTGCATATATATTTTATGCAGTACAATAATAGTATTTGTTTAAATTATGGCAAACAATTTGGAGTACTTAGGTATCAGTTGCAAGGGAGGAACTTTTTTTTATAAAAACTCATGTGTGCAGTTTACATTTAGACACAAGTTATACGAGGATAAATTGATAATTGTGCATAATTTTCCTCCGTTACTTTTCTAGCTTCCTCCGTAACTTTCCTCCGTAACCCAAAGTAACAAGAGTAAATTTTAATTATCTTACCTCTGCTGACCATATAACTTGACGGCTTCTGTGATAATAACGAAGCATTCAGTTGGTAACAACAATTAAATTAGCACTAGAAGTAATCATGATACTTTTGGTTACGGAAGAACAAATTACGGACAAAATTTTTTAAACATTTTTGAATAATATTTGCAATAAATGATACTTATTTAGTGATGGTATGTATTAATCAATTGATAATCATGTGATTGATGTAAATTTTTTGATCCATGGAATTAACATAGATTAAAAGAAGTGAAATACACAGTTACGGAGGAAAATGTTATTATCGGACATCACGAATTTCGTGTTTAGGCTATGACCAACAAATATAAAAAAACACATGTGTTTTAATTTTAAATACATAAAATTTGATAATTCTATAAAATATTTATGCCTTTATCACTGTTTTTATCTTATTTAATACCATCAGCAGTGAGGGTTAAAAATGGTTACGGTAGGAAAGTAGTTTTTTGGCGACATCCCTTAAAACCAGTGTCATTGTTTGAAATGGCATCCAATTGCAACAGAACTCTCTAATATCATATTTTCACGTGCCTTAAACATTAAAAACAGCAAATTTTTTAATTGCCATTCATCATATTTCAACAATTTTACTGCAAAATTGATGTTTTGTCTGGCATGTTACTAGACATTTAGCATGCTATAAAACTTAAAGGAAGTAACATAAATCTCAGTGATGTTTGATCTAGGCAAACATCAGATCTCTCACCAAAATAGCAATATTTAATTTTAGAGTTTTAACCTTGAAGATTTGGTCGTCCAAACGCTGGCGATGTTTTTGTCCAAATTGAGTCAATTTTTGTTAATCTGGCTGAACTAGGGGTATGTCGTCATGTATTCTATGCGTCGGCGGTAAGACGCGACGTGAATTGTAGCACAATTCCCGACAGAACCTCACGAAGCTAATGTTTTACTGCTGTCAGACTGTTAATCTCCAAAACCGCAATATCCTTATACATTTGTACCCTAGACGGACAAATAAAGTGACTACTTAAATTTCAATCACACATGTTCTCGTTTCGATAATTGTTTTAAATGTATTACAGGTCTGTCTGTCTGTCTGTCTGTCTGTCTGTCTGTCTGTCTGTCTGTCTGTCTGTCTGTCTGTCTGTCTGTCAGAACACGCGGTAAAATTCATTAGTTAACTATTAAACGTTTAATTTCATCTGCACCTCAAAGTTGCGTATACATGTATTTTACTTCCTCTTATCGTTCTAAAGCGGCCTACACCAATGTACCACACCAAGTTAAGTTTTTTGTGATGAAAATTCACTTGAGTTAAGTTTCGGGAATTCTTTGTGGTCTCACCATACCTTGGATAAAGGTCATTGTTTTCCTAAGGCAAGGCACTATGAATGTTAATGACAATTTCATAAAAAGAATTGAAAATGAAGAATTTTCTGTTATTTCATGTTTTTGGCCCTTCGATTTCATGAAGAAACATTCAATCAAATAATCGGAGTTCATGCAGTAAAGCACCGGTTATCAAGTAAGCCATAAAGTTTTTATGTAGACTTTCTTACTTAATCTTTAAAATTCCATTTTGCGTATAAACCATTTTTTTAAACGCAATATTTAACTTACTCTATTCCCAGGCTCAAATATTAGGATACTTCAAAACAAAACACGTATAAGCAAAACTTGCGGTGTAAAACTGATTAGGAAATTTAACATTCATAATAAGATAACCAATTATGGTGTTGCGAAAGATATGTGTGGATTAAATTTATTTTCCAGGGAATAATACATATCGCCCGAATTTGGCGATTTCATTATTGTAAAGCTTTTAATGATTAAACCAAATAAAGATAAGATCCGTCTATAGTCATCATTGCGCTTTCGTCGATAAAATCGCAAAGTCTAGTTAAATATAACTTTACCCAAATAAATGATATTTATTTATCATTATCATGCCAATTTAAAAAATAAAGGGAATTTGTAAAGCCACCAAACACGAAAAATATAAACCGAGGTTTGGTTTGATTGCGCTTGTTCTTCGGCAATAATGAAAATGCTTATTACTGCACACGCAGCCTAGCCCCGGGTTGAGCTCAACTCCATACACCAATAAACAGACTATGTTGAATTTCATTTTTCGCAAAATCACTGTATATAAACCGATTGTATCATATGCCGGATATAGCAAGCTGATTGTATGGCTGCAATATAAACAATTCGTAAATAACACATGGAAAGCGGAATTATTAGGATCATTTTAAGTCCATTCAACAAAAACAAGTACGTTATACTTTGTATAGTCCTTATTGGTTATAATACGATTTGTTTTGCGCATATATAGGGATAAAAACTTGCAAAATCGCATTTAATCAGAAGAAGGTATTGCAAATGACCCACATGATTGTATCAAAATACTGTTATTCTTTACAAATAAACGCTCTGATGCACGAATACATACTAGTTTTATGACTCTATGACATTAATATAACGACTTTTACAGAACAATGTTGCTTTAAATGTATAGATAGTGTAAATTATTAAAATGTTTGAGGGGTGTGTTTCGTAATGACAGTATCATCTATAACATTATCATACTATCATTTATAGCAAACACACCTATTTCTGTTGTATCATTTAGTGTGATCTTCGTTGAATGATTTTCCAATAATCTGTATCACTTATGGCGATGCGCATTTTCTGATTTTATCAAGTTTATGATTTTAGGTAAGATAGAGGAGTTCCTCTACATATATTGTCTGTACAAATTGGGTATATTTGGAGAAATACTAAATCATGGCGTACAAAAACACGAAGAGAAGAACAATAATAATTATAATAATAAAAATAAAACAGAATGATACAACAATTGTGACTATAGGTTATTGTTAGTTTGGAGGCTTGTTTAAAAATTAAACTGTCAGGCCCAACGCAGCTGGGCGACCGTTTAATTTTTCATTCAAACCTCGAAATAAACTATAAACTGTTTTTGTAACTGATAAATTGGCATACACATAGTTTACGCAAATCAGTTGTCAAAACAGTATTTTAATGGCTAGTATAAATGTATTATGAGAATATGTTAGAAAGCGAATTCGTTTATTTCTTTAACTGAAATCAGCCTGGGAACATACCTTTGTGATAGTCAATCCTTGGGCGGAAAACAAGACATTGATTCCTTTGCTAAAGTTCCATTTAACCCTTTACTTCATGGGATATGGAGTACGTTGTTTTTGCTGTACACTGTTTGCTAGTACATTTATTAGAATATTTCTGAAAACAAGTGACCATTGTACGAGTATATCCCGATCAAATGAAATGGATGTTTCAGCTGATGATGATCTATATTGGTCGTACATTGAGTAAAGGATTTATCATCAGCTTAAAATATCGGTATTTAAATAACTTACTTTGCCTCATAATTTGTATGTCACGCCTACCTGTGTAAGTATTTATAATCGTGAATCTTAGGTTTTGAAACTATTACTTAAAAAAAACCCTTAGACTATGTTTATCAAATCCAAAACGTTTTGGGACGACATTAATTATCGCTTGTTGTAAATTGTAGTTCTCAGCGCGGCCTGGGTGTTATCTAATGAAGTCAGGTAGATCCAGTTGTGTCGTGTCGCCGCAGTATAGAAAGGCACCGAGGCCCTTATATTTCATAGCGTATCATATTTCTGTACGAAGCACTTTTAATACGTGTTTTTACATCAAGCCGTTGTTTTTTAATCCGAAAAATATACAAAAATCATCTTTAAAAAATCGCCATAACTGATACACATAGATCACTAGAAACATACAAATGATTGAGTTAACATGTTCAATAAATGATACAGTCTGGGTCGAAGCTACATGCACATTTGGTCTAATGTTTTGATGTTTAATTGATCAGCTATGGTATTCTTATTATTGTAAGAATAAAAATGATATGTTTTATCATCGCTAGCATGAGAATACCTCTCAAAACCTGTTAAAACATAAACATTTACGCTGATTTTGTACAGTGCACAGTGCAAACGGTACTTTATGTGAGAGATTTAAGCGAATTTTTAAAAGTATATTGCATAAAAAATGTAACGACGTATTTCATAACAAGTGCTTCGAGGATCGCCTGTTGAACATGTATTTGTGGATTGGATTTCTCATTACAATACATACAAAATCTCCACTTTTTTGAACTGTTTACTATGTTTTTGTGACAATCAGTGCGCTATATCCGGTAGATGATACTATCGGTTTATATACAGTGAAAATGTGTTTTTCACACGGTATGAAATTAAAAAAAATGCATGTGGGTATTTCACAAATACTGTGAAAATTACGTTCGGATACAAATTTCGTACGAATATAGAAACGCATTTTTCACCTAAATATCTTATGAAAAAAGTTTTTAAAATGTGAGCTTTTTTAGTGCGAACGTATATTTCACACCTGCAAATTTTGAGTTAAGTTTCTCACCAGCACCAGTGTCTCAATATTCGGCACTTTAGGTTTGCCCACTGTTCCTGTTTACAGACGGATTTAGAAAGTGCGGAAGCGGAGTACGCCCCCTCCTCGACCAAGATGCAGTTTTCAGTTCATTTAACAAAGATAATCTGGTAAAATGATAAATAATCTTGTTAATAATACTGATTATTTCGTTATAAATTACAAACTTGGGACCATTGTCGTGCTTTCGAAAATCTTTTTGTAACATTTTGAGAAATTACGTCCTCTTTCGCCGCCTTTTTCGTCTCCTCTAGCTGAAATCCTGGAACCGAGACAGTGTAACACCTTTTTTGTCTTTTGTGTGTTCATGTCTTTTATGCTGTTAGTAACTTACATTACAATGTGAGGTGTTGGAGTGATATTAGCACATTACAAAAGTTAATGCATTTCGTTGCTTTGTCAAATGCTACGAAATTAAAAAAATATTAAAACAGTGACATAAACAAGTGACTACAGAGCCATACTTGATAGATTTCATAAGCTACATATCAATTATCAAAAGCTCTAGAGCTTGAGTTTTTTTAATATTAAATTTTCAGTCTAGGTAAAAGTAGGAACCCCTCGGGCGGCGTCAATTTTGACCAAATGGGCATGATAGGAGCTGACTTAAAAAAGGAACACTATATGGTGCTAAGTGCCCCTGTGGTCGAAATATTAAAGCTCTCAATTTCAGACACTAATTTTTCAAGATTTAACTATATAAATATAGTTAAACTAAGGACCACCTAGTGGGGCCAATTTCGACCCAAGGGGCATAATTTAAGCACTCTTAAGAAAGGACCATTAGATGCTGCTACATGACCAGACCAAATATCAAGGCTCTAGGCGTAGCGGTTTCAGAAGAGACGAATTGTTTAATTTTATATTTCTTTTTACATTTGTTGCCATGGCAACAAAAGCTCTTTGACGGAATTAAATTATTTTTGCAAACAGGTAAGGGTGTCTCCCAAGGAACATTCCTGCCAAGTTTCATCAATTTTGGCAAATGGGGTTCAGGAGGAGAACACGTTTAAAGATATTATTGACGGACGGACAGACCTCTGTTTATACCGGATGGACAGGTATAAATAAAAGCTTCCTAAAAAAACAAAATTATTTGAGTCTCAGGGCGGATCATTGGTTTAGTGATAAACTGGCTTCCGCGAGAGTGATTGCTATGGATCTTGATGCGATTGATAGAGGCGCGATTGTGTTTACAATGGATATTCGTGCGCTTGCTAGGGGTGCGAAACTGATTGCTATGGACCAGAAAACTGTTGCAAGGGGGACCTAGTAATTGCTACGGACCTTTAGGCGGCTGCTAGGAAGTGCGAGGTAGGATGCTAAGACCCAAAGTGGTGTTATGGGTACTAGAATAATTTCTATGGACCATGAAACTGTTGCTTATGGCGCTTGAATGGCTGCTTTGGATCTCAAGGAAGGTATTCATGCGGTTGCTATGGATGTGGGATCTGTTGGTACGGCCCTAAAAGCGGTTACTAGGAGCGCTTTTGTGGTTTCTTTAGACATTTAGACCTTAAGAAGGTTGCTTAAGGTGCTTGTGGTTGCAATGGACCGAAAGTTAGTTAATTAGGGCGCAAGGCTGGTTTGTCATTGACCTAAAGGTGGTTGCGATATCTAGTTCCGTGTTGATACGTTAAGCGTCTATTTAGCGGCGTTGCGACCTTTAGCTGTGCTGCACTGTCTAAATGAAAATGTTCGAAATTAACTGAAACGTTAGCTTTATTTATCTAATACTATAGGATGAATAATGATTTGAACACTTATTCAGACTAAAAATCGACATAAAGTCAAACGTATAATTCACACTGCTGATTAGTGACGAACTCGCAAGTATTTTTCATATCATGTTAAAAACACGTTTTGTGATAAATGCGGTTCAACATTTGTATGGATGCTTTCAGAAATGTTATGCCTTGACTATATTTTAATTACACTTGAATCGTTTTGTAGGATTCTCAGTTATGTTTAATTTAATTAAATTTACACAGTAATCATGATTATGGAAATAATAATTTGCAAACTCCCTATTTCTTGTTATATTTAGAATGCATTGATTTCAATCTCTGAAGGAAAAGTTATGTTGCTAGGAGATCTGGGTATGTTTTTACTTTTGTGCATAGCGTCTTGTATATGTATACATATCGTGTACACATATCGCAATTGTTTTTTTTATCTGTTAAGTCTGCATCCTTATTATCGCCCAAGTACCGGAAGTCCAAGGTGATTAAAACAGCTTGGGAAACCCGACAGTCTCTCACTTTTTAACGCCGCCTTACATTACCCTAATGTTTTACATTTTATATAATTGGACGTCAGTAATTATCCATAAAATAAAAATAGAAGGAAATACTTTATGTAACCGTCATTTTTCGGGAAAGAAATCAAGTAAGTTAAGAAAGGTAGAAAACGTTATAGGTCAGACACATTCAAATTGCGTCTGTTAATTTAATAATAAATAACTGAACAAATTGGAGACGGTGACGCAGCGAAGACATTAAAAATTGATTCCTCATTACGCGGTATTGCAAGACACTGACAGTTTAATCTCGCAACAATTAGTGACAATAAGACAGTTCAGCCGAAAACCTTTAAGAACAAAATTGATTGCAAAATAAGCATTTAAAAGGAGAAAAACGACTCGGTTAAATTTCTTTGTTATAGTTAAAACGTTCGCATTGTTCACATATGCACAAATGCAATATAAGAAAATGGCTTTCGCAAATAATTACATACAAATGGTTAAAGGATTGTTAAATAAATCGTGTTCACCTGATTGCGTTTACGTAAACGATAATTTCATACTCAGGAGATTCAAAACAAATAGAGACTCTAGAACACAAGAACACTGTTATTACAGGATGAATAAATTTCACAAATCGCTTGGTGAAGAAAAGGTACGTTATTTATTAAATACGAAAAAATATACGTTGTGCAATGAACCCTAGTTTTTATCATTTGTCATATTTTGAACAAGCACGTATCATAAATAAAAAGACTTTATCTAAAGTCAATTATTTGTTTTGTTAAACTAACTGTCCGTAAGGCATTAGATGTAGAAAACAAATTACAAATTTTCCAATAGTTTAATCAAAATTAGCATACAATTTAAAATATACATGTTTTTGCCGTTGGTCAAATCTTGGCCCTTTCACCGTATCGATCCGGTACATGTAAATTAATTACCGCTAGGTCAATGCGAATCCTCGAGCTCACAGTTCAGTTTTGTATCACTTGTGGTTTGTCATTGGAGAAATGAAGAAAACAGCTTATAAAGTTTATTTATTTTAATATTTTATTTTTAATTAAAATTCTTATACTATACAATTACAACCGTATATGTTTTGCCATTGCCGGTTTTCTTTTTTCTCGAGGATCTTTTGGAAATAATTATTGATAATAAAATATAAAAAAATGAATATAATAACATGCTTCGTACCTTCAGCGTATAACCCGATAACACCGTCGATAGCATTGCCATTTCTACGTTTTACTGATTGCGCTTTAGACCACTCGGACACATAGTGGCAGCTATACGCTCTACATTAAACAACGATTAATTCGCCAATATAAACAATGCCAACGTATCTTAGAACAATAAACAGCAATATAGTGGAAAAAAATTAGTAACGCAATCATAGTAAATTTTATATATGGCCTAAATATTTATGGATCGCGAAATAATATCGTAACGTTTGTACATGTAGAACAGCGACGAAAATTTCTTATTTTGCAGTTCGGTATGTGCCGGAAAATTACGATCAGAAAATACAACGTAGTGAGGCGTAGTTATGACGTATTAAAGATCACGGGCGAAATGCAAAAATACGTAATTGGATAACCACACTACCCACGGTTTTCAATACATTTCGTCGCCTTATATCTGCTTACATGTACACACTGTAGGTCTGTGATTTGGGGCAAGCAAATAAATCTACTGAAATTCAATGATAATGTATTGGTAACCATGGTTAGTTTTTTTAACTTTCTCCTTAGAATTTCGCCGAAAATTGTAAACTAATTAAATGCTTAAAAGGCATTGGAGATTTGAATCGATGGTTTTTTTCCTGTCGTAATACCAAAAATGACGTCACAAACCAAGTGGTATCTTCATCCTTAAACATCCGGTATCCGAGAAAATATTATTGCCTACTCGGAAGAAATAAAAGCAACATCCATTTCATAGACATATTAGATAACCCTTGGGGTTACCGCCTTGGAACGGTCAGTGACAAAACAAATTGCCACTGGGGGTTTAAACCAGGTTCTAGGGGCACCACCCTCACACTTAATCCAACCGTTCAAAGGCGGTATCCTCAGAGGTTCTCTTTTTTCGTAAATTGTTTGTGGCGTCTTATTTGAATTGACATATTTATAACAAACATGCTCTCTCTACCTCTCTTCTTTTACGCTGCGTGGAAAGGCTTTGTTTTGTGAGTGTGGCGATTCCTGTTATGCATATTTCACTCTCTTTTTTTGAAAAGAAGGTTGTCATTCATCTATCATAGAGAATTGCATTATCCCAAACTGATAGACCAATCAAAACCTGTAGGACAAAGCAATGTGAGAACGATCGAATATACTCCTTTAACTACACGTTATGGATGAAATTGAGAAGTGTGTTTCGGCTCATCGAGCCCGGCAGACCATTACGAAGATACAGGAAGTTATTTGAGTGCGATGGCATGGCTGATCACACATTTCCTTTCCATTTGCATCAAATTTTAATAAAATAACGATGAGAAAATGATCCCAACTGATAGCGGTTGCAATCATTGAGCTAAAATGTTATTATTTTTATCACATTAAACAAATTTGTTAGTCTGCTTTAACAGGATATTGATACTCCTTTATTGAAATTTACAATATTTTGAAAGAATTAATCAAATAGAAAATCAACATTTGGGTGCACATAAAACAATTTTAATAGACAGTCACGAGATTTTCCTTTTATTAAAACACAAATTGGTCAGTACATGATGATTTTCTACTCTGCGGCCAGAATTCCCATAAAAATATTATATCGCTGCTTAAAAAGAGGGATCGTGCAATCCACCCGAATCCCCTCTGGATACGCTTTCTGGACCGGCACGGAGCATTTTGCTCAATTGTTTTCTAATTTCTGCATATTCCGGATGTTTCGCCCGGTTCACGTTCTCCGCCGGGTCTATCTCATGATCGTACAATTCAACTCCATTGAGTAAGAACCAGTACGGCTCGTATTTGGGCACGAATGAGAACATTGGCCACTCGGTATACCTGTATCTGTCCGTCCGAATACTGTATCCCATTTTGTTCCTGCGATAATGCTGAGAAAACGCTGAGTTCTTTATAGGTGTGTCTGGATTATATATAAGCGGCATGAGGCTCGAACCTTCATGGCACAGCTGCACATCCGTTGAAACACGCGGACATAGAGGTAACTGTTCCAGCCCAGCTGCTTCTACGAGAGTCGGGAATAAGTCGACAAACCCTGTAAGCTGACTTGTTTTGACGCCCCCGTCTGTGAGTCCTGGAATATGTATCATCATCGGTGCATGCGTAGCGAGCTCGAAGTTTGTCTGTTTACACCACGCGTTGTGTTCACCAAGCATGTATCCATGGTCACCCAAGAATGCCACAATTGTGTTATTTGAAAGTCCAAGTTCTTCCAGCTCAGTTAAAACTTTCCCGACAAGAAAGTCTATATATGAAATAGCACTGTAGTACGCTCTGCGAAGCTCTATAACGATTTTACTGGGTAAAGGTTTGTTCATCTGACCAGAAACCCAACGTGTATCAGTATAACTCCACATTCCCCCACCTATAAACCATGCCACAGGCAGCAAATCTACAGGAGGATACATATTATCAGGCAAACGTATTGAATCGTAGTCATAGTATTGCAGGGAAGATTTAGGAAACACGTATGGCCTACATGTATGTGGTTTCTTGAAGCAGGCTGCTAAAAAGAATGGTTGTTCCCCCGACCCTGCTGCCGGCGCGAGTCTCCGCAGAGTCTTAATAGCCTGGTCGGCAACCTGTTGGTCAACCCAAGGCTTGTTTACAAGGACATCGTCGGGGATCGCCTCCCAGCGTAATCTGCCTTCAAAATTAGCTACACCGAGAAAGTAGGGTTCCGACCAGGAAACCGGATCGTTGTTTCCAGATGCATGTCCACTATGAAATATCTTGCCCATTCCAACAGATTTGTAGCCGTTCAGTTTGAAATATCCGGGTAAAGTTGTGAAGTTTCCACCGACTTTTCTAAAGTAAGGACCTATCTTGTAGACATGGGTGGTTTCGGTCGACGTCCGGTAAGGAATGAAGTTCGACTAGGAGAGCACAAGGCTTGCTGAACGTATGCGCGCTCTAGCATAAGACTTCGGGCCGCAAGGGCATCAATATTTGGAGTATGCATCATGGGAGAAACTGGTACAGGATAATTTTTACCGACATAAGCGCCTAATTCTGGTCTCATATTGTCTGCGACGAGGAACAAAACGTTTTTTTCTTCCAAAACACGATGTAAATACGAATGTGCCATAAAAGCAAAGTACTCCGAAAACCTTTACAATCCCGCACATTTTCGATTTACAAAATTAATATTCACAACTAAAATATTGTTAAGTTGTCCGTTCTTGTGTTTCAAAATATAAATGCAAATAAACAATCACTATGGCTGTACAAGATTGAACAATAGATAAGATCCGCAGCAGATCAATATATTATTTAACCGATATACCCTAAAGGCAAAAATCTATAGAACGCCAGGATTGTCGTATATTCAAGAATGACAAAATGACATGAACATTTCCTGTTGTGACCAGTTGACAATAGTGAAATAGTTTATGTTGATCTTGACAATATATGTTTTGATGTTTGTGAAAGATTTTATGTTGATCTTTTACCATCATGTTATGTCTCTTTCTCGTAATGTTAATTTACTTTACTATCACATCATAATAATATGCCACCATATTCTGCCATTCAACAATTTTAATTGGTTGCTGGATGGTTCCGATATGTTACAACACTAGGATTGTTGTAAGTTGTTCATTCTGTTTTGCAAACAAATACAATTAGATAATACATGTAATACAATATGAATTGGGTTTTCATGCTGTTCAACTATGTAATAATTTGTACATCTACCATTATTTGCTGTGAAAACTTTCATTCTGTATGATTAAGATGCATTTCTGTTCTGTTCAAGGGTTGTTTTGACTTGCTTATCTATCATTTTTACTGAACATTTATTCCACTGGACCGTCTTTTTATTCTGACTAATAGCGCTGCCATTCTGATCTGTTCAGTTATCATGCTAACTAGTTGAGATGTTCTCCAGATTTTTTTTTTCATATCAAGAAGTTGAGATTTATTTCTAATACGTTCATTGCTTTTATTTTTAGATTGAGCTGCCTTTCTATTACATTAACTGCCCCTACTGTGCAATCGATTTGTCATAATGTTCTGAACACCAGATAGTAGGGACGTCCTTCTTTTCAATACAATTGACATTTTGCGAGGTCCGTCTTAACTCGAGTTCCGTTTAGTTTTCGTAGAAGGTGGTCCATTCGTACCTCTCTTTGTTCGTTTCTTGTGTTGAGTGGCAAAATTTCCTTCTGCATTGTTCTCTTGTCATATCAAGTAGTTTATATATCGTTCTGATATCCTGGCCAGTACACTATCTTTCTGATATGGTCAAGAGTAATACTGACTTGTAGAGTTATCTTTCATTTTTTTCTTTTGTCGTACGAGGCTTTTGTGTAAATAATCAAATCGTGTTACACGGCAAAAGGTAAATTATAAACATTTCCGATAATGGCTTAACAAGTTCTTCCATTAGAAATCGGGTGTATTGAAATTCGAATCATTATATTATTTCTTACAACTTCATACATTTATAGCAAAATATGGATATTTTGTTTTGAACTACTTGTAACAAGTCACCTGTATTGTTGCAGGAACCCACCATTGCCTATGCAAAATTTCAGAGAGTAATCAGGCAACATTTTGTATTAACGACAAAGATATTTACATGTATATAGATGGTTTGCGAATTGTAAATTTTTATTGTGTTTCTTACAGAAAGGAACTTTTTTAAAAACATTTTCTAAAGCTGTCGAAACAATCTGTACGTCGAAAATTGTTCCTGCTAGATTGGTTAGGCAATGTTAGCCGACCATCTGTTATTCTCAATGGTGTTGATATCAATGAATGCATGAAATTGCCATTAAACAAATTTATAGACAAACTCGGGATCAGAATGTTGATTGATATTGTAAAAGGAGATAGTATCACGTGATGAACAGTCTCATATTAAATGCTTTTTTCTGTATAAGAAATATGCTATTCCTAATAAATTATACAGAGGAAGAGGTAATATGAACTAAGGCACTGCCTCTCTCGGAATCGACGAATCAAAAGTGAGGTATATCGTATGTTTAACAGTGAAACAAAGAAACAAGTCATCATTTGTTGTTTTAATTTTTAACCAAAACTGGTCAAGGTTGTAAGATGCAACACTACATCTTAGTGTGTTGAATGATTCTGTGAAGTTTGGAAGAATCCTGTGAGGTGTTGAATACACCAGTTTGCCTGTAAACTCTTAGTTAAACAGCACCAAAATGTGATCAAAATGCAAGGCTGGCCGATGGTATAAGAAATGTAGACTCATAAAACTCTGGTTTACAAGGCAGATTGTAAAACATCATTCAACAACACCTAAAATTCTGAGTTGGAATATGTTGACACCAATGACAGAGCAAGTAGCGAAGCTTGTCATATTCTTTGAATATTCAAGCTTGAAATCAACAAACATACTTTTGGGTCTGAGGACTTAAGATAATACAATGAGTGACAGTAGAGGAATTTATTATCCGAATAGAATGAAACATTCAAATTAGTCCATGAACAGAAAAGCAAATACTGAAGGAGTCTAATCCTATTTTCTATGTTTCCATTTAACAGCAAATTATATTCATAACAAAATTATACTGATGGTATTGTTCATTTACTGTTCTTCAATGAGGTCTACATTAAAACGTTTTTGTATTATTTGATATCACAATCACACAGTATAATTGTATAGACAATTCGTTTTCTTGTCAAGTGACATAAACTTCCAAAAGCAGCACCTTCTATTGCAGGAATTAGTAGTGGAAGTAATATATATGTAGGCTGTATGCTTCCTCTACTGTCTAGAACAGTTAAACTGGTCTCCCCACAGCATTTCATGTGAAGCTGTTTTCCTGAAATATTAAATTCAACAGCAAATTAATTTATCTTCAAATTTTTTTATATCTTATTGCTTTTATAAATTTATTTGTCGACAGTCAAAATTGATTTCAAATATTTAGACACAAAAATAAAATTTGTCAAATACAGTGATTTTGTATGCTCTGATAATTACTTCAGGTATCCTGACTCGACTTACTCTATGGAGACTCATTAAATCACATGGACAACAGTATAGTTCCACGTCAGCCGAACACTTTTGGTGTCTGATCTGGATCTAAACTGGTTGCTTCTTGATCAGAAACCTCATGAATCTAAACTTAAACAGTGTAGATCCTGATCAGACTGCACAGATGAGCCTGCTGAACTGGATATACATTGGTCACTAATGTGATAAAGGGTGTATTCATGAAGTAAAATGTAAAAAAAACTAACATAGTAACTTATATTCATGCACCGGTAGATTCAGTGTGATGTCTATTATACATTCATGCAGCTATAATAAATGAAAATAAAGAAAATTTATGCAAACCTTGTATCTGTTTACTATGGTAATGTACATATTCTGTGCCATAGCTGTCTACCAATTCTGCATAAGTATCTTTAGCCTTCATAAGCTTGGTGATACACATCTCTGAAAATAAATATTTTATTTTAAATTTTCTTTTGTGGCTTATGAAGATGTACATAAATTGCTGTTGCAGTTAACAGTGAACATTTCATACTATTGCCATAATTTAATTATTGCATGTAGGGTCTTTTTATTAAAATCACATAAAAGGAAGATGGTAATGATGACACATTTCATGCCATCTTTAATTCCTACACAAGATTAGGATAAAACCAGAGTGTTATCACATTTTAAAGACCACAAAAAGATGTGCCAGCTGATCTGAATCTACATCTATGCCACCTGATCTGGATTTACCTGGGCTGACCATGTGGTAAAAAGGTGTGTCCATGAAGTAGGTTAAGTTATTACATGTAACTGTGAAAACTGAAACAGCATTTTTTTTTCTAAAAAAAGTGAACAAGATTATGAGATTTACCCCTAAATAAAGGATTAAATAAGTGACCACAGGGACCCATCATGTATGTACAAAATGGTCCACAGAGAAACTATGTGGCGTTTTATTCTGTGTCTTCCAAAAATTTGGCATGTTCAGGTGATGTTGTGTGAACATGCCAGAGATATGGTACACCATAGCACGGCTCGACAAATTTCGTCTTTTTTGTAACTAGTCCAGAACTAGCTGGGTAAACATTTCAGCTAGTCACTCTTTTGCGCAAATAAGCAAATTCTGATTGGTCAGTATTAACAGTAAAGAAAGAAACAAGCAATTCAAGAGGAAGCGTTACATGGGGGCTTGATAATGTTAAAACAGATCTCAAAACATGTTATTTTGTTATAAACGTATTGCTGTTGTAATATGATATGCATTTGGTGCTAAAAGAGAATGGCGCATATCAAATTAACGTTTAAACTAGTCTGCACTAAACAATTTATCTAGCCCACGGACAAACAATCATATATTTTGAGATTGTCCGATACAATTTTCTGCTTGTCCAGGGCGTCGGGCTAGTGGGTTTGTCCAGCCCTGCATAGTCATGTAAAGGAAGGGCAAATTCTGTGCTGTTTGAGTGTTTGTACTGTTTATTAAGGGTAAATTTAAAAAATGACCTCTCCAGTAGTCTAATTTTTCTCATATTCCAGTTTCATGCTCTTTGAACCAGATTTGTCATGCATCTTTCATATGTATACTTCAAACTGAAATACAAATTACAAAAAACAAATTTTATAAACAATATGTTTTGCCCAATGCATGCATATACTTTCCGATGACTTAATTTATTTTCTT
Organism: Corbicula japonica; assembly: GCA_038501625.1. NCBI lineage: Eukaryota > Metazoa > Mollusca > Bivalvia > Venerida > Cyrenidae > Corbicula > Corbicula japonica. The sequence goes on along the minus strand of JAZAYU010000018.1, from coordinate 8,138,028 downwards.
AGTGACAGACTTCCTGAAAGTCGCCGGACCGTCGGACCTGTCCGGTAAAATTTGGACTGGTCTGATGTGATTTCCAATGTTGTAGGACCGAGTGTCCGGCAAACATTTGATCTGCATATTCCAATTTTACTCGCTAAATTACAATTTTACTCGCTGTTTTGATTCGAGACTGTTCCGAGGGAAATGAGTGAGGATATCCAATGAAATATTTTACGTATTCGTCATTATGACAATTCGTACCACTGAAAAAAAAACAACAAAAAACACCCTTAATACTGTGTTTTGCTTATTTAATTTGTTAAATGTTTCAGTCACACAGAATTTGTTTCGGTCAGACAGATTTTCACATCTTGTCTAACCACATGTCTGACACTTTTTTTACAACTTTCGAGAAGTCTGTAGCGATCATTACACTCAAACATCTGGACCCAGGCATGTATACAAAAGCTCGACACAAAACTATTGGACTGTGAAAACTAAAATAAAATACATAAATTTTCAAATTTATACCAATTAATTAATGGTCAACACGGCTTCACCGTGCAACACATTTGAACGTGTAACAGTTACTTGTTTGACAGAGCAATTATTCCTAAAATCTGAAATAGATAATTAGTGGTAAACACGGCTTGGCCGTGCTTCCTATTTAAATCATTCTACACTATGCCTCATTTTTTTATGAAATGTAGATCTAATTATTTTTTATTTGTTGTAAATGAAGCATTATTCAGATAGCATTTGGTAAACACACCTTTACCATGCCTCAAATTTCAACTTATATTAGCATAGTAGCTGTATGCTATATCTGAGAACCTTGGGCTCGAGTCCTGATCATGAATACACATCTTCAATTCAATTAGCTGGCCAGATTTCATTTGACCAGTTCTTTCCGGTCTACAATATCCAGAGTTAATTCAACGCAATACCTAATCGCTTTCCCACACCAAATTAAAACGAAAGCAATCGATATTACTATCTTAACTGCAATGTTAACCTTACGGTTCTTGTTGATGATTGTAGTCGAAATCTTAGGGTCGATTCCTTATTAGCTAGGGATGGTTAATGCAGATTATCAAGAGATAGATTTTGGAAAAAAGTAAAGAGCGAGCACGTTAATAAACATACGGTTAATGATCTCAACAGAGGCTTGCTAAAACATGTAATAATTTGTCAACTCAGAAATAGATTGCTCGGTTAAATGGCAATCAACTTCTTAAGGCAGCATCAAAACATATGTTGGAAGTCAATGCTATTTGTGCATTCTTCGTTCATGTTTGATGAAAGTTGCAACATAAAAACTCTGTGAATAATGTGATACATGTCTTTAGACACTGATGATTTTGTTTGACAGAATATAAATTCTCGTTTGGTAAGCTTTATTATTCTTAACATTATACTTTAATTTAGTATAAATCCTGTTTGTATTTGTTTACGGAATATGAGTGTGAATGCACTTTAATCAGTGCTGTTATCAGTTACGTCCTTTGAAGGTCGTCGAGCACGATATTTATGTACTATGTTAATAGTACTTCTAAAATTACATTTTGTTTTTAATATTTCCAGTTTGGCCAGTTTAAATATGGGTGGTTTCAATATCCCAGCCAATTTAAATTAGGACATTGTTTAATCACCCCCAAGGATATACTTCCTGCCCTTTAAATTTTGCCTTTGGCGTTGTCTGTGATATGCAGGATTTATATTGAATTTCTAAGATCCCCTCTCAAAATTCTATTCTGTTAAGTTACAAATCATCAAAAACGCAGCTTAAAACAGACAACGGAAATGTTGATTTCTCATGAACATTAAGAAATATATAATCATGGCAAATGTAATAATTAGAGTTGTTATACTAAAGACGTTTTAATTGTAATGCAAAAGGGGTAGTCGTGACAGGTTTGTTACTAACTGAAGAGGTAAAATTTAATAACTGGGTTGCGCATCCGAGTTCGGAGAGTCAGGAAAATTAAAACAGAGTTGTCGTTGTCCAAATAGGTTTGATTTAAGTAGCTTGTTGGTATATCAATGCTATAGACTTGATACCGATTGTACATGTAGCTCTTTTACGTTGATAATAGAAAAAGTGAATATCCATATTTAATGAAAACATGCATATATCAAATACATTGCTTGTTATTTTAGACTGCCGTATTTGATGATGGTTTCTAGAGACACTGAGTGTACGTATGGAAATGTAGGACGAAAACCCAATAGCCAATAAATATAATATGACATCGGCAGCAAATAAATTCTACGAATCGAGGTGTTTGGGTTTTGGAAGTTGATAAGGAATGACAAAAAGCCAATTAGTTACTGGAACACGAAGATTATCTTACGTATAGTTTACCTAAACGATGTGCAATATATGTAACGCCCTGTGGAAAGAAATTAAGCTATTAGACGCGTACCTGTTATGTACCGTAGCTGAAATAGATGGAAAATGAAACAATTGTTACATGTACACTTGTGCTTTGGAAGTTGATAAGGAATGACAACATTAAATGTATAATTTGCACTATAAAGACTGAATAAACTCTTTTGTTTGCCATAGGTTGATAATTTTGAGAATTACCTGCGGTAACAAAAGAATTCACGAGACCAGGTTGCTCCATGCACATAGACGGTTTGTTCTCCGAAAAGAATTACCCGCTTACATGCATGGAACAACCTAGTTTCGTGTGTATATTTAAAAGTATTACTAGTATATCAATACAAAAAAGACGCACACCATTTTTTACATTTTAAGCACAAGAACAAATAAAGTGAAATTTAAAACACCACTTCATTTTAGATTATTGTCTTTTTATAACTCAATTTAGATAACATTTACAGTACTATATATATATTGATCAAAAATGTTGGTTAAACATGCATTTCTTTTAGTAGCCTATTGGCATAATGTATAGTCAGGTTTCAATAAGTATAAATCGTAGAATAATGTATAAACATTTATGACAATTTTCCCTTTTATGGAAAAAGCCGAGAGTTTAAGCTTCTTTTCAAATATCTGTTCAAACATCATGTATTAATGAAGTGAATTCGAAGTTGTAAAACACATTTTTCTTGTTAAATATTTAGCGCTTGTGTGTCCGCATTATTTTCGTCGCTTGACGGGGAAGAAAACTTGAAATCTGACACTTGTTTTTGTTTTTATATATACTACTCAAAGTATGCTAAGCACCAATAATATTTTTGTACATGTCATCTGGTGTATGCCGTTACAAGATTTAGTTTTTATTTATTTTAATTCACCTGATTAATGACTGATTTGAGAAATGTTGTTGCAATGTGTTTACGAGGTTTATTTTTAATTTGAAATGGATATAAAGTATGCAAAAATCAATGTTATTACATAAAATAAAGACGTTCCCTTAAAACAGACGGCCCTTAAGGAATGTTGTGCAACCGCGCACATGATTTTACAAAAGTATGCATTTTTTCGACAGACAAAGGAATACAAAGTAGTTCTTATTATTATGAGGCCTTGTCAAAGGCTTGAAAAAGCAGTTTCGTGCATATTCTTGGGTAGTTTTGAAGTATAAAGTTTAAATGTTTAACCGCCGCACATTTTAACTGAATGAATAAGTGATCGAATGAATGAGTGCGTGAATTTTTCAATTCCACATAAGTATGACTGAAATACTGTTGAAAGCGGGTGTAAAACCCAACGTAAAATAGGATAATTATGTTAATAATGACGCTAACCTGTATGTTTTTTGTGTCAAAACATTTCGGCTGCTAAACTCTACAAACAAATCCGAAGCTTGGGACAAACTTTCATCCACATCCTAGTACTTGTATATGTCAGAGGTGTGTAAGACGGATATCAATCTCGTAAATCGGTGTTTCTGTGTAAACAATACCTGGCCACGAGTTTCATGAAACACAAGAAGCTCGTGACCAGGTATTTCGTACACAGAAATACCTCCTTCTCGGTTGATATCCTATACATATCCACGGGTTAGTGGAACTTAGATGGGATCGGTATTCGAAAAACGTTTACTACGGTCGAAATCTGCAACAACCGATTTTCCTTTTTAGAAACAATAAGTAATTCAAACCACAAGTCTAATATCTAGAATTTGTTTTAAACACAGTTGAGTTTTGTTTCTGCTATTTGAAACGTCAACTTCATGATCATTACATCTAAACTGACGTTCTATGCACTCGTTTTGATGGTTAATTGTCTCTATCTGTCAAAGTTCTATATGTATCTATACTGATTTTGTCTAGGTTTTCTAGACTTAACTGTTGTTTAAAAGACAGTCGCTGACGACTAAGAAACATAACTTGACACATTCTTTCTTATACACCGTTGTATATACAAACTACATTTGTGTCCCTTGTCTTGTTATGAGTTAATACTAACCATACATTGATAAAACCTTTACCTCGTTATATTGCAATATATTACCTATATTAGCTTAGCTTATATCTGCGATATAAACTTGATTTACATTTCGCTCAGCCTATAATGTTATGTACTCTAGTTGTATTTTCTAGTAAAACTAAAACACCCCAAATGTGTCTTTCTTTTAAACCAAAGCATTTCTTTATATATCAAGAGCCAGTCGTAAATGATATCATGCTATTTTACAACGTATCATCGATCCGTGATCACCCATCGATCCGTGACGTAATTTCATAGACGAATTACACGCTGGGTCGGCCAAAACTTTAATCAGATACTGTAGATATGTATTTGAAACAATATTTTTCAGCAGTATGAGGAATGAAAAGCTACAAAAAGTGTAAAAAATAGATAAAAAAACATTTAATTGAATTGATTTTATCTTATTATTAAAAAATATCTCCAAAAATCCATAATTGTCCTCCAAATTTCATCATTTCCTCAGTCTCCCATTTTGATACGTCACTGAAAGCTGTGTTGCAACGCTGTCTTTATCGATCGGATACTTGGTAATGGACTAAGTATACTGCCAAACAAAAGTTATTTCCCAAGCTTGATACTTTAGTAAAGACCAATTAAACTGTCATCCATTTTTGTTTTTGTTATGAATTATGAAATGGAAGACTACCTGTAATAAATAAATTTTACGACTGCATAGAGATGGATTGCGAATTGTTAAGATTTATCCATTTTTAATTACTTAAAGTGAAAACATTGGAATCTGAAATTACTCCTCTTACAATTTTTATATTAGCATAAAGGTCAAGTTTTTGTTGTTCCAAACCATCAAAAATAGTAAGACAGTACTGTACATGAGGTATGACCCTGATGCCATGTTATTTTTTTCTTTGCTTTTTCAATACAAGATCAATCTAAATCATGACACTTGCATGGTGTCTAACAGTTGTGACTCATACTTTCTGTAAGCAGTGTATCAAGTTAACAAAATGCAAATTTGATGACGTCATCAGCCAGGCAAATGAAATGTCACGGATCGATGAACAAGCGTCCAGACGACCTAGAACGTTACCCTTGTATGTCAAAGGTTAGAATATTTAATTATATCATACTTTTTCTGAGCTATTTCAGTTAGTAATGTATAGTTATGACATTTACTTACAGTTTTAGGTAAAACTAAATAGAATGATGACATGTTTCACTGCGCATGCGCTGCTTTTTGTAAATAAGAGTTACGGATCACGGAGTAAGCAGGATATAACCAGTTGAGAAAAACGGGTCTGAGATATTAAATTAAAAACACAGTTGAAGAGTTGCTCGATTGCATTTAATGTTAATTGTTTTCGGTGGTTTTTAAAGTTCACCATGGTTAAGGGAATAATACGGAACACATTTAGCCCTACATTCCGCCAATTTACTTAGTACGTGAAATCACGCTGCCTCAGCCTGTTAACTTGACTGAGCAGGACATTTAAAATTTAGAGTACCCAATAAATACTGAAAGAAAATAAGCGCACATAATGAATTTTGCAGCAGCATCAATTTATTTTAGTTAAATATGCTATAATAATTGTAAATTTCGACTTTTTCGAAAAAAGTAAAATGAGAATTTCAAAATGCTTATTAGTGTACAGTTTATTTGCTTTTCTGCATTTCTGTATTTCAAATATTCCGATAGATATCGTTAGAGAAAGAGATACTATGCATATTGGGTTTACGATTGATGAGCTGTTCTATCAGGTTACATGTACATGTATCATGTCTGGTTTGTGAATTTTTAAACGCACGGGTACACCGTTTGTCACTCTCTTACACTATCGGCTCATTACATTCACCTCTGTTATAGGCTGGGACTACTTTCAACTACTTTTACTTTAACTCAAAGAAATAGTTCACCAATTACTTTTACAATAGTTTAAGCTTCTTCTTTTTTAATGAAAGATAGTGAAGATTTCTGTCATTTGTTCACCTCAAACTTTCAAATTCATCATTATGACTGTATAAAATAAGGCTGTCGAGTTTGGTCAAAACTCTTGACATTGAGCCTTTCGCAGAGACGTAAAGTGAGTGTAAGGAACAACTCTGCGAAGGACATTGACCGTTTGTATCAATTTGTCATAGTTAGGTGAATAAAACACGGAGGGCTCGTTTCCAACATAAGTTTTAAAAGATTTCTTTGCGCAACAAATATTCACCAAATAATAGACCAAATTACTTGTACAATTGTACGATTACTGTGTAAATGTTTTATCAAGACTTTTATTGATCTAATCGATTAATTTGAAGATATTCGAGTATTATAAGTTGTTCATCATACTTATGAGTAAATCCCTATAGAGAATATCTGCAAAATGGGATATAAAGTTAAGTAAGCAGACGAATTTCATAAATTCTTCCTTATTGTTTAATCGCAATATGAATCACTGGCTGTTATAGAGACAGTCAGTAGTGGTGTGTTACAGTCTATTGAAGTTTAACTTTAGGGTAACCTTGCAGAGGATGCGAAGCGAATAATTAACAGCTTTTAATCTAAAACATCAAACAGTTGTTTTGACACAATAAAGCAGATTCAAAAAGACGTTATGCCCCTGGATAGGCACCCGGTTGAAAATTTTGAGTACATATGCTGATGCACGGACAGAATATATATTAAAATATGTCAACAGAAGTATAATCGAATACTTCTCTGTTTTGTCACTCACGGCCACATATGAATACATAGTAGTTTGAACGGCTTAAACATGGTGACCTTACACTCCTTGTTCTGTTAGTTAGCAATAGACTTTAATGCTTATATGCAAATAAAGGTTGTTGTTGTGTGTTACGGACGGGTATAATTTGATATCATTTATTTTTTTCTTTACATAGAGACAATGGTCGGGTTCGACTTAAATATATATCGCCTTAGTAACCTGTATGTCTGCTTGAAAAGGCACACTGTACCAAACTGTCTGCATCATCACGCGCATTCTCGTGGGTGCAAGACGATGTTATCTGACCGAATCATTCGCAATCCATTTATGTTTGATCGAAAATCTTGCTTTTAAGCTAATTTAACCATTAAAAACAAAAACTCATGAATATTCAGCAAAAAATAAATATTTGTTGCTGTTTTTTGGGGAAGCATTTGGTTAATAAATTATGGCCTCAACGTTTAACGCATTATACAAGTTATTGACGTCATTATTACTGTTACTGTCGTTACATTTGACAAACTGTCTCAAAAACAACATACACGATGTTAACAAGGCGTGTTACAGTATGTGCAACTTTTGCTTGACTTAAAGATACAAAAACTATTTTTATGTTGTCTGTATCTTGAACGCCATATCTTTAGCCAGTTGTTTTCGTCGCTATTAGATTGACACCAAGAATCCATAGTTTAATAAGGAAACATAAATTTTCATTAACGGACAATACACCAACTACCAAAGATTTTGTGGTATTGAATGATCATTTCATACAAAGAAGTGAAATCATTTGTCTAATTATGTTTTATTTTGAAGAGTATACACCGAATCCAAGGTGAAGAATTGAAAAAAAAATCATCGGAAACGACTTAGAAAAAGAAAACGAGAACTAAAGTGGTTACAGCCTTGAACGGAGTATAGTTCATTTTTCGAAATTGCCTTATCTACATAATAAAAAGTTACTTGAGCATTAAGGAGCCAAGATAAATTACTAGAATTATAAGTAAAGATATGGTAATTTCACGTAATATCAGGTGAGAAGACTTGAACTAATGTTACGTAATGTGTACGCCCACACTGATTATAATATTGTGTGTCAAGTAAGATTTATACATATATTTAACAGTAACGTATATCTTCCAGACCCGTTTAACGATGCAGTAAATTAATTATCACTTCATATGTAAGATCGTTCAATCCTTTCAACACTTTGACATTTACCAAACTAAAATAACACTTTAACAGTCCCGAATTAAAAACACCAGACTAATGTGTTTCTAATGATAATTACCGGACTAAAATAACAGTTTTTAACAGTCCCGAATTAAAAACACCAGACTAATGTGTTTCTAATGATATTTACCAGACTAAAATAACAGTTTTTTACAAGTCTCGAATTAAAAACACCAGACTAATGTGTTTCTAATGATATTTACCAGACTATAATAACAGATTTTAACAGTCCCGAATTAAAAACACCAGACTAATGTGTTTCTTATGATATTTACCAGACTAAAATAACAGTTTTTTACAAGTCCCGAATTAAAAACACCAGACTTAATTAATGTGTTTCTAATGATATTTACCAGACTAAAAAAACAGTTTTTTACTACAAGTCCCGAATTAAAAACACCAGACTAATGTGTTTCTAATGATATTTACCAGACTAAAATAACAGTTTTTTTACAAGTCCCGAATTAAAAATACCAGACTAATGTGTTTCTAATGATATTTACCAGACTAAAATAACAGTTTTTTTACTACAAGTCCCGAATTAAAAACACCAGACTAATGTGTTTCTAATGATATTAACCATACTAAAATAACAGTTTTTTTACAGTCCCGAATTAAAAACACCAGACTAATGTGTTTCTTATGATATTTACCAGACTAAAATAACAGTTTTTAAAAGTTCCGAATTAAAAACACCAGACTAATGTGTTTCTAATGATATTAACCTTACTAAAATAACCGTTTTTAACAGTCCCGAATTAAAAACACCAGACTAATGTGTTTCTAATGATAAGCTTATCCTAATGTTTTAAGCCCCAAATTGTTTTTGAACCCAAAAGCATAAATTTAAATTTACGGTGTTTAAAGAAAATATTTTTTTTTCGCCAAATAATCATGATAATGGTAAATAGTTACAGTACTACATGTATCAATCGTGTGATTGACAATCGAATCGGAAGCGGACCGCAAACCGATCCCGACAATGGTGAATAGTTACAGAACTATAAATCGTGAAATTGACAATCGAATCGTTTAAACGATTGAAATAAATTTAGCCTAAAGGCGATACAAAACACGTGCTTGCATCGAGAATACAGCAAGATTTAATGTTTTGATATTTGAACTTTGCATATACAAGGGAAGAAATTTCAGCGATTTTTCTTCGGGTTATATGAAATTATTTACGTTTCGAATAATACACACTTTACGGTATTGATCAGTGTGGAGGGAAAAGGTGCGTGTACATGTATCTCGTGCGATTAGGTTATTGAAGTGTTGGTTCACCACTCGAGGCTTTTCTATTCATCGGTAAAATGTCGGCACCTGCCCACCCGCCCTTTATGTTGTTGATTATATTATTGTTTTTGGAAGGCTGTCGATGTTTAACAGAACGTTCGGAAAAAATGTGCTAATTTTTGTTTCCGGTTTACGTGTGTTTCGAGTTTGGTGTGTTCTCTTAGTCATAAATAATATGTTTATTTATCATGTAAGAAATATGGATATTTTAAGGCCATTCAATAGTTTGGGGTGGTACTATTAGATAATGCTTTATCCAGATGTGGTTAACGTTTCGAGACCGTCTGCTGGACAGCTAAAAAGCCAGAGCTACCGATGTCGGCTATTCATTCGGACGGTTCGCACACGACAAGGCCCACTGGTCTCCATTTGGACAGTTTTTGCGCTACATGCCCTTGGACTATACACTGTCAGACATTTGAAAATTTAAATTAAATGTATATTACCGCGGAATACAACGACCTAATCCTAGTTTTGTTTGAGTTTTAACGTATTATAAGATAAGGAAATAATTTATTTACTCACGTTAAAATGAGTGAGTTATGTTTATGTCCGTTACTTGGCCTTAGGTTGTTTAAAACAATAAGTTGATACAAAATAAAACACTCGACCTTCCTAACTCGACCAGCTGATATACAAATGGTAAATATTTCATGATACATCACGTAATCCAATAAGTCTTAGAAGATTAAACGTTAAAAATGAAAAGGGTAAACCTGTTATATGGTACATAAAACTACACATATGCTCACAAAAAATTCAAATACTGGTCTTCGCCATAATATACAATAATAACAGTATATACAACAACACATAATCCCATAAGGCTAATCAGACCAGATAATCAGTTGATAGCAAACAATGGCAAACGTTACGTATATTAAAGTTAACATATTATCATACACGACCTTTAGATCAGAAGATGAAACACCGGTACAAATCGGTAAAATGTTTATAAAACCACATTTAACATTGCCCACATAATAAAACAAAGCGGTAATAGGTTTCACTAGACGATTTAATTGATAATTTAAAAGTACATTGCACAGAGGAAATTGGGAGGTTTACTATCAATGGGCTCACTGATAACCGATGTATTACCCTGCTAGAATATTTGGTGCAAAATGCTATATTCTATCTAACACCTGCACACCAATCACAGCAATTCTAAAACATTCTAAACTATTTATATTTTGTAGTTTAAGCTTAACAGTTTCGATAAATTTAAGAGAAATCTACAATTAAAACAAAGAAACGGCTAAATACTAGACGGATGATATTGTGTTTCTTAATGTATCTTAAATTTTATCCTGATCACGCATAACATCATTGTAACTATTCACCAAACGACCTTGTAACCAGCTTGGGAACATATTTAAATAACATTACCATTTCAACAAAAATTGCTTAACAAACATTTTCACTTTTACATAAAAACACGTAGGTACATTGCACAGACTATTTAAAGCAACTTGTTCACAGGATGTTATCAAATACTGACTATTTAACCATAGTATTCTCTTTGCACAAATGAAGCATTAAAGCTCCATGTGTGAACAGTCTATGATTTACAGTAAATTTTAATTTGACTGCAAACTACCTCCAGAGCTTAAAATTTAATATGTGATTTTACTAAAATGTCATCTAAAAGCGATCATTACAGTAAAAATTGATATCCTTCTCCGAAATAAAGGCAACACACTTTTTCCAACTCTTTAATCTGGCAAGCCACATTCTATCTACACCGAACCCTCCTGATCCATCATAGGAAAAGGAAATACCATCGTGTTATCCTGTTTGTATCTTAACTTTGGAAATAACCTTCTCGTCCGTATTCGAAATAAATACGGTACCGTCTTCATTTTTGCGGACCGCTCAGCTTCTTCCCATTTCTCCCCCCCCCCCTTTCACTCTCTCTCTCTCTCTCTGTCTGAAAAAATTAAGAACCTAATTAATGTATTTTACTGTGATTTTATTTGTACTTTGTTGCTTTCTAAAAAACAATGTCATGTATATATATTCAACAAAAACAAGGCATTATTATACATTCATACATCAAGAAATTTCGAGAAATATGAAATGGAACGGAAACCAGGAATTGTAGAAAGAAGGTCATTTCTTTAGCCGATATAAAGGAGCTGTTTGGTTTGTCCGAATCTAAGTTAAATGTAGCTCATTTAAAATATTTGAAAATCGGCAGTCCTTCAAGCATTGAATCGACATTTTATTGCGTATATTAAGGTATGAACACCTTTTTAACTGTTTTAAGTGGGCTTCGCATTATAGGAGATTTTGTTATATAAACGACTTTTTGAAAAGCTTTTGGGACTGATGCATGGACGAAACAATCGAATGGCGGCAGGCTCTTTAACAACAGCTCGTAGCAAACGTGGATGCTCATCGACGTCACATAATAAATCATTGTTCACAGTCCACAAAAGTGAGCTTTAGTGTAAACGTGCTCGGGACCAAATGTTTTTTCAATGATGTTTTATCATTGCAGCAAAGTGCTAGGTGAGTGTTTATAATAAGTCCTGAATAGATGAAATTTTAACAAAAAAATGAATTATTTTTAAAATGCTGTATTTCATCAAATTTACACACCTTTTGCACTCTACATGTACCCGCCTGTAAATATTTTCAGCATAGATGGAATTTAGAAATTAGATAACTCTGCTTAGTTAAATAGCATTTCCTCGCAATAATAATGTCTGTTAGGGCTGGGATGTGTTCTAATACATTCAATTTGACTTTTACTTTTAAGTATGTTTTACGCTAGTTTACGTACCAAATAAATAATCAAGTTGTTAGGTAGAATGTGATATGCACGCGCAAGAGTGCCTTTATACTTTTTATGAAACAAGAGGGCCATGATGGCCCTTATATCGCTCACCTGAGTACAAAAGTACTCTCAGCTTGTGGTTTCAGACAAGAAGATTTTTAAAGTTTTTCCTATATCAGTCTATTTAAAATAAAGTGAACCCTGGGGCAGGGCCAATTTTGACCCCAGGGAAATCATTTGAACAATCTTTGAAGATTTCCACTAGAGGGTGCTAAATGCCAAATATCTAAGCTCTAGGCCTTGTGGTTTCAGACAAGAAGATTTTTAAAGTTTTTCCTATACAAGTCTATATAAAATGAAGTGACCCCTGGGGCGGGGCCAATTTAGACCCCTGGGAAATCATTTGAACAATCTTTGTAGAGTTTCACAAGAGGATGCTTAATGCCAAATATCTAAGCTCTAGGCCTTGTGGTTTCAGACAAGAAGATTTTAAAAGTTCTTCCTATACAAGTCTATATAAAATGAAGTGACCCCTGGGGCGGGGCCAATTTAGACCCCTGGGAAATAATTTGAACAATCTTTGTAGAGTTCCACTAGAGGATGCTAAATGCCATATATCTAAGCTCTAGGCCTTGTGGTTTCAGACAAGAAGATTTTTAAAGTTTTTCCTATACAAGTCTATATAAAATGAAGTGACCCCTGGGGCGGGGCCAATTTAGACCCCTGGGAAATAATTTGAACAATCTTTGTAGAGTTTCACAAGAGGATGCTAAATGCCAAATATCTAAGCTCTAGGCCTTGTGGTTTCAGACAAGAAGATTTTTAAAGATTTTCCTATATAAGTCTATATCAAATGAATTGACCCCTGGGGCGGGGCCACTTTAGACCCCAGGGAAATAATTTGAACAATCTTTGTAGAGTTTCACAAGAGGATGCTTAATGCCAAATATCTAAGCTCTAAGCCTTGTGGTTTCAGACAAGAAGATTTTTAAAGTGTTTCCAATATAAGTCTATGTCAAATGAAGTGACCCCTGGGGCGGGGCCAATTTAGACCCAAAGGAAATAATTTGAACAATCTTTGTAGAGTTCCACTTGAGGATGCTAAATGCCAAATATCTAAGCTCTAGGCCTTGTGGTTTCAGACAAGAAGATTTTTAAAGTTTTTCCTATATAAGTCTATGTAAAATGAAGTGACCCCTGGGGCAGGGCCAATTTTGACCCTAGGGAAATAATTTGAACAATCTTTGTAGAGTTCCTCTAGAGGATGCTAAATGCCAAATATCTAAGCTCTAGGCCTTGTGGTTTCAGACAAGAAGATTTTTAAAGTTTTTCCTATATAAGTCTATATAAAATGAAGTGACCCCTGGGGCGGGGCAAATTTTGACCCCAGGGAAATAATTTGAACAATCTTTGTAGAGTTCCACTAGAGGATGTTAAATGCCAAATATCTAAGCTCTAGGCCTTGTGGTTTCAGACAAGAAGATTTTTAAAGTTTTTCGTATACAAGTCTATGTAAAATGAAGTGACCCCTGGGGCGGGGCCAATTTTGACCCCAGGGAAATACTTTGAACAATCTTTGTAGAGTTCCACTAGAGTATGCTAAATGCCAAATATCTAAGCTCTAGGCCTTGTGGTTTCAGACAAGAAGATTTTTAAAGTTGTTCCTATATAAGTCTATGCAAAATAAAGTGACCCCTGGGGCGGGGCCAATTTTGACCCCAGGGAAATAATTTGAACAATCTTTGTAGAGCTCCACTAGAGGATGCTAAATGCCAAATATCTAAGCTCTAGGCTATGTGGTTTCAGACAAGAAGATTTTTAAAGTTTTTCCTTTCGGTTGCCATGGCAACCAGAGTTCTGCATGGAATTGATTTCTTTGAACAACTTTGGAAGAGCTTCATGCAAGGAACATACGTGGCAAGTTTCATCAAAATTGGCCAAGCCGTTTCAGAGAAGAAGTCGATTGAAGCAATTGTTGACGACGCACGACGCACGACGCACGACGGACGACGGACGACGGACATCAGGCGGTCACAAAAGCTCACCTTGTCACTACGTGACAGGTGAGCTAAAAAGAGTATATACTTCTGCACCATTCAAGCATACCGAAATAAAATAGTGTGGGTTAAGTAAAGTATATAAATAGAAATATAAACCTGCTAGACAGGTTTCCGAATGACGCAGCAATTGCGAAAAATCAAGAATGTGATACGCACGCGCAAGAGTGCCTCTATACTTTATGAGAAAAAAGAGTATATACTTCTGCACCATTCAAGCATATCGAAATAAAAATGTGTGGGTTAAGTAAAATATATAAATAGAAATATAAACCTGCTAAACAGGTTTCCAAATGATGCAGCAATTGCGAGAAATCAAGGACTTTTGTGTACGACTTGATTGAACAACAGATACACGGATTCAGAATCAGACCAAACATTAAATTACAGTAATAATGACAAATAGTAAATAAATCCGTCATAACTCATCGATACACAATACCTATCAAATATGTAAACAGTTGTTTATAGTTTTTTTTATTTACAATGCATACATACATTTCCAGTATGAACCGAACCAGACAATAAAAACAATTGTTAACAGCATACAAAACGCAAAAAACAAATCATTTCACAACTAAACATTACTTCTAAAGTTACATTAGTTATAATATTTCAGCTAGTTAAAAATTGGTGGTTTCAATTTCTAAGCCAATATAGTTTTGGATATTGTTCAATCACCCCATTTTCTGCTTCTTAAATTTTGCCTAAGGCATTGTCTGAGATATGTTGGATTTATATTCTCAGATCCCTGTCAAAATTCTATTTTGTTTAGTTCTGTCCATTGTTTTCTCATTTAGGGCAAAACCATTTTTTGTCTGGTGATCATACGCCTCTTAACATGGAATGGTATTAATCTGAAAATACCGCATTGAAAGTTCCATGTTCACTGCTATATGCATACCGTCGTCTGAGATGGATCGAAATTGTAATTTTTATTAATGAATATATTTAGTTGCGCTCAACCCTGGGCTAGGTGACGTGAGCAGTAATATGCATGTCCAATTTTGAAAATGGCCTTTTTTTACAGGAAGAATGAAACATCTTATGAAGAATCTAAATTGTCCGAAACCGAATGTAATTTTTCAAAATTTTGTTTTTTTTTGTTAACAAAAGATATTACTGCACCCAGAACTTCCAAAAACATTTTGGCAATCCACATCCTGTAGATCTTTGAATTAACTAAAATCAGTAAAAATAGTAGAATACATCTATTTTTGCAGAAGTTTCTTCTTCTATTCGGTGGATGAAAGATTTCATGAAAGGGGTTCGTTTGGGGCAGTTTTATGTGCATTTAGCTACATGACAATTTTCAACAATCTGGCAAAAGCCCCTAAGGAAACAATTCAGTCAGCAATATTATGAAATGTTGAAAATTTTATTGATGCCGAAAAAGAATTGCAAGTTGAGTAGCACCACCCAACCAAACCCATCCCCTATCCGCAAACTCCCACCTTTAGACTGTATCATGTCCTCAATAATGATTATGTTCATTTTAAAAAAATCAGGAGAATGTAATTTTAAATACAATGTATCATGTCGCTCAAACCTTTCACTTCCACCTGTGACAGTGACCTTGAGCAAACACAAGTGAAATATATTGTACTGCACATTGTGTGAGGTAAACATTTGGCCAGAGTTTCATGAAATTACTTCTTGTTGGGTTACGATGTTACGATGCGGACATGAAACATGTCTCAAACATTTGATCTGCAGCTAGCTAGGACATTCACCTTGAGCAAACACAATTTTAAAAATTGGAACAGAATCTGCACATCGTCTACATGAGGGGAACATTTGATTCAAGTTTCAAGAAATTTCTTCGAGAAATTTAGAAGTTATGGAGTGAACACGAAATATTAAAGTAACACACATAGATTCTGCGTCTAAATGAAGTAAACATTTGGTCGGTGATGCAAGTTTCATTAACTTTCTTCGATTGGTTTTGAAGGTATGAAGCGGACACGCGGATCAAACCATTAAACATAGTTGGTGACCTTGACCTTGAGACGGCCGCTCTGCACATCGTATTGATGGGTTGAACATTTGACCAATGTGTTATTAAATTCCTTCCAATGGTATCGAAGTTTTGGCGCCGACACTAAATCTGCACGCATGTACACCTATAAGGACATACGGACGCACAGATGCACTAAGACCATTCATGTTTCCCTTTGCCACTTTGTTGGTGATAATTCAGATCAATTCTCTGTAAGCACAAAAAAGTGTTGCCACTCATAGTCACAGATTTTTGTCATATTGCATGTGCAGGCGCATAACAATGAGTTATACATAAAATCATAAAAGTTTCATGTCAAACCCTGTTAGTTGCCATGGAAACGGCAACATATTTTCCCAAAAATGTAACTTAAGCAAAAGTGAGGGTTGCTGCACCGTTATTTAAAACTTAAAAAATTAAAAAGTGAGAAACAAAAGATGATATTACAGAATGAAAAAGTTATGAATATAGTTAAAAATGAACTTAACTTATACTCCAAAAACGTTTGTTTTATTCCGTATCTTGTTAATGAATACATATATTGGATGCATTTTTTTATCAGACAGAGGTCGTTTTTTACGTAAGATATAATTTTTTGCAGCATTTTCATAACATTTGGTCATATTTTATGGAGAGATGACATTTTATATTGTATAAATATGAAACAATCTTTTTGGGGCTTTCATAAACTGTCAGACTATACCAGTACAAATATGAGTAATTTTGGTAATTTTGGTTTTTTGGTACCCACAGAGTTACGTCCCTTTAGAATGTTCACAGTGAAGAATATTCAAAATGGCGGCAAATAGAAATAATGGAATTTCAGATTTGTCCAAAAGTAATTATTTACAAAGACAGCAACTTATTGGTCAAAATCTACAATAAATAATTAATACCCAAATGAATGGCTACGATTTCATGCATCCATAAATGTTGACATCTCATGGTTTGAACAAAAACACTGACCGAAGACCAATTCTGATGAGATGTTGAAAAGCTCCAGAGAAATCCCTTTTGACAGATCTACCACCAGATTTTTATGGTTATGCATCTGGAAAAGCTTTGCAAGGTAAGTATGATTAATAAAATAAGGGTACATGTGTCATAGGGTCAGAATTTTTTTAATCATGTGCAATCAGACCAGGGAACACTGGACCTTTTGCTTGCTTTGCTGTACAGTACCTGGTCAGGGATTTCAGTAGTTTTGAAAACAAGGGGTCATCTGCCCCTGTTGAGAATTTTCGTGGGGTCATACTCAAATTGTCAGGAGTCATAGTGAACTTTACAACTTATAAAAATGCTTTAATTTCATTTTAATTTATTTTTAAGGGTCAAGTAATAATAAAACTTTTTATTTAAAATGCAATATCCACAATATTCATCTTTATTCTTGCAAAATTTGACCACTTTTTATAAATTCTTGTGCATCAAAATGACCCAAAGCTCAGAATAAGGTGGGGTCAAGCGTCGAAAAACTCAAAATTGCTTGCATCAAAATGAAAAAATCTGCATCAATTGAAATCCCTTCCTGGTGCTCTCCTGGACAGCATACATCTTTTCTCCAAACAGTTACTGCGACAAAATTTAAACCATTACATTCAACCTTGCAGGTTCAGAAATCCAATTTAAATTTCATAGATTTTTGGTTTAAAAGGTCATCAACAATACTTAATCTGGTCTATGTTGGCAGCCTTTTTTCTATGCCCAAATTCTGCCAAATTTCTAAATGCTAAATAGAGAAAACATTTTTGAATCAGAAACAGAATTCTTCGGAGTTTTAAATTATTTGGGCAGAAATGGATAGTTCTGAATAACCTGTTCCTCATATATATTTTCTTTTGTTTTGCTGAGATATAAGTATTTTACACACCTTTTTTATATAAGTTGTAATTGTGAACACTAAATTAACAGTTATAAAAGTAAAAAATTCTTTTGGTGTAGACAATGCAAATACAACAAATTTTGTAATGGTCTTTGGTCACAATGTGAAGCGGATATAAACCAGGTTATCTGTATCTACAACATTTAAATGCTGTTGTATTAGCTAGGTTAGATAACGATCAGACCAAACAGAACTGTAAAAAGACTGGTTATCAATAAATTTGAAATTTAGAATCATCATTTTTTCTTTATGAATTTTACAAACATTTCAATGACTTGAAATAACATAATATTTTTCATCCTGTGACATAAAATTAGAATCTTGCTCAGTAATTTACAAATTATAGTGAGTGTTTATATTCATTGTCATCCTGTATAAAATGGATAATTATGTAACAATATGGCAGTTAATATTGAAGCACCAATATTACATGCAATAATGTTACCATGCCTCCAGCATGAAGAAAGATGTACTTTTGAATCTTATTAAAAGTTTAACATACACCAAAATAACTGAAACAACATTGTATTTGTAATGTTTGATTCTATCTTCAAAAGATAATTATCTAATTTATTTCATATTTGCTTTGGTTATTACATTTACATGTAAATTACAACATTGGCAGTTTTTTGATAATTTAAATTTTGTGACACCTTTACTATAAGCATGTTATAACTTAAGATATCAAACCTCTATGTTTTATTTTCTATGCATGTACATACACATACCAATATTTTCAAATTTTATAATTTTAAATTTCTAATTCCTATCTACAAAACAACAGTTTTTGCATTGGTGATAATTGGAGGCAAAGGTGGATCCCATTTTAAAATGAATATTCATTTAGCTTTTTCAGTTTTAAATTTCTTAACACAAACCAACAACTTAGGCCAGAGAAAAAAAAATCATTTGAGTCTCATCTGGATTTTGGGAATAAAGGGGCGGGTGGACACTTTAATTTTTATTTTTTATTTACGAAATACCTGAGAACATAAGTACGCTTATTTCGTGCCGTATTACGTCATTATCGGCGAAGGTTGTTTATTTTATTTGTATGCAGGGATTTAAGAGGCAATGTACAAGTTTACCAACGAATACAATTTAACGTCAAACGTATGAAAATAAATAAAAGTTTTTTTTACAATTCTGTTGCTTCTGATTTGATCTGAAACCACTTTGTGACGAACAATAGCCAAAAAATAGGTGCGAAAAACACCAAGCTTATACTGTACTGGCAGAATTTCGTTCACGAGATAAACCGCAAATTAGCGATAATTAGCGAAAATTAATGCAAGCCGTTAACCATAATTGACATTGAGCAGGGAAGGTTAAAACAGTTTATTGTTCTGACATTACATGTACCTGCTCATCGACATACCGAGCAAGTATTTTCTGTTTTATGTTTCTTTCTTTTAACGAATAAAAAAATTTTATTCGAGAATTTCCCGTATTCCATAAAACGTAACCATCTAATGAACAAAAACAAATGAAAATTATCGATGCGGGGAAACCCCGTTATATGACGCCATTGCTATAAATGTAAACACGCGTGCCAGTAAACGGAAGTCATTATTTTAAATAGGTGATAAACAATGACAATAAATTTATCGAGTTTACCGGATAATAAACATTGCTTTGGGGCAGAAACGTGTGAATTTCAAGTAGGATTAGCGTCGTAAGGCGTTGTACGGTGGGAAAGTGCTATCTTAATAAACGAAATGCATGCGGTGACCTATTCAAATAAAGAGATTTTTTAGCATAGAAATAGATAGAAATGGTTTTGTGTTTTAATATTCTACTATATTAAGCGAAATATTCAAATAACCGCTATGCAAATAAGTGGAATGTACTGTAAAAACTAACTTAAAATTTTGAGAAAATGGCATTTATAGTTACAAGAACCTTTACTGTAGAATATTCGTCCATCTCTTCATTTTTTTCTAAAAAAAATCATGATAGCAACTTACAAAAGTAGAAGGTTGGTGCCTATTCTAAAATCTTGCTTGAAAAGCCATACCAGTCTTCAATAGCGACACTATCACCTTCAGTAAGTTTGAAATAATTAACATTTTATTTTATTATTGTTGGCCATGTTTTTTTTTCATATCCGGGATGGCCTAAACCCGTTCTGTCCGAAACAGAATATGTTCTGATTTTTACCAATAAATTTTAGGGCGTGTGGTTTTGGACAGGGGCGGGCGGGGATAAGAATCTAAAATAGTGTTTTCTATTGCCTTAACTTCATTTCAACTTTCCTATTTCTACAAGTTCTTAACCCTTTACTCCACATATTGCACTGCAGTATTTTTTTGGTCATAAATAACCAGGGTAAATAAAAATCAATGTCAGCTAATTCGGATCTACACTGTTCACCAATGCCATAAAGGCATTATTCCCTCCCAAAATGTTTGCAAATTGTTTTAGTTCCTACTGCTTTACTGGAGGATACAATGCATTTGCCCTCTGTCAGTCAGTCCCCATGTCTGCCTAAACTGGATCCTGCAGTAATTCAAGAATTTTTCAAGATATCATCATGCAACTTTATATTGAGTAAGTTAAGTGATAACAAGATAATGCAGAACATTTTATTTTTTCTCAAAATGTCACTGAACTTGGTATACATTTACACAGCAATATGAGAATTATGCAGAACCTTTTATTTTATAAAAAAAATCTACCATGTGATTATTCAAGAAGTACTCAAGATTTTTTTTACAAAATTTAGTATACATTTGAACAGTATTGTTGGAATTATACATGACCTTTTTTCATCAAAAGTAAGATGAATACTTAAAAAAAGAAAAATAACTTGTGTACTTTTTTAGTTATTACAGAAATAACTAAAAAATGTACACAAGATCATCATCATGTAACTTGGTATTAAGTTGATAACAGGAATATGCACAACATTTTCCACAAAAAATTAAAGGTTAAGCCAGTTATAGTATTACAGTTTCTGGCAGAAATTTTTGATATGGGTTTTCACTGTTAAAGGACTGAGACTTTTATAACTTGCAATACTCTGGTAGCCTTGTTTTTTTCACAGTTTTCACATTCTTAAGCCCCCCCCACACACACACACACCAAAACATTCTTTTAAATATTAATATTTAAACTATTTTAAAAATATGCCAAGCTATTCTACTGACTGTAATTTGTGTTGGTGTTGCCGTCCTGTTTTTGTAAAAGTTCACGGTGCAAATCATGATATTTTAAAAATTACAATGGCTACAGCTTTCAAACTTGAAACATAAACCTGGTTTGTTTGTCAATTACCAAACTTGTAATTTGCTTTATATATATATGTATTATATTTAATAATGGAAAAATTAATCCTTAACTTAAATTAACAAAATGGTTATCTGAGTTATGAAAGAAGGGGGGAGGGGTCAAGGTCATGATGCCGCCCCATTCCCATGATAAAACAAGCTAATTATTTTTCATAGCTTGAACAAAAATAATGTTTGTGGAGTGTTGGGGATGTGGAGGAGAGAAAGAATCAAGGGTGAATTGGATACTCATCCCTTATAAAACACACACTAATGGTTGAAAGGTCAAACATTTTCTGTGATGTAAATGATAACTTGTAAGCAATGAATGAAACAAAATGTTGTTAAATATTCAATATCTAGGGATGAAACAAAAATTGTTTTTATAGTATGGTGCAAGAGTTTGGGTATCCAGTCTGTCCCCTACCAAACATAACAATTTAAATTTCAAACAAAATCTTTACAAAATTACTATTCAGATATTAGAGCATGTTGTCATTTTCAAATCTCTTCTCTTTTTATAAGTGAACTAAAAGCTGTTGTTTTATTCCAGGTCGAAAGGTTTTTGAAGAACATGTAGTTGGAAGAGCAGTTAACAAACCGTTAAGTCATGAAACTGGAGGATCAAGGATCTGTTTATAAAAGGCAGACTTGAAATACTAAACAACTTAAGTAATGTTGTGGTACACAAAAACAGTTGATTATAGAATTCTAACTATGACAATGGACATGCTTAGTGTTGAGAATTGGGCTGTAAAATTATTGTATTGGACAGCTTTTTGTGTGATGATTACTGACTTAATCACAATTTGTATATAATATCCAAAGCTTAGGAATAAAAATATATTGGCTAAACAGAATACAGTATGTATTAACAGTGCTTGTTATTTAAATGTTAACAAAACTATCACAAAATAGGTTAAAACTTGAAAACAAATGTATAATAAATATCAACTGTAAAATTAAAACTTCATTTTTCTCATATGTTCAGATCAAGCAACTCTGTACACACATTTGGCGAAGAACACAAAATAAGTTGATTGTTGTGGGAGATTTTTGTGGCAGTTCCTTGATTTTGTGACTTATCTTCTAATCACAAGATATGTTTAACTTGATGGGAAATTGCTGAATATGCTGTGAACAGTGTGATGAAAGTGTGGCAAATCATTTTAACAGATATATTATTAAATGACATGTGTACATTTTGATCGCAATGTCAGTTTGTATCATTACTAGCTTGTCTAGATTATATTATTAATGATATGCCAGTATGTTAACCACCTGAACTTAATAAGGAATTCAATTAAAATATGTGTTGCAATGGAAACAGGTATAAAAAGCAGTAATTTTTACTACTTATTGTTTTTTCTTAGATAAACAATCCAATTTTATGACCATTTACGTAAATATTTAATTCTGTATTAACCACTATTTATATAAAAGTCTTTTTTGTTGCTATGGCAACACATTTTCGTGAACTACATCAAATGAAGCTATACTCATTGAAAATGTTTTGTTCTGTTGATTCTGACTTTACAATTTATTATTTATCATGGTTTACCGAAGAATTAGTCCATTTTTTTTATTATTTAAAAATCGTTGCCATGGAAACCGATTTATTTAGTAAAATTTATTTTCCTTTGTTGTTTGTTTAAGTTAGTAATTTTTATATCATAATTGATAAAATTGACATCCTTTTATACACTTGAAGTAAGTTTTTATTGTTAAATATTGGACGTTTAGAATATAATAGAATGAAAAGACAACTGCTTTCATTTGTTTTTACCCCAATTTTATTTATTTGTAGATTTTTCAAATATAAAAGCCCCAAAAAGTTTTTCTTAAAGTTTGATAAGACAACCGTTATATTAAATAAATTATTGGGTAAACAATGTCAGAAATGTTGCAAACTGGACACATGGTGTACTTAAACCATTGTAAAATCGAACTTTTACATTACCAGAATCATGTGTTGACTTTTTAAAATAATATACTAAGTTGGTACATACATTTACCATGGTATTTTGTTGAGTGGTTATATACATTAATATGTCCCGGAAGTCAAAAAATTGACAATTTTGTGACAAAATTGTGAACAATTTTCTGAAAATAACCGAAAAAAAAGGAATGCCGGTTGCCATGACAACGGCAAAAGATTTTGACTAACCAACATTGTTTTCCATGTATGGGCATCAAACTCAACATTTGCTGTTAATTTCAACAAATCCAAGAGATTGAGTGCCGGACCCCTTCTTTAAAATGTTGGTTCTTACAGAGAATTGGTCTTAAATATTGCTGCAAAAATACAAGACTAATTTGTTCTTTTGCAGAAAGCGCTTATTTGTTCGGTGCAGGGTTTTCCACAAAGTTCATTTGGTCAGTTTAACGGTAGCTTTCTTGTGAAATTCCCCATGAAAAGTCAATATTTTGCCTCAAAAATAGGAGAATAACATGTTCTTTTGCGAAAGTCACTTCTTTTTTACGGTATAGTAGAATACACAATAAACATGTATACTTGAGAGGTTATTTTATTCGTGAACTATTTGTATTGCACAAATCAATGCAGACATTCATTTTCAATGAACGTTTGTTATTTAGATAGTGTTTATATACGAGGTAGTCCTAAAATAGCAATCAAATATGAACAGCTATTCATCTCTGTTTTCTATTCCATAAAGAGCACAATTAAGCAAGAGTTTTACAAAAATAATGATAACATAACCATTACATGTAGAATATGACTTTAAAAACACAAGTGAAAGAAAGAATAACATTGAGAAATAATCTGAAGCTTTGTATTTGTTAGAAAAAAACAACATGTTATCATGAGAAATGTTTCAAAGATAACGCGATTTCTGTAAATCATTAAACATACCAGATACATGTAAATTAAATGATAAAAGTTTATTTATATGAGGCATAAACGGCTGATGACGATATATAAACAGTTGCCAAGAATGAACTAGCAAGCTATTTCCACTGGAATTCGTGTACTATTAATTTGAAATTTAAACCTTTACTCCATAAGATATGGATTGTATCTCATTTGCGAACAGATCATCCAGCACTGCCTTGTCTACCTTGTTTACAGTGTTTGCTTTCAGATTATTTTTGTTATTTCTGAGTGAACAGATTTATCCAGATCAGACATCAAAGATATGCTGGATAGATCAGACAGCAAAGATATGCTGGATAGATCAGACAGCAAAGATATGCTGGATAGATCAGACGGCAAAGACTTTACGGCCGCCACCCTGCACAAATAGCTATTCTGGGAGTCTATGGGAAATGAATTACTGTGATCTAACAGTGATGTAAAACAAAGATCATGGTCCAGACGGAACTGATTTTTAGACAATTAGACTCTTACTTAGTTGTTATCTATGAACAAAAGACTGTTGTAAACCAAACCTAGAGACCTCTGATTAGCTTTTGAATGACGTCACACTTGCGATCTATATCTTTTCTTGAATACTCTCTCCAGCTTCTTATCAGCTAGGTCTACATGTATTACTCATCAAGATATTCCCGACAAAGAACAATAAAAATATACATGGCTTTGGTCAATTAAATATGCACTATTTATGAAAACCCAAAGAAATAAATTATTTACAAGCACTTACTACTGTAACTTTTGAAGTTGAAGGCAGGGTGAAGTTGTGATTCCCAGTGATAAATTGCTGCAAGAACTTAATGCTTTTCTCCATATATACACATTTTAACTTGTATGCAATCAGTATAGATCCAGATCAGCTGAAAATTCATGCAATCTGATCAGAATCTACACTGGTGACATCTCGGTCAGAAATAACTAATAAATTTTGAAGTGAACAGTGCAGATCATGATCACAAATGTGCCATCTGATCTGTATCTACACAATTGCCCATGCAATATAATTGTATCTATGCAGTAAAGGATTAACACCAACAGTTTTTGATGCAGTTGAGGATCTTCACTGTTTGCCTTTAGTTCCTTTAGATAATTTAGCAAAGAAGCAAACATAATAGATCCAGACTGTACACATTTTTTGTATGAGTTATGTGTCAGTAATGTTGACAAAATTGTTAACTTTGCATGTGTTCTTGGGTGCATTTTTGTATGAGTTATGTGTAAGTAATGTTGACACAATTGTTAATTTTGCATATATGCTCTTGAAGTTGTACGGAGTTCTGTTGACAAACATTTTAGTTTCCATATTTTTACTAATGGTTACTTTTACGTACCATCTATTAAAAGCCAGAAGGAGTCATCGGCAACAGAAAAAAAGGCTGATGACCGCTTTTGGCTTTCAGTAGACGAATTATGTTTTTGAGCATTGCATTGGACACAATTTTTGTAGTTATGTGTCAGCATTGTTGACAAAATTATGCCTGTAAGGCCTCGGATGCAGTACAATATGAATCACTATCATAACTCTTGACTTCATACGTATGCATTTTATTGCATGTGTGACTAGTGTAGATCTCGATCATTTCGCACATTTGTGATGTCTGATCAGGACCTTCACTGCTTTCATTTCTGTTAGAAATAATACATATATTAGAATGCGAACGGTTAGATCCTGATCAGATGGGACAAATGTGCCAGTTGATCAAATTCTACACTGTTTAATTTTCAATCAAGGTGTATAGATCAAGTAAAGGGTTAATACCAGTATAGCTTTAATTAGATATGAACTAAAATGATATCAAACTTTTTGTTTAATGATTTATTAGGTTATTTCCGACCAGAAAGCAAACAGTGTAGATCCTGATTACATGGCATGTGTGTTCTGCCTGACCAGGATCTGCAATAAAATGTTGCATATATATAGAGGAAAGGGTTAATTCAAACATGGTTTATTTGATTTTACAAAGGTATATTTACGAATGAATAGCAAAGGATTATTGACTGGTTATTCAAATTAGACTGATTTTACAGTTGTTCAAGGTAACTTCGATTTTTTAAATTTTATTTGTGAAATAAATCTTTGTGCAATACTAAGAATTATTATAATTTCTGTTATAGTGGCAGTTATCACCACTTACTGATAAGACCGCTTTTGGGACTGGGAAACAGTGGTTATTATAGTTGAGTGGTCTTTATATTTTGGGGAGGAATATCAAAACTATAAAATAGGATACTGGTTAAGTTTTCTTACTATCAAGGTGGTCTTAATATCAGTGTGGTCTAAATGAGGGGATTTACCAAATATATACTCCCTGTCAATAGAAAGTTAACACTTTGATAATTACTTTGATAATAACTAACGGCTGTAAGTAATTGATTAAATTTGAATGGCTTTATAGGAATTTCAAGTTTTACTTATGATGAAATTTGAAACAATTATTATGTTGCCACCATTCTGTCAATTTCAAGTTACCTGGTTTCCATTTTGTTGATTTTTTCCATTTTCAAAGGTTGAGAAAATAAACCTCAGAGTTTGTCTTAAAAGAAAACATTGGAAACTTTCAGTTGTTAAGTAAATTCAGCAGAAAAAAAAACTGATGACATTGAGTTACCCGAAATTGCAAGAATGTACTAGTGCTATTTTGCGATACTGAATAGTTTCAATACATCAATTCAAATGGTAAAAGTGGTAACTTTTTATTTGCGGCAAGTATACATAATAATATATGAATACATAATTGTTTATCTTATGCTTCTAAAGTATGAATTATGTTCACCATATCCATAAACTGTAATATAAAATAAAACATTACAACAGAATGAAATTAATTTTTAGTTATATTCATTTGCTAAAATGCTGACATTAAAAATGTTAAGAAGACACCATCAGAATGATAATGTAAATGAGCAGCCTTTGTTCACTATAGTTTTAGTTTTCGGTCGTCGATTCCGAGAGAGGCAGTGCCTTAGTTCATATTAGTAATGGTAAGAATATTACAACAATATCACCAGGATTCGTTTGGTCCAATTTGTTAACGCATGCCTACACAGATAATGTATCATGTATCATGTATCATGTGCAATAACTATACTTGAAGACATGTTGACATTGTGTTCAAGGGTAGTAATGGAAATGCATATAACGCCTCATAGCCCCAGGTTGAGAGCAACTCAATATTTACAAGTTTTATACACAAACGGTGTCAAACGGTGTGTATAATTAACTCATACACGAAAGAGATAGAAATATTCATTCTCATGTATTGATTTTTAAATGGATTTTTGTAAATTTGCAACTTTACATATTTTAGTACAGAACCATGTGTTTTAATCATAAAAACGCATTTCATCATCATCTATCTTTTTTATTTCTTTCGATTGGTTTGATGGATGATAACTCAAGGCAGCTTTATGAATGCCAAAATCAATTGTCAAACTGCAGTCCTGAAATTTAAAGAAGTTAAATGTAACGTTCTTTTTGTCTTTTTGTCTCATCGTAGTATCACTTTATTTCCCTTTAGTTCAATTTCGCGCTAGGGCAATTATAAGAAACCCAAACTTCCGCGAAATTCAGCCATAAAACAGTGGTTCTAACGTAATGCAACATTTGGTAAGAATAATACAACAATGTCACCAGGATTCGTTTGGTCCAATTTGTTAATTCTCTTCTTCACTTGATTATGATGATGCAACTGGACAAGCATGCCACGAGTGATCATTACGCTTGATTTGCAACTGATGATGCGGTCAGTGAGTCTATTTATCAAGACAATTAACTTAAAGGTTGTTAAAACTGTGTGGGCATTAATAAACATATTTATAACCACACACGAACAGCCCGTGTTACATGTAAGTGAATCAAAACAAGCCTGTCGCGATTTTTATATGATCTTTCATCATCAGGTTTATACCTTTTTACGAACGAAGACAATATTATCATGTTTATGGCATTAGTTATTTTTTAAAGATTTAGGATCATGGGTAATTTCATTATTCCAACCAGTAAATCTTTGGAAATGCCTACACCTGATAGTAAGATACGTGCTGATACTAAAAATGTAGGCGCGAATTATGCACTTCATAATACATAAGTTCAGATTATTTATTTGATTCCTTACCTACACATTTCTTATTGTCAGTTGGCAGAAGAAAGCATGAAGACTAACAAATTTAAAGCACTTAGGTTGACCATAGTTAACTGCTATCATTTTAAGCCATCTCAAAAATTCGTGACCCTCTCTGAAATAATGGGATTTACTGCCTATGCTACCAGTATAGACCCAGTTCTGCATTGCAGTCTTAAACATGTTTCAAATTCTATATACTTTGCCATCTATTTAGAAAAACGGTTGTAATGAAGAAGTGAGATCGAAACAAAGTTGAGTCTAGTACAGATCCTAATCTGCATGCGCATCAGTGTAGTCTTTAAAATGTATAAAATTTAATAGTGTTTGCAATCCATTTAGAAATTTAAAGCGTTTGCAATGCAGAAGTGAGATCGACAAAAAGTTGAGTTACTATTTGACCGTGTATGTCTGCTACATGTATTTACGATCTAATCGATTCTAAGTTAGTAATCCCAATTTTATCGATGTGCGTCACATTTAAACTAACTATATTGTATTTGTTCTAAGGAGGTCGACTATGTACAAAACTAAGTATGGGATCGGCGGTTTCGACACACCCACAGAGGAACTTGAAGACAAAATAGAAGGACTCCGTGAGCTCTTATTGGAACCTATTGGCCGTTTTGACTCTCGTCAAGGTTTGTTGTATACACATAGTATTTAAAATTTCTCTTAATTCATTAAATTTAGTTGGCAAAAAATGTTTAAAACATCATCCCGGAACAGAGTTCTCATTACTCCATGTTTCTCCGAATGTTGGGTGAAATGTTATATTGAACGTTAGTGGCGTAGGGCTTAGGACGACAGCCGCATTTCATATTTACTTATCATTATTCCGACCTTTAATAAAAAGACTTTGTGTGATAACTTTTTCTACTGTTGTGACTTTTATAGTTGTAACCAGGTTGTTGCTTGAAGTATATTGAAGTGTTTTGTCCAATGCAATTATTTGAAATATGGTATTGTTTTTAATTTAGTATTGTATGATGCATATTCGATAAACGCATGCAATTTTATTCAGTATTTATTTGGAAACAGTCCTTAGGCCAAAACTTTTATAATTAAAAATGTATCGTTATTGATGTTATTAATATTATCCAAATAACAGGCACGTGTACACGTGCAAAAGTACAACATGAATTGACAAACTTACACAATTATTTTAACTGATTAAATAATGTTTCGAAAGCAGCAACAATTGTTTAATTGTGATTATTGCTATATATTAAGGACATTGAAAACAAAACAAATTCAAAGGGTAAACTACTAAAAATATTCGCAGCCCTGAGGGGAAAGTAAGGTACCAATTAATTCAATTCCGCATATGAAACGCTATATCGTGTCAAGTATAACATGATGTGCGCACTACAATAACTAAAAAAATGTTAACTTACCGGTATCTTGTGGTCATCAGTATCCATGCGACATATTAAAACAGAACCATGTAATTCCCCCGCAATGACCCCGGTCTTGTTCGAGTTAATGCGAGTTTATTTAAAATATGTTTCAACGATTTTCCACATTAATCTATGCTCAATGTGTACATTTAACAACTTTTCTAAGTATACACCTGCCTACTGGGGCATTACTGGCTTGATAAATGAACTATTGCTCTAAAACTTTCAATAAAACATGCAAAAAAACATTCGGGTCATTTTCCTATTAATGCGCATGTTCGTTATGGTTCAACAACAGTAAATATATACTAAATCTAAATATTTCATACCTTTTCACTGCCGTTTTGTATTGTTTTTCATCAAATATATCTCCAAATGCTTCTAATAACATTAACGCAGTGAATGAACTGACAATCGCAATATACTCCGTCAAAAAAAGGATATAATGCGATGCCACGAACATTTTGTACTTTACATTATATCAAAGATCGTAACCA
The DNA here is from genome assembly GCA_038501625.1 of Corbicula japonica. Lineage (NCBI taxonomy): Eukaryota > Metazoa > Mollusca > Bivalvia > Venerida > Cyrenidae > Corbicula > Corbicula japonica. The sequence continues at coordinate 8,107,543 of JAZAYU010000018.1, read as the reverse complement.
AATATATTCTTGAAAAAGATGTAATATGCATATATTAAGGAATGACCACATGCATAAAATACAGCCTACTCACACAGCCAAAAAGGCATTGATACTTATTTGGTACACAGTGGTATGGCTTCTGTTGATTGCTTTTGTTGTTGTTGAGGGATTGCACTTTTCTTAATTGGTGTACTATTGTTGCAATTTCTTCTGACTTGGTTTTCTTTGAGGGAATTTCTATTAACATGTTTAATTGATTTTGCTAATTTGATGTAACGATATGGGTTTCTTACTACTTGACATGTTGTAGTTGTGTAGATTATACTAAAGTGATGCAACGTTGTAAGATTTAATAAGATCTTTAAATATTTAGAAAAATTATGATGGGAAAAATTCCTATCGGAAGATTTCCCTGTCCGGATTGGACTATAACATCGAATTTCTTTTCAAATTTTCTCAGAAACTAAACAAAAAATAGCATTGAAACCTTCCAGTTTTTCTATTTGACACATGTGCATTCACTTAAAAAAAACTTAAAGAAAAACGTTAAAAGTGAAAAAAAAGTTTTCGAAAAATATAATATTCCGAAAATTCACAGGACCGTGTTCAATCGAGACCTGTCAGGACGTGAAGGAATGTGGCTACACCACGTCGGTCATTACTGGTTGTATCCTGCCGCCATCAAACATCGAAGGATCAAGGTTTTCTGTCACAACCTAGCGACCTCAAATCCAACAGAGTATATAACAGGTAAATGTAATGTGCATTTATACATTGAAGACACTCGAAAGAAGAATCGAGTTAGCACATTGGCATTAAAAATGGGTAAAAATTAAAAAGAGAGTTTTCCTTTAGTTTTTTGTTTGAAAACTGTTTTAATTATAATCTACAAACATATTGCCTAAGACATTTTGACTATTTTGTTCAAAATTATTTCGATAATTATCCGGAATCTTGAGTTTTCGAAATGAATTATTTTATGTTTTGAAATGGATTTCATGAAAGTAAGCCTATTTTGTATATGAGTACAGTTTTTGAATAATCAGTTGTTAAAATGACATTTCGCTTGTGGTCCTGAAAGTTAAATATCATTTACTAAAACAATCGGTCTGTTTTATTTATTGACTGGAACACTCTTCACGAAGCGACTATGAAGTCCAAGTCAACTAGGGAACGGCCTCTTTCGTCGAAATGAAAAAAGTCTATGGATGGTAGTAATGGAAATTTCCGTGCCGCCTAGCCCCGGGTTGAGTGCAACTAAATATTTACGCCACTAAACAGTACAATTTTGGTCCATCCTAAACGAATTTCTTGACAATTTGTGGCCGAATCTCGCGGTTTTAACGTCCCAGCAAATGTTGTTGTTTTTTTTGTCATTTATGGGGTGGTCTCATTTTTCTGTTTTTGTGCAGTTGTATTGAAAAGGTTTCCAAGAGCATATTCAACCGTTTATTTCTTTTGTCTACTGTTTGTATGCCTTTAATAGTACAGTTAACTTACCAAGGCAAAAGAACCTGACGTTTTCAAGGCAATAGAACCCGACCTTACCAAGGCAAAATAACCTGACGTTTTCAAGGCAATAGAACCCGACCTTACCAAGGCAAAAGAACCTGACGTTTTCAAGGCAATAGAACCCGACCTTACCAAGGCAAAAGAACCTGACGTTTTCAAGGCAATAGAACCCGACCTTACCAAGGCAAAAGAACCTGACGTTTTCAAGGCAATAGAACCCGACCTTACCAAGGCAAAAGAACCTGACGTTTTCAAGGCAATAGAACCCGACCTTACCAAGGCAAAAGAACCTGACGTTTTCAAGGCAAAAGAACCTGACGTTACCAAGGCAAAAGAACCTGACGTTACCAAGGCAATCGAATCTGACGTGACAGTGATAAACCTTACACCTGAGGCGGAATTGCAATTTTCTTTTAAAGTGACTGATCAAAGGCGGTTTCATTTGGATTTGAACGTGTAATACAGCATTTGATATTGCGCAATATTCAGGTTTCTTTCCATTGAGTGTCTGCACGTTATTTGTATTACATTATGACAGATCAGAATATGATCAACTATTTAAAGATACGGAAATAGTAACTATACTGTTTTGAAAAAAACTGCATCGAAAAAGCCTAGAGAGTCCGCGAATTATCTACAATAGTTTTAAGGTATTAGAACTGTAATACGCACTTTTGCAGATTGGGATTTTGTTGTTTTCGTTTCCAAGTACATCAATTTAGACATCTTAACACGAGTTTTAAAAAACATTTACCGTGCGTAACTCGAGAAATTTAGTATTTTAGAAGGGGACCCTCTGTTTCGGAAAGTGGGCTGTAAAATCAAACATACTAGAAGCTAAATTCATCTCTATTTCTTTGAAACCTTGTAACATTTTGTAAATTAAAGGCTGATTGTTTAATGACATTATATCTGAACAGGAAAAACAAGCATTATGTTTAGAATTTATTTCTAACACTTTATAAATTGAATTTTTTAAAGTGTACCCCATCTTCGGAAATGCACATTTTTCCGATCTGCAAAAATTAAGCAAGTTTTTATCTGTGATTTTTGTGCATGTTTAATGCAGTAAAATAATTGTGTTATACATTAAAATTATCTGCAATGTGTATAGAATCAAATAATTAAAAAAAGAGCACATCACCGTCTTCGTTTTCATTTTATTGGCCTTCAAAATAGGTACCTATGGCCCAGACCAAACGGTTAAAAACCACAAAAACCAAAGGGCTTGGTTTACGAATGGTGATTTTTTTATACCCCCTCAAATTTTTTGAAAAACAAGAAATACGCAAGCAATAAGCTATGCTAGTTAGAATTTAACCTCAAAAAAGTAATTTTGGCAACCGTAACCATAGCAACCAAAGCATTCTTTTAAAGGAAAAAATCATCGTGCAAACACATAAAATTAGTTCTATAAGACAAGTATCACAAAATTACTGTTCAATTATAGAAACAATAAAATAGCAACATTTTCCTAAATGAAAGTACATATTCCATAATCATTTTAGTTTCGTATCGTGATTCTGTTGCTGTATATAAAAGAGTCAGTATTTTGTTATAATATCATTACAATATTTCAGTTTTCATGGCTACTAAATGAAGATGAAGAATAATAACAATTATTTCCGAATTTTAAACCTATTGATTATACTATTTTCTCCAAAAATTTCCTCACAATAATTTTTAAAAAAAAGAAGAAAAAGGGGAAAAAAAGGTTTTTCTCCCGAGGATTGAACCGGGGTCCGTCAAAATGAAAAGCCCTAAGCGTTACCACTACGCCAAGGAGGATTGATCAAACGGCGGTCAACTTCATATAAGCTGTATTCATTACTGAGTGTTGTTCGTCTATAGACTTATTTTGAGTATTTGTTATGAAAATATTTGTTTACTTTACATCAATTTTATATCCGCACTTTGTTATTATTTCATTTAGTTATTTATGACGTCATAATCGCGGAAAACACCTAAAGAGTAGACTCCTTTTACGAAAAATAGTATCAACCGGAAACTTACGAATCGGCGTTCGGAAAAAACGAATTAGTGACGGCATAAGTCGATCTTTGGCGGAAATATTACAGTTCTAAAACCTTAAATAGTTTATATAATTATCTAAAATAGTTGTTTTAGTCTCTATAATTATCTAAAATAGTTTTTTATAGATTTTATTATTATCCATTATAGTTATTTATATTTTCTATAATTATTATTCTAATATTTCTGTCACTTGCATGGTTGGCTAGGAGCTGTTGACGTATTTGTATGGCTTTGGAGTGACCTATACAATAAATATGTATCACTAAGAATTTGTTAAGTGCCGTTTGTCGGGTGTACAAATTCTCCCCGTACTTCACTTCAGTGTAGTTTTCAGTTTCAATTGGCTACGTTGACGGTTATATGCTAATTGCAAACCTTGCAGGATGTCAATCATTATGGGTGTCTGAATATAGGCATACTTGATCTATCCTATTTGGGGGATTACGGATGGTATGCATTGTCTATTGCATCGTTGGCTTGGCGCTACCGCCATATTTGTATGGCTGATGGTAACTTCCTAAGGCAAAAAACCTGGGGTTAACCTAGAAGCTGGTTTGAACCACTGGTGTCTTGGCATAATATGGTTTCACTGATAAGTCGAAGGTCGTTGTAATTGTATTTGAACTTGTATTACATGTATTTAAAAATTGCTCAGTCTTCAGATTTATTTGAATTGTCTGATTTCTCTTCGTTTTTCTGTTATTTGTATAACATTTGACATGTCAGATAATGAACAACAATAATTAAGAAAAGGTTAATATCATGGTCTGATACATGCTGCATCGAACAAAGGAGTTAGCATAAGATTTAAACTGCAATAAACTTTGCATTCAGTATACATGTTCTGCTGAGAAAGAACCCCAATTTAAAGCGACGGAGCAAATATAAGTTGCTCTCTGCCCCCTTTCTTTATGACGAAGGATTGAGTCCCATCTAGAGGCACTATCATTTGAAATTCACAGTAGCGCTATTTGTGAAATGTGGCGGCCGTAAAAAGTCTCCCCGTACATATAGTCAGTACTGTTATCAGTAAAATAACCCGTTACCGATGTCATGCAGTGATTGTTACGTTTATCAGGGCTATCCGATCAACTTTTTGTGAGATTGTCCCGGTTAGCTGAATTGGTTGCGTCGCAAGAATTGCAGGGCTAGGCTCTGTCACCGTGACGGTGCGGGTTCGCTTCCAGCTAGAGGCACTATCATTTGAAATTCACAGTAGCGCTATTTGTGCAGTGTGGTGGCAATAAAAAGTCTCCCCATACATATAGTCAGTACTGTTTTCAGTAAATAAACCGTTACCGATGTCATGCAGTGATTGTTACGTTTATCAGGGCTATCCGATCAACTTTTTGTGGGATTGTCCCGGTTAGCTCAATTGGTTGCGTCGCAGGAATTGCAGGGCTAGGCGCTGTCACCGTGACGGTGCGGGTTCGCTCCCAGCTAGAAGCACTATCATTTGAAATTCACAGTAGCGCTATTTGTGCAGTGTGGCGGCCGTAAAATGTCTCCCCGTACATATAGTCAGTACTGTTATCAGTAAAATAACCCGTTACCGATGTCATGCATTGTTACGTATATCAGGGCTCTCCGATCAACCCTTTGGGGTTGTCCCGGTTAGCTCAATTGGTCGCGTCGCAGGAATTGCAGGGCTAGGCGCTGTCGCCGTGACGGTGCGGGTTCACTCCCAGCTAGAGGCACTATCATTTTTAATCACCCAATTTAATATTCGTTAATTTGTTTGAAATAGTCTTCTTTAAGGATTATACTGCACGCTCAAAGATTTTTAATGTTCATTTCTTGACACTAAATGTTAGTACTCAAGGACTAAACTGGTATGTTCCAATGCTCTGCCATACTTAATTTTTATATTCTTTCAGTCAATGATGCAACAAACTATGCATCTGATTTTGGTGCTAGGGATTCCCCCGCCATGACGGTGAAGTTTGCAAAGATACGACTACATCCGAAGGTACATTAAATTATGCACCGTATTTTATACGTGTGATACGAAATGTGCACATACAATTTCAGTTACAATATCATTTAATTTATCTTAATATATTATTTATTGTAATAAAAAGTGTATTACTAAGATGAATTTAAACAGCAACCTCTTGATCCTTGCGATCCGAAAAAATCCAACTGACCTAAGTGCTGACATTCATTTGATGATTCATAAATAATGTCGGTTAAATAATATCAGAAAACAAAACCGAAATCACTAGATCTCTGTTCATGCCGACCAGGTGTTTCACAAAAATGTGTATATAGATATCATACTGTGTAATTATATTTTGTTGTATAATAATACGAAATGTTTGTTTCAGTCCCATGGACCTAAACTCTTTTTTTCTGAACATTACAATGTAAATGATATTTTGTTGCATTTCTAACAAAATTTAAACTGAGTGTTGTATAATTTCCAGTCACATCAAGGTATGAACTATTTGGCTCAGCGGCTGATTTAGGACTCTTGGCAAAAAAAGACAGATGTCTAAACCTGCAGAAATAATGCACGTTGAATAAATAAATTGTTTAATATACGTAAATACAGTTGGTTATCTCTGTCGGTATGGAAACTAGGTATTACTTGACAGGATTGTATCAATTATTTTGGCAGACATTGCACATTCACACACTGTTAGAAGTGAGATAATTCTACAACTATAACCATGTGTTTTTTTTTTTGTGAAAACTGAAAAAAATGATATCTCCATGAAGTGGGGTGCGTTTGCAGTGAGATGTGACAAAAATAAAATATTACGGTCATGCAATTCAGATATACAGCCAGACACATCTGTTTTCTTAATCGATTCTGTCATAAGTATTGTTTTCTTATAAACTGTATTGTAATTTGTTATAATAGTACTCTAGTTTGTCTATGCCTATGGTAACCTTTAAAAAAGTTAGAATGAGAAACTTCTAATAATTCTATTAGTCTATGAAGTGGGATGAACTTTGGCAGAAGTGATTCGTTATTTTCTGTTTAGTCTATTCAATAGGAGGTAACCTTTTGCCATGGTTATTCGTTATGCACTAATTATTCTATGCATAGGAAGACTCTTTGGCAATGATAAGAAAAGAGTTAAATTTAATTTAAAGTAGAATTGCGTTGACTTTCTGGAACAAACACATCTAATGCATATGTAAATTATATGTATCATCATTAATATGTTTATTAAAAGTAAATGGCGAGTTGTATGACCACTGCAAATAATAATCGACACATGCAAAGGTTCATGAAAAAGGAAAAACTATATCTGGAATTATGTTTTCACTAGCCGTAGGTGTCGCGAAGTTTCTCATTCTCACTTATACAGGGAAATCCGGGACGCAACGGTCTCAAATCTCAAGCATCTGATTGTCTGAAATAGTGACATGTCATTCTTCAGATGCTTGAGATTTGAGACTGGTCTTCAATCTCTGTTTTTTTTATCTTGGGCCCTGTTTTGGATATGTCTCGCACGCATTTGTCTTCACTTAAAATTTGAAGCGGTATCTAAGACAATACATTCCTAAGAATTGACGGGTTTAGAAGCGGAAGGTGAAAGGATGACCGAGGGAGCACTTTAACATCAGTTTGACATGACACCAGTTGGAAGTATACACATTTAGCAGTAGCAGCGATAATACTGCTGGCAGTAACAGCAGCAATGTTACCGGCATTACAACTGGGCTGCTGGTAGTAGCGGATTTTATATCAATAGTACTAGTGACCGTTACACCAAAAGATCAGTGTTTTCTGGGTGTACATCTTAATGATATGCAAATTTTACCATTTTTGTACAAACCTGCATGCAATGTTATCTTGTAATATTTGAACATGACTCAAATGTTGTCGCCGCTTGTTTTAGAACATGACAATTGATACATCGGACGTCGCTTTTGCCACATCTTCAACAGGTTCTTTCAAGGGACGCTACAGACCTGACCTTAATTACGGGATGGCAGCTTCTTGTGTAAATCGCTCTCCTGGATCGTTTAAAATAGACACAACTGGAACAGGGATTATTATCGATACATCGGTAAGTAGTTTTCATTGGAAGTTCGAAGGTTTCAGTTCAGCTAGGGACGTGTTTCGTTTCAAAAGGGCGAGCCTCGAATCGCCTGCGTATGAGGGAATGCTTGCCGATTGCTTGCATGCTTTGCGCCCTATAAATATGTTAGGAATCTGAAGGTAAAGATATCATGAAAAGAGTGGTTCGTAGGCCTCAGATGCTTGGCATTAAAATAAGTGTGACACCATGATAAATACAATTTTCTCGCTCGGTTATACTTACCATAATTATATGACATGTCAAACGTTTCATAAATTCTAAAATATGTCAAACCATTTTGTTGTGTTTACATAAAACGATTACTTTTTGCAAATTATGGTTTAAAATTTGTTAAATACCTTTTGCAAACAAATGTAACACAGTGTATTGTCCACTGAAATAAATGCCGTGATGGCAAGGTAGGGTTAAACGTAGAATGCACAATTAATATTTCATTATGTTATATAGAGTGCGTGGCTTAGATTTGGACATTATCCCGTTATGTCTGTGGCAAGAACGAGTGGAGGGGCAATAATTTCAGGAAACTGTGGAGGTTACTGTGGGTGGTGTAAACCTGAATCATCAACTCCCCTCTTAAATTAAATCCGGATGACGGTGAGAAATTTATATTCATTTTTGTAGAATATGTTGTTTGGAAATAATAAGGAAAGTTTTGTTTCAGCGAAATATGTATGTCGGGAAAAGCCACAAAAGGAAACACAGCATACCCACACAGCCATTTCCCACATACCCTCCCAACACAACCTTTTTCCACAGAGTTTTTTCCACATTGCCTAACCACACAGCTTTCTTTCACAGCCTTCCCACACAGCCTACCCACACAGCTTACCCACACAGCTTAACCACACAGCCTTCCCACACAGCCTACCCACACAGCCTACCCACACAGCCTTCCCACACAGCCTACCCACACAGCCTACCTACACAGCCTACCCACACAGCTTACCCACACAGCTTTCCCACACAGCCTTCCCACACAGCCTACCCACACTGCTTACCCAAACAGCCTTCTTAATCGTCCCACACATCATTCTCAAATAGCCAAGTATTAGAAAATGAGAGCACAAACATTTTCCTAGAAGATCTGATGGGTCAAGAATAAGGTTGGTGCATGATTTGGTTGGCCACTAACCATTCCTGAGTTCAATCATTTTACTCCGGGAGTCCTCTATGTCTCAATAACTTACACTTAACATTGACATTAGATTCAGTTTGCAAATTTTCCAAACACTTAAACATTAACTTAATTGATTTGACAAGTTATATAGTTCATATCTTTAAGTTGAAATTATCAATGACACATTCAATGAAAAGTTATAAATAGACAAATAAATGTTACATATCCGAACTTAGTATAAATAGTACATGTTCAAAGACGATCTCTCCTGTGAAACTAATTCCATACTTTGAAAAATTAAATTAAGGTCTTCAAGCAGTTTCATGTAGATTAATAGAAAAGTACAATAGATAAAATTAAAAAATAAGACGATGCACATGTTGGCATTTAAATTGTTGTTTTGTGCTCTTAAGGTTTTGGGTTGACTGTAAGAAGAATTCTAGAGATTTTTTAGGTCTAGCTATTTTCCTTATTGTTCTAACTTGTTTTAAACGTATGTTAACTAAAGATGAATTAAAAACAAGAAATTGGAGGTAGTTATATTGAACTTCACTTTTCGTTTGATTTGGGTTTTTATCAATTACAGTGCAATGCCATGCCGAATGGCGCAATACCTCTAAAGCGGACTTTATGTTATTTCTGTTTGTCTGTCTATTTCTCTGTCCGTGCGTCCGTACCTCCGTCTCCTATCTCTCTCTTTTTCTTTCTTTCTATTAATATATCTCTCTCTCTCCCTCTTGGCATATTGTCTCTATCTGTTATTATGGTCATTTACCTTGTTTCATGTAATTTAATTCAGCAAGTAGCTGCCAGTTTTTTTGTAATTATCAATTATTTTGAAAAAAAGTCAGTTTATATCCATATGAAACATGACTAAATTTTCATTTTCCTTTTCAGTTGTGTCAGAAAAGGATGTAACAACTCCGGAATGTGATTAGTCGAAACTAACAGTCGATTCAATGCAAGGATGTAACAACTCCGGAATGTGATTTGTCGAAACTAACAGTCGATTTATTGCACTAATCGATATCTGAACAACCATGATAAAGTTCGATACCAAATAAACCAAAACAACTGTTAAAATTGAGTGTTCATTTTGATTTCTACATTAGTATCATGAACATGCATCCATCTTTTTTGTTAAAACTGAATTGGTGAAAAATAATCAAGAATGTTATAATAGAACAAGAAACAAACACGAGACCCCCCAAATAACCTACATTTTGGTCTTCCACCACATATTATGAGGCATCTAATGTAATCATATTTCTAATTGGTTAAATGTAAGTTTACACACTTTCTTGCATCTGCTACTACAAAAAAACATAAACAATGTTATTTTTATCATCTGAAATAAGTTTTCCACAATTGTTGTACGTCAAAATAATGGGAAATGGAACTTCATTTTGCATTTAGTCAGCTTTAAGTGTTAAACGACATCACAATTACATGACTGGCGGTATCTTTCTTGTTTGCCATGACTAACCGCATTGCCTTGGTTCGTGACATTTGCGGTCCTTATATTTTGATGTTTTAGACTGAAAAATAACAAATGATGATAACTGTTAAATGAAGGTAAAAATTAAAGGAAACAATATAGCACGTAAGGTATTTACAACGAGGAAAAATTTTAGTACAACATTATAATGCGCTCATGCACATCATGTGACTTTAATGTGATATTTGTCAATGTGTTTTAAAGTGTGTAAAATAAAACCTATCAGGATTTATTCAACAAGATGAAAAATATTAGTTTAATAATGTTATTTTCTTATTCACTGCATTCAAACAAAACTGATATATTTATCCTATATTCAAGTGATTCATAGGTAGGAATAAGAACACCAAGTACAATAGAAATAATCATATTGCATATCATATTTCAACAATAGCATGTCTAAAGCGTCGTCCATTAGCCCATCTATTCCGCATCCTCGTCATGGTACGAGTCAAGCCGCAGAACCAGTATCCTCAAGCATGCTGCAATGAATGACTATTTATCATCCAGAACCTACTCGAATAGAAAAATAACATCATGAATTCTCATACATATGCAAATGAAAATCTGCCAGTATTGGTTGCTAGCAATCTGCGTCCATAATCAATAAAACAAACTCAAAATTAACTAAACGCCTTTGTGTCAATTCCTATCATGTTATTAAACTTAAAATTCAAAGAACTCGCTTACACTAACCACTATTGAAATCAACCTAACCAGCGCCAAGTGGAACTCACTTAATTCAATACAAGTGGCTAGTCTTATACAAAAACATTTCCATTCCGACAAAGCGCCAATCGACACTTCAGTGGTACGCAATGCGGCGAGTTCTCAGTCAAATAGTCACCCTGATTATCAAGCTAAACACAACAAATGCAGCACCAAGTGACACTCACTCTCAAGCCAAATGGCTAGTCTTTCACATAGACAATTTCATTTCAACAAGGCGCCAATCTGAACTACAGCGCCAATCGGCACTTCAATGTTGCGCCTCGTGGAGAGTTCTCGGTCAAATCGTTACCCTGATTATCAAGCTAAACACAACCAATGTAACGTCAAGTGGCGCTCACTTTCAAGTCAAACGGCTAGCCTTCCACAAAAACAACTCAATTCAAACACAGCGCCAAACCGTACTACAGCGCCATTCGGCATTTCAATTTTCGCCATACGACCCTTCAATTTTCCAACGCAGCGCCAAGTGGCACGTTTAAGCCCAGCGGCAATACAGCGCCAAGTGGCTCCTCAATTGTATTCCAAGCGGCTCTTCTTCTCTGTGCAAATCAAATCACAAAACAGTCCCAAGCTAGAGTTACAGTTTTACGCCCAATGGCGAAATTTTAAAAATCCACATATAAGTTAATAAAATCAAAACACTTCTAAAAATAAACAGCTCCAAGCGGTTAAGTATGCAGTCAAAAATAAATTCAATGTTAAGGTAGTTCTCGCCCATGGCCGAAAAAACGACGTCAAAAAATGAAAATTAAAATAGACACGTGAAACTTTGCATAAAGTCGTAAAGGTCATTTTCCTGTTGCCTGGTTACCAAATTTTGGGAATGACTTCTCGCGCTTTTAAATCAGACGCGCCACCTGGCGGTAGCTGTCTTTAAGCGCAAGCGTTTCACTGTAACGTGAATAACTTTGGAAACAATTGCGTTAAATCTTTTGCAAAAAGTGTTTCCGATACAGAAACTATTTGCCTTCGTTTTCGTTCTAAAATTCAAATAAAGGTTTATTTCTCGGACATTTAAAACGACGTCAAACATTGAAAAGTCGACATTTTACGCTAAAAGATTTGAGCGCGATCTGAACGTAAGCTATTTTTTCTCAAAAACAGTGTGGTAGAAGTTTTACATTCTTTCACAACATTTTGATCGGTCTAGATTTTCTGTAGTTTTTCGTTAAAAATACGCAGTACGTCGCTAAAAATAACGTTTTTTCCGCGACGTTCAGAAATTCCAACTTAAGGTTGTTTCATGTAAAAGTATTGAGTTAGTCATATAAACTCCTCAAACTGAGATTTATTTTCAAAATAACGTAGTGATAATTCTTTTAATGTTTCTTTAAATGTTTTATTAGCAAGTCATATAGCGTATCAAATGTACGATCTTATTAAATTTAGATCGAAACGTATTTTAGCCCGCACTTTTCTATAAAATCATTCAATTATGATGGTCTTTTTTGAAGTGTATTTATTACAATTAAAATGAAACTATTAATCGGACGGGGGTTAAATTAAAATTGTTGTTGAACGCATTATTTTGCAAGACTTAGTTATGAATTCCAGATTTTAATTTTAAATTTAAATGTTTCAATTCTTTTAAACTTGTTAACTTTGATTTTTGTTTAATGCGAATAAAATTCATTTGCCTTTAACGGTTTGTGGTTCTTCCACTTGGCATTTTGAAACCGCTTAAACAAACAAAAATGACCAATGGTGTCGGGGACTAGGAGCTCTCATAATTATGTTCTTTTACTTTAAATTACTAAAACACGCGCTTATACATTTTGTATACAGTAACTGTGGTATCATTATATTTCTCACAGGTTAAAATAAGCGTATTTAAACCCCAACAAAAATATAATATTTAATATATTTCTGAAAAGCAATATACAACTGCGCGCATTTATACCCGATATATTCTTTGCAACTTGAAAGCGCGCCAGAATATCATTATCCTACAAAATATTAATGAGCGGGTAGAGAATTATACCCACAAAATCATATCAAATAATATCAGATGATACACAAATTTGTTTTTGTAAAGTTTATCGTTGGCTTCACAAGAAATCAACTAGTTATAATTATAACAACTATAACAAATGAGGGTGGGAGGAACGAGAAGCGTCCAGCTATTTTGAGAATCATGCGCGCAATGCTGGTAGCAAAAGGGCATCTTGAGCCAAAACTTAGAGAGTCCCAATGAACAAGTCATGTGATCTTGAAATTAAGATGCACTGCTTGATTGCTTGTCTTAACGAAATTCAGGAACTTAATTCCATATTAAAAATGTTTGCCGATTTATATAAATCTTGATACTATACAGAAGCCCCTTTTCATTCCGTGTTTTGCCGCGGTTCCAACATGTCAACTGAAAGAATCACAAATCTCTAGTTTCATAAGATGAAGTGCCTTTTAAAGATTCGTTTAACTACAATAAAACATTTTAATTATATTTTTCTGATTATATAAAAATCCGTTAATATCGACAAGGCTAATAAATGTCATTTGCATTAATTAAACTAAATTATTTACAAGGTTTAAGAATTATTGAATCATTGAACTGTAACATTGTGGAATTCATAACTAGCAAATTAATACGTTCAACAATCAATACAATTAAAATAATAGGTTCGCCGTTTTATGGGAGAAAAAGCGCAATTTCGCGCTATTCTTTTGTCTGACGCCGGATATATAATGAGCATCTAACTTTGAGTTTGCTTTTTTAAAATCAGCACTGATATGTACACAAATCGATAAACAATCCTTAAGGTTCTACTACAATGCTCCTTGCACGTTCATCGATAAAAAAGAAACATTTCAAAATCTCAAAAACGGTAAAATACCGTTCAATGAAGCTTTGTATAAATTTATGTTACTAAATTAAATGTATCTTTTATGCATATGATAAGACACGTTAGATCAGTCAAGAGAAATATCGAGATCTAAATATTCCCTAAACTTCTATTTACATAAATTCGTAAAAAATAAACAAAACAAAACATCTTTTTTTAAAATTCTCACATTAGTAATATCACAGGGGGGTAGACCAACATATGTATTTCAAAGTGGGCTCCGATTAAATATTATGTTGTACTTCTGGGATTCCATATGTTAGTCGAAAATCGACGAGAAAACGGTAGGTGACTATGTTTTTGTTTCGATCAAAGTTAATATTTCAATGAACGATTTTGAAAAAAAAATCTCTATGCTATTCGCCGTGGTATCCACTTCGGAGTCTGAAGATGCAAAGTTTAGTTTTGTACCTGGAATATTCGTATAGAAATCGTTTTTCTAGTGCTGGCCTAAATCTGTCAACAGTGTCTCCATCTGTCGTTTTTCTCTAGATATTGGTTATACCGATAAGATACTGATACAATTTTGTCATATAATGCAAATTAACAATTAGAAGGACCCTAACGGACAGTTTGTTTTGGTCACAAAGACAAGAAATCACCAGATATAAACAAATTCAAATTGGGCTCCATATGTTGTCGTGGATTCCATGTATTTTATTTTTTCATGAAATCTTATGGAGATATTGTTTGACGCGAAGTCGTCTCTTATTTAATAATAAATGGATATTCATGAGTATTATAAAGTAGCTGAATGTATTTAAGAAGGAGCTGTTCAATCATCATGAATATCTTGCCAGGGTTTATTTTTTACTAAGGACAATTGTGGGTGTAAGTAGTCATAGATGCCACTGCTATTTATATGTTAAATTATTCACAAAATGGTTGCATGTCACTTTAAAGAGAGTGGGGCTTCGGAAGATTGATACGAGCATTCTATATATATCGTAGTTCACTATCTGAGTTTTACTCCCTTGCGGTATAAAATATGCCTTTAAACTACATCTGACTTTTAATTGTATAGCAGCCCTGTGTAATTATAATGAAGATCTGTTATTATTGTAACACAGACTTAAAACTGTGCTGGAACAGAGTTTGTTCGATGTTTTGGCTTAAATGTGCAATGGAGGGAAGCGATTTTGTTAACTGAAAAAAACCCGACTTTAATGCGATTAATTCGATGTTAATGTGTTTTTATGTAGTTGTTAATTGCAACTGGTTGGTATATCCATGTGTTCTAAATATTGTTTGTGAAACATGTTATTCTGTGATAATTTAACTCAGACAGATTTTTTACATGTAAATTTTAATTATTTTACCTCATCATGTGCCATAAGCCAAGTTAGGCTTTCTTGTTAGTCCCTTGCATGTTTACAATTTTTGTAACAATGATGATCTCCTTGTATGTATTTGACTGCTTTTTGAAATATAATATTAAAAGTACACAATCTTGAGTTGATAGGAATATATATTTATCTCAAAAACGGCGCTTGCACAGTCTTACGGACTTTTCAAATTTGAAGGCTACAAGTATAGACATCCATATTAAAAGAGACCCTGTTGATGACTGAAGAAAGAAAAACGTATTGTGTTGTAATTACTTGATAGTAAATGGAAATTTAAAACTTCACAGGCGGGGAGATTGTATTTAACGAGTGCTATAAACAAACAAGAATGGTGCATGAATCACCACATTTCTAACAATACAGCATTGCAATCGTTAACCACAGTCTCTCACCGCTGTGCATTGGAGTCCTTCAGGGGTCGAAAAACTTAAAATTGAGAAAGAAGGCAATTTCTTAGGGAGGATGGTGTTTAGTACTGGTACTATCCATGTCAGATGGTAAAATGTTCGCCTGTGTATGACTGAAATACTGTTAAAAACAGGAAATAAACACAAATAACAAACAAACAAACAAACAAACAAACAAAAACAAGCAAGAAATAATACTGAACAATAATAGTGTAATTAAACAGATAATAGAAATTCACAGTACAAACCTAAAAGACACAAGTGTACCAATACAAATAACGTGTGCATTCTATCCTTAGGACTTTCAGTAAAAGACCTGAACTGTATAGCAAACATACATGTATGGAATGTTCTTGAAAGAACAAAAAAAATGCTTAAAATTATATATCATCATAAAATAAATAGAAATTAAAACATCTTCAAGACCTAATACACTTAAAATTATACTCTATAATGTACTGCAAGGAATAGGCATACCAATACATTGACTCAACTGTGGTACAAAATGTATAATAGAATACACAAGTACATAGTAGTCACAGCAAACAGTTGAAAATATGCATGGGTTAGTCACTCTGAAATTCAAGTGACATGAAACCGTTTTGTGAATAATTTAACATATAAATTGGAGTAGGATCTATGACTACTTACACCCACGATTGTCCTTGGTAAATAATAAACTCTGGCAAGATATTCATGATGCAATATCGAACGTCTTAAATACATTCAGCTACTTTATAATACTCATGAATATCCATTTATAATTAAGTAAGAGACGACTTCGCGTCAAACAATATCTCCGTAAGATTTCATGAAAAAATACAACACATGGAATCCACGACAACATATAGAGGCTAATTTGAATTTGTTTATATCTGGTGATTTCTTGTCTTTGTGACCAAAACAAACTGTCCGTTAGGGTCCTTCTAATTGTAAATTTGCATTTATTTGACAAAATTGTACCAGTATCTTATCGGTATAACGAAAATCTAGCGAAAAACGACAGATGGAGACACTGTTGACAGATTTAGGTCAGCACTAGAAAAACGGTTTCTACACGAATATTCCAGGTACAAAACAAAACTTTGCATCTTCAGACTCCAAAATGTATACCACGTCGAATAGCATTGAGATTTTTTTTTTAAATCGTGCATTGAAATATTAACTTTTATAAAAAAAAATCTCCTACTCGTCGATTTTCGACTAACATATGGAATCCCGGAAGTACAACATATTATTTTAAGCGGAGCCCACTTTGAAATACATATGTTGGTCAACCCCCTTTGAATATGATACTGACAACAATTGTGTCCTCGTGACTTTCAATTTCCTGGTCGTAAACGGGTGACAAACATTGATTTCTCATTTCGTACTATATAATGTGACGAAGCTGTCAGTCATAATCAGAAATTAAAAGTTGTGGAGTTTTAGATGATTTGCCTTCGTAATAAATATGCTCCGAACTAAAAATGAGTTTTGCGACATAATCAAAATATCATTATACACATCAGTTTTTATTGAACCTAAAATTATTTTGAGAAGTAATATTTCGTGGAACTGACTCAATATGCATAAATGCCACAACATATAGTTAGTGTTTCTGAACGTCGCGGAAAAAAACGTTATTTTTAGCGACGTACTGAGTATCTTGAACGAAAAATTACAAAAAATCTTTAATGTTGCGCCTCGTGGAGAGTTCTCAGCGTAAAATGTTTCCTGGGTATATATAAGGTAATTGCGCAGCAGCACTTCTTAAGATGGTCACAAGTGGAGTGACCGACTTGCATTCAAAATAGGCATTTGGAGCTAGATCCAAGAATGTTTTCCTTTCAAAACGAGAACATGAATGCTAAAATAAGTCTCAGAGCAATAAAATACAACAGAAACGCCAAACATTAAAATCGCTGTATTTCCAAAATCATGATCCGTCATATTCCCCGCTATAATCCTTTTCTGTAATTGAAGCTCGTAGCAGAACTATGAGAATGAAACACTCTGAAATCATAGCATTGTCAATCATAGCCTTTACATGCACATACCACTGTAAAACACTTTTATAGTACATGTTTTAACAACATAATATCTTACACAAATTGAATTAATTGTTAGTCATTTAACACAAAATAAAACTTAATATTTAAACCATTCATTTGGCATCGATTTGTTCTGTTACAGTTTTCAGTTGCAAAGACGCTTCGTCACATCACTATAAATGACGTAATAATTTATAGACAAGTGCTCAGTTTTAGTGAATATTTGATAATAGCAGATTCGACCGTGAAGCCAGGCACATGTTACAAAAGGGTAGGGTAATAAATCGTTATGGTGGCGAAATCGGCCCGGCCGAGCAACATAGACAATTAAGCTAAAGGGCTAATCTTCTAGGGCGATATCTTAGTTTTACCATGACTGCCATTATAAACAAACTATAAAATGGAATAGCCAAGTCAGTGTCTTGCAATCAAACAATCTGTAGATTCACCAGCTATATTCTCGGGATATACTATTTTCTATTATTCTAACATTGGAATAAAGATGTTGATTACGTTCGATGTTTTATTATAATTATTTAGCTCACATGTAGTAATAGAAATCGGAGTAGATCTTCAACGACAATGATGACTTTCTTGCAAGTATATTATCATCTTCATAAAAATAAATGTAGATGTCGGTGTTGTATCGGTCAAACTGCTTTATTTACCAATTCTTTCTCGACGTTTTCTGGGTTCATCACGCATGATAATTAGAGATCGCCTTATTTTATATTTTTAATGTAGTCAGAATATTACAACACGACATATGTCTAAATAGAAATTCAAGAGTAGTGTTTCGTTATTCAAAAGTGTTATGTAGTACTTTTACTTTACACACACATTATGTGTCAAGTTATTAGGTCGATTAAAAGAGAGTGTACATCAAGAACATGTTTATGCAAAATTATTGCTTTATTTCAATCGTAGTTCACAGAGGTCGGTTTGTCCTGACTGGGGATCTAACTCAGTATCATGTTATTTGGCAATGCTTTTGATTTGATTTAATATGACAGTAGCAAGCAGTAGCCTCGTTATATATAAGAATTGTCTGACATCACTCTAACCGGTCCTGGAAATGGTGGGATAATTATACTGCTGAAATAATTCAATGAGAAGCAATGCACACATCATAACTGAAAGGACGTTACCAAACGTTGTTTAACTTTTTTGTTGTAACTCGTATAATACTTTGGAATGTTATGTTTTCTCTGTTGGCATGAATGGTCACTATAAATACATCAAGTTTGTGAATTAGAGCGGACTGAATTATTATGTAAAATTTAAGATTTGTGTCATTACTAATGTAGGTTAACACAAATTCGAGGCATATATTAACAGTAGTAACACCCATGAAAAATATATTCTACTTAACAATGAGAAAATAACAAAACAGTATGGCTCTTAAAGCCATCACACTTTTAAAATCAAAGCGTTTTTATAGGATGCATTCATGTAGACTGTTTCATGTTTTTGAATTAATAGATGTTTTTGACAAATAACATGGAGAAATTAACAGCGCATTTTATTTTCTTAAGTTTATAATTTAAATCTCCATAAAAATCTGGCTGAAAAATAGTTTGTTGCAATGATTTTAAAATGCACCTGTTTTTGAATTAAATCTGGATATCGGCGTTCTGTCTATCTACTTAATATGATATTCCATTTTATTACACCTCACGTGGTTAGTTTACTATATAGCGTAATGTGACGTCACAGGGAGATAATCGCTACTGTCACATATGCGACAGCATCATGTCACCCTCGCGTGGATCTAAAAATAAATATCTTGGAAATCCGATTACAAATTAACTTCTACGCATGCGTAATTGACCAAGGGAGATAAACGCATTTTGATCATTATTTGTAGCCGCTTATTGAGCATTATTGATTTTGGACTTCCGGCTCTTGATTTTGTTCCCAAACGAAATTTGGTCATAGTCAAGATCTCTAAAAAACAAATGTTCGGTGTAATAAAATAAATATCACATCCCATTGGGGGAAACAGTACGAAATGTTAACCCTTGAGAAGGTAATGTCAACCTCGGCTAACGCCTCGGTTGACATTACTTCTCTCGGGTTAACATTTCGTACTGTTTCCCCCGATGGGATGTGATATTTATATATTGTACACCTCACTCTCTCATAATGTAGAAAGTGACAAGCTCACCAGTCTCATTGAAAAAAGTTTGCTAGAGAAAATAATCATGAACATAGATAATTTTTCCAGACGGTTCTTGATATAATTAAAGTTTATGGACATGTCAAGACCTAATAGAGTCGCAAACTTCCTTACTGAATAACATTTATGTTAGATTTGTTACCTCTTTAAAAACAAGTATAGGCATCCAATTAGGTACTACATTTATTGTGAAATCCCTTGTCGCTTATTTGTTTTATATTGTTATGAAACTTCATGTTATCTCTTTCAACCGAACATCAAGATGACTTATTACAGCCTTTAACAACACCTCGAGGTACCTTGATTATTTATCACTGGTTAATAAAATTTTTCCTTATGAACTACAACTTAGTAAAGCGAACACTAAAAAACCCACAATTTTCTTGGTCTAAATATTTCCATTGAAAATGATAACTTCACTACTATAATAAATGATAAAATACATTATTTTAATATTTATATCAAAGTAATTGTCGTTTAAGACAGCGATGTTCGTCGTGCAACATCTTAAGGGGTTTATATCGCACACTGCAGGCTATTTTATACCGATGTAAAAAATAATGAAGTTCAACGTTATCTTTGCATAACAGATAAAAAGGTAAAGTCTGCCTAAAAGTCTCCAAAGAGACGAAAATATAAAATACCGCGAACCGAACAAGGTAAATCTGTGAAATAATGCTCACTAGTGATAACCCCGCTTTGAGAAATCTGACTTTCAAAATGTAATTTGGAGTTTTCATATGTATAAAGGATGTCAAATTTTTCTGAGTATTTACCTATATATAAAATATGAAAATATTAAATATCAGGCTGCAGCATGTTGTATTTGCTTAGAAAACTGCGACGGAAAGTCGGCATGTATGTCAACTATGTGTAAAAATCTAAATATTCGGTAAACAGAAAGTGGATGAAAAAGGAGCATACAATCGCTTCACACCATATGGAACTATAGGATAAAGCAATATGCAAAACACCAGGCTGCTGCATGCCATAGCTGTTAGAAAACTGCGACAGAAATTGTGGATGTATGCCAGTTATTTGTAAAAATCTAAGTATTCGTTAAACAGTAAGTAGATGAGCATAAAATCGCTTTACACCGTATGGGACTATAGGATAAAGCAATTTGCAAAATATCAGGCCGCTTCATGTTATAGTTGCATAGAAAACTGCGACGAAAATTAAGATGCACTTGGGTTATGTCGGTTCATGTAATGCACCTATATAAATGTAGTTAAAAAATCTAAAACTATTCGGTAAACAGGAATTAGATAAGTAAGGAGGATAAAATCGGTTTACAGCATATGGGACTATAGGATAAAGCAATATGCAAAATATCAGGCTGCTGCATTGTACAGTTGCTGAGAAAACTGCCACGGATATTTTGTTACGAACGAAGAACGGAGGGACAAGGGTAAAACTTTGAAGAATGAAACATCTGGACCAAAATAATAAAAATCGGCGCTAAGTTAAAACGTATTTATAAAATACGGTATTTAAGTATGTAATTATAGATTTAGTGACCACACGGTATATGCAGTTTCACCACAGAGCGCAAATTTAACATGAAACAGACAAATGCTTATAAAGGTCCTGACCCAGAAAATCCTGCCAGCTAAAATAGCCCGAAATTCTTGAAATATACAGTATCTTCTCAAACAATTAAGGAAACTAAAATATTCAAGCTAAACATATAACTGGATGTGATGTGTACCCCCGCTATACCAATTTGTTCGAGGAGTCATGAAATCTTGTCACAGTTATCTTTTCTTGAACGAATTTATATTTTTAAAATTTTCTAGTCATCACGTTATTTTTTCTTATTATAAGAAGCAATTCATACCATAAAGTTGTAAGAATCCATTGCACAGATCTACTGAGCTTAATAAAAATTAAGCTATAATAATCTAAACTGAATGCCAAACATCTTTAAAGTTTCATATAATGTTAGAAATAAGCCTGTACCCTCAAAAAGATAAGCAGTTAGCTATCAGGATTTATAAAAACCGTGTTCCCGTCTATCAAATGACAGACTGTTCCCCACGAAACAAAATAATGCATCCCGAAAGCACATAATAAACTTTATGCTGAGAGTATGCATTAAGTTTCAAAAATCAACTGTTAAAGTAGTATGTATCACAAAGTTTCAATAACTACATGTACATACCCTTCAACAAATAATGGATTGATCTATACAAAAATACGCCATGCTCGTCTACACCTCACGATGATCAAACAGATTGTCAACTAGTTCCGGTTAATTTATTTATTCGTTGTGACAAATATACTTAAGCATTTATCTGAATTGTGTTTGTTGTTTAATAAGTTAATATGCAACATACAAGTATATCACCTTAAATGCCGAATTTATTTTAGTTTACTCATGTGTTTTCTTTTACACATGTAACATTTTAAGTGGACTGATTTAAACAAGTTCCGTTAATTCGATCAGTTCCGATTATAAATTGGTAAGCATGACTCAAAGTGAATTTTGACAGTTTAATATAACAGCTGTGTTCTGGTTTTGACAGAACTAATGCAATTTTCACGTTTTCTGTCTTAGGGTGCAAAATAATTCTAAAAATAATGTAAAATAAAACAACTAACATACTTATGCAAAAAGATATTTGTTACACTTGGTGACTGGGAATAAATGTCCACAGAAACAAGTAAGGGTCGTGTTCGAGTTTACACTTTTAATAGTCAGTCATGCACGTAAACTATACGGATTTATAACAGTACAGTAGTAATCCGGAATCTGGGATGAAGACTCATCCAGGCTCTGAAATACATAATATAAAACAGTGTGTTTAACTTATTGGAAAACACAACTACAGTTTACACAAAAGAATGAGAATACACAAAAAAATTATATGAACAATATACATATTGAAATACAGTTCATAGCACAGTGGTCCAAAAGCCTAAAAATCAGTTAAAACATGTAATCAACAATTCTTTAAAATAAACAACAAGATACAATTTGGAGTTTACAATATCAACACCTAACTTACCAGATTTCTGGAATCTGTAAGCCTTACAGGTCTCACACCACAAGCTGTCACACCGTGCTGTATGCTGTGCTCAAGCTGTTAATAAGAAATGACGTTGGTAAATACATGCTTGTTACATTTGAAACAGAAATCCATGGAATAGAAATTTACATTGTGACCGCCATCTTTTATCAAAAATACAACACGTGAAAATACGAACTTTTAAATTGCCCAAATACAAAAGATGACGTAGAATTAATTCATTTCAGAAAACCAGTATTTACCTCACAGAACTGAAGGACTATCATGAAGCAACAACCAAGAATATGAACCTTGGAAGACAAACGAACAAAAACGTCCTTCCTCTCCAAAACTATTGTCAACTGTCAAATCAACACGCGCTTCTTGTTGAAAAGATCACTCACCCAAAAAATCTCATCTCGCGAAAAACGAGATAGGCCCCAAAAAGCATAATTAAAACCGAAAGTAGAAATAAAAGAGGTACCAAGTGGGAAAGGTTAGAAGAAAGCGAAAGTAGGGAAAAAGTGACCAAATAGTGGACTTAAATGAATGGAATAAATATTGCCTCTACTACATGCCCCCCTCTGTGTAAAATGACGTCCCGTCATTCTACTGTTGGAAAAACGGCAAAGTTGTTTCCCTATAAAATCAAAACATTGTAATTATCACACATCTGTGACTATGATTATATAAAAATGGAAACTTAATTATCATCAGCTGAAATATAAAAATTCTATTAATCTTCAGATCCACATCCTGTATCTAAAAACAATGAAAAAGAAATTGTCAAAAAAAAAGCAACATATGCATATCAGGAATCGCCACACTCAAAAAACACAGCCTCCCCACGCAGCGAAAAAGAAGAGAGGAAGAGAGAGAGAGAGAGAGAGCGCATGTTTTATATATGTATGTCAATTCAAATAGGACGCCACAAACAATTAATAAACAAGAGAACCTTTGGGGATACCGCCTTGGAACGGTCAGTGGCAAAACAAATTGCCACTGGGGGTTTAAACCAGGTTCTAGGGTGCACCAACCTCACACTTGCCCCAACAGGTTCTCGTATCACAAAACAAGTACAAATTGTCTTGGTGAAATAACTCCAACCCACCCATCAGCTCAACAATGTTGCATGCAAAAGCATACAAACATATAAACATAAGAATTTAATAGCATTGCAAAGCCAAAGGGCGGGTACTCAATGATCTTTCCGAGACCAGAGCACCTGGAGTAAAATCAGCAAGAACACGATGACAGGGATAAAAGAAACAAATCGAGCTTTTAGGTTCTTTTAAGAAAAGATTTCCCCATAAACTTTCATAAACTCTTACACCCCTGCCACCGTCGTGCAACCAAAGAGGTAAGCATAATGATCAACTGTAGATGGGTTAATCACCAGGCCTGCAGAGCGCTGTAAAATATCATGTTGGTAACCTTTCTTTTTAAATTTACAGATGGTTTTTACGAATAACCGGGAGAAATTTGCATCGCCTTTTATCTTCTTAAGTTTATAAATTAAATCCCCATAAAAAACTGGCTGTGAAATTCCTTGTTGCAATAGTGATTTTAAACTGCAGCTGTATTTATGAATTAGATCTGGATATCGGCGATAAAACTTGCAAAAGGTTTTCCTTAATTTGTGATACCGATAACCTTGTTTTAAAAGTTTTTCTGTAATGCAAAGATTACGTTCATTGAAATCATTCACATCGTTGCAAGCTCTTGAAAAGCGAACAAGCTGTGAGATATAAACCCCGTAAGAAGTTGCATGAGGAACATCGCCGTGTAGAAACGGAAAATTTACTATATTAAAATTAAAATCATCTCTTTTATCATAAATTTTAGTAGTGACGTAACCATTTTCGATGGATAGATTTAAATCCAGGAAGTTTGCTTGCTTTTCTGAAGTGTTCGCTTTGTTAAGCTGTAGTTCTTTAGGATAAATCTTATTAACCAGTGATGGAAAATGGTTATTATCTATATTTAATAAATCATCAAGGTACCTCGAGGTGTTGTTAAAAGCTGTAATAATATCATCTTGATGTTCGGTAGAAAGAGATAACATGAAATCTCTTTCATAACAGTATAAAAACAGATCAGCAACAAGGGGTGCACAATTAGTACCCATTGGAATGCCTATTACTTGTTTATAAATAGAGGTACCAAATCTCAAATAAATATTATCCAATAAAAATGTGAGCGCCTGGATAAGGTCTTGACAGGTCTATGAAGTATAATTATCATAAGAACCATCTGTAAAGAATGCCCTATGTTCATTACAAGCAATAAATGTTTTATTTTCTCTAGCAAAAGTTTTTTCAATGAGACTGGTTAGCTTGTCTCTTATTAAATTATGAGGGAGAGAAGTATACAAGGTAGAACAATCATATGTGGACAAACAGAATGCCTGAAAATTATTTGATTTAAGTTTCTTCAAAACGTCATTTGAATTTTTTTAGACCAAAATAAATTTTTGCCAGTAGTTTCAAAAACTTTTTCGCAATACCTAATTACATGTTCTTTTATAGCTGTAAGACAAGATGTTAAGAGCACGGATAACTTTGTTGTAGTACAAGAACTAGAGTTAGCGATAAATCTTGCTTTGTACGGTGTTTTGTGCATTTTAGGCAACCAATACATAGTAGGTACTTTGTCTTGTTTAGGCTCAACACTGATTCTAAATTTTGTAATTTGTAGAGTGTGTGCAGTAACAATATCACTCTCAGATGAAGATGTAAGTGTATAAGCATTAGTCCTATTAAGCTCTTCAGTTTGAATATTTATATAGTGTATACGTCACACTATAATAACATTATTTGAAGCCTTATCAGCAGGTGTTAAAACAAATTTGTTGTGAAAATCTTGAATACCTTTTTTCAAATGACGAAAGTTAAAACGAGGTCGAGGTGGTAGTAAAGCTATGTTTCTTTTATAGAAGGATATACGAGTGTCAATTATTTTGAATATTTGTTTTTTCCAGTTTGAAAGAGCATTAGGCTCAGCATGTTCTCGTTTACACCATTTATTGCAAAAAGAGTTTAAAGACTCTGCAATTTCCGCACGACAGGTATTAAAGTCGATGTCCGATGGAATTCTGTATTTTGGACCTTTTGAAATTAAATTGCGGATTCTAAAGTCTTTGATAACATTTAGATCCCCTGTAACGATATGACCGGCAGGTTGATAGCAAAATTTTGAATTAGAACAGTCTCAAGATAATGGTGTGTTTTCAACAATCTGTAAATCCGAGGTAATTTTGTTGTAATTGAAAATTGTGTTTCTAATAGGCTTGTTATATTTATAACAAACGATGGGTGTTTCAGTATTCTTGAAATAATTAGGTATAGCCGATTCAACATTTTTATCTTTAAATATACTTGGAAGGTCAATAAAATCTATGCCTTTATTTAAAAATGAAATTTTAAGGAAATGTCTTTGGTGATCAGATTCCAAGTCAATATGTGGTCTTAGAACATGCCGAGTGTAACACTGAGTAAGGCTTGCAACCTCATAAAGAGGATGAGTTCTAATAACAATATCATCGGCTTCCTTATCCACTTTTTGTAAACTTGAAATAGAAAGAGAAGCTAAACGCGACAGCATAGCATGTCTTCCAGAATGTTTTAAAATATTTTGAAGGTCATGAATAGAACAATGAACACGTGATTTTCTTTTGATGTTACCATTAGTCCTTATCCCATGTGACCTCGATTTTCGTTTTCGTATTTGAAGCAATCCAAAAATGTCAAAATCAGCTAAATCAAGCTAAGTTTGCAAATAACTTAACGTTTACATTCTAAACTAATGTCAATAAATAATTTGCTCTCTTCTCCCG
Organism: Corbicula japonica; assembly: GCA_038501625.1. Classification (NCBI taxonomy): domain Eukaryota; kingdom Metazoa; phylum Mollusca; class Bivalvia; order Venerida; family Cyrenidae; genus Corbicula; species Corbicula japonica. The sequence continues at coordinate 8,080,956 of JAZAYU010000018.1, read as the reverse complement.
ACCTTGGAAATTGTGTCCCACAATTTTAACAAGTGAAACAAGAATCTGAAAAAAACAACAACATGCAAATGCATTAAAACAATCAAGACTACTTATTACACTTAATAAATATCAATCCTGTTCTTCGGCACTGAAGAACATTTATATTCACAAACAGGAAAATACCAATTTATAAATTAATCAGATAAAAGTAAAACATTCTACCTGTACTATCTTTCTAAGCACTACGTAAACTAAATAAAAGTTACTAACTATTTCATCACAGCATGGATGAATCTATTATCTACTTTCTGATCTAGAGTTTCAAAAATTCCTGATGACGCTAAGCACTCCAGTGCCTTGATTTTGGCTTCCACCGTTCTATCAACTGATTGGTTGACATAGTAATCACCAAACCAAACTGGAGGTTTCCGCATCCTAGTGGATCTCCTAATTGTTTGTTCTTCTAAATCTTCTTCTGCTTCCTCTTCTAATGCATTATCTTCTGTTTCCTCTTTTAATGCATTATCTTCTTCTGTCTCCTCTTCTGCTGTGTCGTCATCATTATGTTCTTCTTGTTCAGTATTCCTGTTTACCTCCTTCTTTGATGTTTCCTCCTCATCAAAACTTCTGTCAGTGTCACTGTCGGAATCTCGTCTCATCACCACTCTTCCTTCGGCACCCTTTTCCACTCTATTAGCCTCATCAACTCTTACTCTTTCTTCTGGCTGTCTATCTACCTGTTCAGACCTAAGGGCGTCCCCTCCATAATATGTATTTGCTACATATTCGTCTAAACATTCATCTTCTGAATCTGTGACGTCATTTATCTCATTCTCTCTCTTAACTTCTCTTGTACCGGCCGGTAAAGAAACCTTTCCTGTTCGAGTGACATTCAAGGATTTCCTTATCCTTGGAATGGATCTTGGTTTAGGAATGGGTATTTCTTTTCGTAATTCTTTTGGAAGTTACCTTTTTATATCCTCGGCAGAGCTGTTTCTGACAGATCCTACAGGATATAAATGGTTTCTGTGTAATCGCTTGACGGTGACTGTTGGTGATCTGATGTCAAATGCAGGAATATCTGAATTAGGTTGCGCTATAACTTGGTAAAGCTCTGGTTCAAACCTGTCTGCGACTTAGTTCAACAGTTCTTATATCTGTTCTCTAAATTATTTATTCTATCAGAATATATTTGATTAACTTATTTCTTATTAACCTAAATATCTTAATGAAGTACTAATTTGTTGTTTTTTTTTATATTTTCAAATATACTTCGGTTCTAAATTTAAGTATTAACTTATTTGTGAACTTGTAAATAAGCTAGTTTTAAATTAAGTCTAAAGATTATATTTATAATATTTAGTTTCGGTCAATTGAATTTCTTTTTAATTAGTTTATTAAATTTGTTTTTAATTAAATAAAAATATTTCAAATGCCTTATTAACTTTAATTTAAGATTAGAGAGTACAGCTTACTACCTTATTATCTGTATATGTATTTTATTTATTCACTTTAAGTCCTTATAGCCTTAAGTATAATAAATTATTTAAGGAATGATTCTTATTTTGGTGCGGTTCATGCAGATTGGACGTGCACGCGAGAGCTGGCAAATCCATAAAGCGCGCTAGCGCTTTATGGTAAATTTGCCAGCTCTCGCGTGCACGTCCAATCTGCATGAACCGCACCAAATTAAGAATCATTACTTATATTTACATTTTATTCATTTTTTTCTTTAAATAAACTTTAGTCGAAAGCTTTCAAAAATTAGTATTAAGTGAAAAGGGGGAGTAATACGTGGGAGTTTTCAATAGTAACAGCCATGACGTTACTGACGTTATTACGGGTCATGCGGTTCATGCAAAATGAACCGAATTTTTTTAAACGAAGAAATCAATAGGAATGTAAATATTTTAATTTAATTTAAGAATGAAACTATCTTAATTTATTTTCTTTAAATCACCTTATTTATATGATGTGAATCACCTTAATTAAATTAAATTAATTAATTATTTTTTTATTTTTTATTACTAATTGCCTTAATGGCTTTTGTTTATGAATCACCGTAATTAAATTTGTTTATAAATCACCTTAAATACATTTGTTATTTAATCACCTTAATTACATTTGTTGATTAATCACCTTAACAGATGATGATGATGATTATGGATGGATGACACAACACCCCAGTCAGGTAAGTCCAACACAATTAAGTTCCCAAAAAAATAAACACAAAAAAATTTATTTAACACGGCACGACACGACTCAACGCGCGTAAATAAACCTTACTTTTGAGTAATAAACTGAATTATTATTCAACAAGTAAAGTTTAGTTCCTGCAATCACGTCTGAATTATTAAATCAAGTTACCAAATTATAAAGATAGCCTTCTCTGTGACAGCTATGTACCTTGATCAGATATTCTTACACTGTTATTTTGATAAAATGTGTTTCCTTTTCCAAAATAAACTAATAATGATTTAAGATAAATCAAATAAATTTTTCATAGCTTTCAATAAACTGTTTTGGAAATTAAAGTAAGCAATAATTCTTTAAGTGGTACTAAACTTTGAATAAAGTCACACTTTTTTTCAAAATCAAGATAATAATCTGTCACTATCACTATAAACTTAAATACTATCTAAATAAACCAATATTCAACTGCTTCTAAGTATCTGTTTCTGAAATACAAAGACTAACTCAAAATATTGATCAATACACAAAGTGTTAAATATCTGATAAATCCACACTATTCTGGTTTTACCCAAGTTATTTTTAGAACATGTCCTATTAACTAAACCAAGAATAGCTCCAAACAAGTAGAGAGTAGAACCAAGCAACCAATCAAATACAATGGGGAATGAGAAACTGTCCAGGTAAATCAATACACACTGAAATCCAATAGACAGGAATGCTGGGGGATCTAAAAACTGACAGTCTTCCAATAATCGTGTCAAACTAGGGTAAACACTTACTCCAAAGGTCACAAGTACTGATAAAATGTAAACAAATGAAGAATATATATGATCTGGCTTGTTGAAAACTGTTATTACTTTGAAATGTCATTTTTATACAGAATTTGTACTCTGATGGCAGTCACAAATTGGCAAGAGTATTATAACTAAGAAAAGAGACAGATAATAGAAAAGTGTTCACTTATCATGCAAGAAGAAATGGAACACCCTATACCAGGTAATTAAATAAATAGCCCTCAACCAATTGCAAATTAAGTGCAGTGAATTTTCATTCTCTATCACACTTACAAAAAATCATACTCAGTTTTACTAAAATCACTCAAAGATACATGTATCCCATTAATACTTTAAGATAAAGTAAAATTTGGAAGAAAAGTATGAAAATTACAGTATTTCAGACCTATTTCCACCCCCCCCCCTCAAAACTTTGAGTGATTAAAGTGAACAAAATGTTTATTTTTCACTCACCACCTGCTGACAATGCTTGAAACTCTACTTGACCACTGGCTATGACAAGTCAATAAGTCTAACACAAATCACACAATGTCAATGTTAATATCTGTAGAACTGTCTTTTCTCCTCCGACGAACTGGTCTGGCAAAGTGATGAGTTCCCGCACAGATTTCCAATGTAAAATGTAGAATCCCTTAAACGAGATGCGTTTGGTTGAAGAAATTTCAACCAAGTCTTTAGAGGTCCGAAAAGGTGATGCGTGTATACTAGTTCCTACACGAAATCGAGTCCAAAACTAGTCAACTATGGTACTTGAAGATGGTAGAGTAACCACAACCAACTTCAATTCACTGAGAGTAACTATGTTATCTATTTTATGTCCCCGACTGACTTCAATTCACATGAAGTAACTCTGTTCTCTGTTTTATGTCCACGACCGACTTCAATTCACTGGGGGCTCCATTGTTATACTTGGTGACTGGGAATAAATGTCCACAGAAACAAGTAAGGGTCGTGTTCGAGTTTACACTTTTAATAGTCAGTCATGCACGTAAACTATACGGATTTATAACAGTACAGTAGAAATCCGGAATCTGGGATGAAGACTCATCCAGGCTCTGAAATACATAATATAAAACAGTGTGTTTAACTTATTGGAAAACACAACTATAGTTTACACAAAAGAATGAGAATACACAAAGAATTATATGAACAATATACATATTGAAATACAGTTCATAGCACAGTGGTCCAAAAGCCTAAAAATCAGTTAAAACATGTAATCAACAATTCTTTAAAATAAACAACAAGATACAATTTGGAGTTTACAATATCAACACCTAACTTACCAGATTTCTTACAGGTCTCACACCACAATCTGTCACACCGTGCTGTATGCTGTGCCCAAGCTGTTAATAAGAAATGACTATGGTAAATACATGCTTGTTACATTTGAAAGAGAAATCCATGGAATAGAAATTTACATTGTGACCGCCATCTTTTATCAAAAATACATCACGTGAAAATACGAACTTTTAAATTGCCCAAATACAAAAGATGACGTAGAATTAATTCATTTCAGCAAACCAGTATGATTTACCTCACAGAACTGAAGGACTATCATGAAGCAACAACCAAGAATATGAACCTTGGAAGACAAACGAACAAAAACGTCCTTCCTCTCCAAAACTATTGTCAACTGTCAAATCAACCCGCGCTTCTTGTTGAAAAGATCACTCACCCAAAAAATCTCATCTCGCGTAAAACGAGATAGGCCCCAAAAAGCATAATTAAAACCGAAAGTAGAAATAAAAGAGGTACCAAGTGGGAAAGGTTAGAAGAAAGCGAAAGTAGGGAAAAAGTGACCAAATAGTAGACTTAAATGAATGGAATAAATATTGCCTCTACTATATATTTATATTTATTACAGTATTAACAAAAGCAATTATTAATAAGCACTCATGACATCAAACGTTCCATTTCAGAGTCTTCAAGTATTTTAGTACGTGCATCTGCAGTGCATCTGGTTTAGTATTAAATTCATCTTTTTATGTAGTAGAAATGATATAATTACGTGGTAGCACAACACCACCCCCTCTTAATGTGGAGCTGGCCAAGGAGGGTAGCTATTTACTGGTGAAATATCAGCTTCTGCGAAACCTTCATTGTTAAGGATACCTCTAAAGTAGGGTGCCAGCGACCTCGAGACATGACCAATATAAAAACCAGCCCTCCAGCAGATTACTGTGGTCACTTCTGAAAAATTATTTTAAAGTCCAATAATTGATGACATAAAATGTATCATCATTAAGGTTTATATAGTAATTCTGACTCAAAAGGGCTGTTGTGACCTAGACCTTAAATGTAGGGACACGGGTTTTATACTATTATGGTCACTTTTGTCATATTTCAAATCTAACCGTAAATGATCAAGATTTAGGCAAGCATATGTGTTGGACCTTGTGACGGACCGACGGAAAACGACTGTTATTACTATTTTACCCACAGAAAATTTGTTTCTATGTGTATACATGTAATCTTGGCACATCGGCCTATACTGCAGACACAGTAAAAATAGTACATTTTTATCATAAACATTTAGCCTTAAGTTGTGCAAACTGTAGAGAAAAATTATTCCAATGAAAATATTCGTGGAGCCACACAATTAGTTGCATATATAAGGTGACGCTGTGATTATTATCCGCTCTCTTTCCGACAGCCCAAAGATAAGATTATGATACATGTAGATAGAAAACTCATTACTATTTTGCAATCTCGCAACAGCGAAGAAGGAAGCTTTTTAAACTTATATTATAGACGTGACAGATGGAAAACCTTCAACGTAACTTGAGGCTGAGCTACCATATCGTCAAATAAATCACACACAGTAAAGACATAATTGCATACATAACTTTAGGGATAGTATCAGAAACTCCAATGACCTGCTGGTAGGAAAAAGCTTAATGATATAATTCAGTTAATATCATGTCAAATACCACTTTCGCCAGGATAGCGTAACACACATTTATTTTCTAGTAATATGTCTCACTACTGTATTTTTTTTTTGTTTCGGGCCCCTTTTATGGTTGACCCCATTTATTAATAAATCGACAACATCTTATAATGTAGATTACATGTATGTAAGACAAAAATGGTAGATTTACATGTTTCGCAACCAGATAGATCTAATTGATTTTATTATCATAAAAACGGTATTAATACGGTATTATACGACAAGATTTTTTTTCATACATGAGGAGCCTCAGAATTGCCTTGGGTAAACATGTGTTTATAGGCCAAGTCTTAAAGTTTTTGTAATAACTTGTCAAATTCTTCAAATTGCTCCAGTTGAGAATTTACTTTTGCAATGTACTTTTTTGAAAGAAGTTTTTGTTTCAAATACACTTTGAACCCAGCAATTGTTAAACATACTGTATTCTCGACTTTAAATTTACTCTTATAAATGAAATATTTCATAAGCAGGTATACAAAACTCGCAATTTTGTTACCTTTTTCTTATGAAAATATATAATCTTTTTCTGAAAAAGAAAAATTATAATCACAATCGTTTCGTAACCAGTTCTGTACGTCGAGTTTGAAGCGTTGAGTATTCCGAAATTGTAAAAACAAATGATTTATAGTTTCGGGTTCTTGGTTACAATACGAACAACGGTCGTTGTCGGCTCTGTTAATTTTATGTAAGAAAGTTTTTGTCACAAGAATAGAGTTATTTGTCTTTATCTGAAAATCTCTCAACTTAATTTCTTGAATTGCTTTGGTTTCAGAACAACATGATTTATAGTCAGCTTGTATTTTTCTACAATTTATTATAATTATTAACCATCAAATTCAAAAACAATATTTATATAAAAAACAACATTTTATTGAAATTTAAGCAATGCCGCCCGGCACATATTTTGGCATATTTGTTATAGTTAAAAAACTTATGTGGGTGATGTTTTGATTTCAAATATTCAGCACTTTAATGGGACACTGATAATTATGATTTAAATGTGTGCACAACAACGCTTTATTAAACCGTAATTTAAAAACAGAGAGTCGCAAGTACCTCATCAAATCACATTCTAATTAAAAGGGCGTCTTCGATTTTTAAACTTTTAAAATCTTGTCCCAAGGTTATTAAACTGTGAATAGAGAGAACTCTTAAATCTCAAGGGTCTGATTGGCTGAAATGAAGACTTGTCTCCATGACAGTCAAAATGATGTTTGAGACTTATATTATAATGTTTAGCAATGATCGGATACATTTAACCTTTCGGTATCAGTGGGAAGTGACTTTCTTTAAACAATGACATCGATTTTATTGTTATTCATATTCTGCTTATATGATATAAATATGTTTAAATCTCAGAAGGGTTAATCGTGTTTTAGTTCTCAGAAAAGATCACTTTAAGTGTTGATAAATACTGAAAATTAATTGTATACCCCAGTCAAACTTCACGAACATAGATCTACTCGCAGGTAGGTTTTTGGTAGTCGCAGATGTGCAGTTCGTCTTTATATCAGGGCATAGATTTTAAATAATTGCAATAAAAACGTATAAAACTACTTTTTTCAAAACAAATGATTTCTCACATTAACACGATAGAGAATAGTAAATAACTTGAATGCAATAACTTAAACAGGAAGAAAATTTGCCACCCGATACCATTGAATGAAATAATCGCAAAACCCTTATTTACATAATAAAACGGGTAAATTGTAAACTAATAATGCATTTTGCTTTACAAAATTTAAGTGAACATTGAATTTGATATCATTCCTGAGAAGAATATACGTGAGAAAATATGATTTTGGAAGTTGTGTTACTGCTTATGTTGAAAGGAACAGGCTCGTTTGCAGAAAGTTTTACGTGTAACCAAAATGATATCGGATCAATTTTTGTACGTAACATTGGTATGTTTTTGTTGTTGCTTTTTAATTTATGTTATTTTCTTAAACTGGCAGTTCTGTTTTCGTTGTTGGCTTTTTGCTGTTTAATTATTTAAAAAGTAACATAGAAGATCTATTTGAACATTTAAATTTGAATTCTGAGTTTTTGCCATTACTTAAAGTAAAACAGTAAAATAAAAAAGTGATCTAGGGTTTTTGCAAAGGTAAAATATGCATACATGTAATAGTTTATTTTATATTATTTTGTTGTTTAAATCTAGTCAACGATTTCTGACATCTTTTAAAAGATTTTATTTGCCATGATATTATAAAATATCCACTGCATATACCAATTTAATTATTAGAATTATTTTCTTGTTAGGTCCGTTTGAGTACTTTGAGCAAAGAAATTGACGATCAAATTCGAAATCTTAAAGAAAATATAAAGGTTGGAAACACGGTTTTAAGTTCGGAGTTAGCTAAAACGAACCGCCGTATAGATCAACTGAAGGCGACGATGGACACCATAAAAGAAAACATAGAGAAGATAAACAAAATCCTAGGTATCTTATAATGACTAGGTTTAACAATGGAAAAACAAAACGCGTTATGAATAACATTTTTACATGTAACAATTTAAAAATTGTAAACATTTCATATTTTGAATTATTTCAACGATATTTCCTTCTTCCGTTATCTTGAAATAATGATCGGTGACGATCTTTTTACTCATTGTATTGCCATGATTGACGTGTAAATACGTTTGAAATAATATTCTTCAAGTTGACAAATTGTGAAGAAATAACATAAAAAAATTTTATACAAATAGTAGAAGAATTTGTTAAATATTCAGATCACAGTAGCCATATACAGCAAGCTATGTCATCCCAACAGCCCACAAGTAAAAATCAAACAAGCTAATGGAACGTGCGTTTGTAATTTATTCAATTTGATAAAAGAACACGGAAAGGATCAGAAATGGGAATAAAAGCGGTTAATGAATTTAACGTACAGAAAGAGAGCTTTTCTTCGATCGTTTGACACATTTGGCACCGACCATATTGGGTAGACAACCGATTGCATTTGTACCCTTAGTTCTTTCAAGTAGATGTTATCACAGGACTGTCAAGAAATACTTACACAAAAAAACAATTTCTTCAAAAGCGAATTAAAATTGATTGAGTTAAATATTGTGGGAATCGAAATTGCTTGTTTTTTATGTTTACAACAATTTGAAACTGATTGTCGGCGTATAATTAAGCAACTTCCGTTTCGGACAACTGTACGCTTATAAATCGTGCTGTTCATTTTAGCAGTAATGACAGAGACGAATGATTGACGTGCATTTTCAGCTCGATAATGAAGTCTTGCTTTATTTTACATTCAAGATAAGTTAATAATTTCCTTTTCCTTTACATGAGAAAACGAAGAGTTCATGGTGTTCTTGTGAAAAAATGGCGCGTTATGTCCGACGCTTTTACAAAGTTTAAGGTCTTTATAAGACATAGTTTCACACTATTTATAAAAAGGCCAACCGTCAAGGTAAAGCATCTTTTATCAATGCCGTTTTGGGTGTTTTATACTATTAATATTCATTCAGCCGTTTATGTTGTTCTGGAGACAGAAATATCGCGAATATCCAACGCTTTTAGTGGGAGTGTACGATAATGTAGAATTATAACAAGAACACTAAAACTTTGAATTAATTCAGAATTAATTTCACAGTGCATTTATACAGAAATACTAGAATGTTGACTGTTATAAATTGTACAGAAACGAATGAATGTACCAGCAACCCGTGCGTGAACCATGCGACCTGTGTGGACGGCATAAATCGTTATTCGTGCAGATGTATGCCTGGATATGAAGGAACAAATTGTCAAATCGGTAAGTAATTGGACCATGAACTTGGATAAGCATGGTAATCATGGGTTGTGTTATTATTTTTATCCATGCACTTTAAGAGTTTATTTTACTATCGAAATTTATTTAGCTGATTTGATTTTTTAATAGAAGGACGACTGACTACTATTTGCACCTCGCTAAAAGCCATGCTCCATTTTACATTTTGTAGACTGGGTTTCAACAAGTGTTCTCTTTTCTTCTCCATCAACTAAACGGAGGAGGTTATTATGTTTTTTGTGAAAAAAAAATCGCCTTTGTCTTATACTTTTACAAGCAAGTTTAAAAATATATACAATTTACGAAAATACTGACTATTTAGATTTTATTCAGAAATAAACGAATGTGCCAGCAACCCGTGCGTAAACCATGGGACCTGTCTGGACGGCATAAATCGTTTTTCATGCAGATGTATGCCAGGATATAACGGAACAAATTGTCAGAACGGTGAGTTTATGATGTTATGTTGAAAAATGTCCTTTTGGAATGAACGTTTATATAAAAATAATAGATCACTGACTGCTTTGAATTTATTAAGAACAGGATGAATGTTCCAGGAATTCATGCGTAAACAATGCGACCTATGTATACGGCAAAAAGAGTTATTCGTGCAGATGTATGTCTGGATATAACGGAAAAATTTTCTTCCATACCAGATCAGGTTATCCGGTGTTTTCACCCGTGTAGGAAAGGAGTAGGTTCACGGAGGCCTAATATTGGCCTAAAAATATGTAAAATTTTAAATTGTGTTACATATCTTAAATTTTAATGCCATTGAATACATGAATAGTTATACTTTTCATATCTTAAAATTTAATATTAATTACTGCTAAAGGTGTTTGACAAATGACCATCAAAATTGCTAAAAATTAGGAAAATGTGCAAAAATTCATATTTTTGTCCATTTTCACAACAGATTTTAGAGGATTTCGATAAGGGCACACTTCTCGACCAAAATCAAATTTTAACCATGAATTCAGCACACATTTAAACAAAGAAAATTCTTTAAATTAGTTTGGTCGAAGCCTGTGCCCAATATGAAAATCACCAAAATACGATGAAAAATTAACAAAAAATTGCATTTTGCAAACATTTTCAAATTTCAGACATATTTGACACACTTAATTTTTTATTTTGGTTTATGGGTTTATCTTCACGTTTTATCTTTTCAAGAAAACAACCATTATGGATTATAAAAAGCACACTTTCAGTGATGTAAATGCAATTTGAAACTTTGAGATAATTTTAGGCCAATTTCAAGCCTTCGTGAATCTACCCCTTTCGATCCTACACCCTCCATGTAGAATGAGTCACCCGCCTTAAATGACGTCACGACGTCTTGAGCATTTATGAATGAACGATGGAATGTCTCGTATATCACTCCGCTACTATATAGTGCAAAGAAACATTTACAGGAAAAAATGCGCAAAATAAATACGGTATGCAAGAAAAAATATCATTCACTTTTGTTGTGTCAAGATCTCGTGTCCGGCCCTCGTGAAATATGCACTTAGGCGGTAATTCGGCAGAGCCTCGTTACCGCCCTTGTGCATGTTTCACTCGGGCCGGATCACGCGATTTTTACCCAACACACGTGAATGATACTCTATGTCATTGCGATATGTCATTTAATGTAAAGATGCTCATGAAAATGAAAAACAAAAGTCTTTATAGTTGTCTTTATAGTTTCACAGTATGTGTTGAACAGGCCAAGCGTCATGGTAAAGCGTCTTTGATCTATGCCGTTTTTGGTGTTTGTAAACTATTAATATTCATTTTGCTTGTTTTATTAAGTGCGTTTGGTGCTCATTATTAAGCATTTTGTAAGACATTTTAAAGATAGAGTTTCAACAAAAAATATTTATTTCTATTGTATAGTCTTTTCGAAATGTTTATGATGTTCTTGAGACAGAAATGTCGGGAATATCCGACGCTTTTGTTTGCAGTGTACAGTTATGTAGAAATAATAGAACACTAAAACTTTGACTTTATTCAGAATTGGATGAATGTTCTAGCAACCCGTGCGTAAACAATGCGACTTGTGTAGACGGCATAAATAGTTATTCATGCAGATGTATGGCTGGATATAATGGAAACAATTGCCAGATCGTTAAGTCATTGCAAACATGTGCTAGGATAAGCATTATGAACAGGCATCGTGGAAATGATGCTGTGATTCATTTAATCCATGCATTATGAGTGGCCTTTTTACAATTATTGATATTCATTAACCAGTTTGGCAGTTTGACATGCATTTACCAGTTTGGCAGTTTGACATGCATTTGCAGCTCTCTATAAAACCATTTTCCATTTTACATTTCCTAGTCGTAGTTTAAACAATGATTAATTCTCTTTTCTCCTGCATCGAAAGCAAAAAGATTGTACATGTATGATGTGCTTGCGACAGAAATGTCATGTGAATATTGTACTTTAAAATATAAATACTTGAATATTGAAATGTTTGAATTTACTTAGAAATAGATGAATGTGCGAGCAAACCATGCGTGAACAATGGCACCTGTGTGGACGGCATAAATCGTTATACATGCAGATGTATGCCAGGATATAACGGAACAAATTGTCAGTTCGGTAAGTCATTTAAACAGGTTGATGAAATGTAAAAGAAAGTTTGTAAAAGGCATATTTATGCGACATTGGTTGTAAAGGCAACGGGATAAAGCCATTCTTAATTTTAAATATCGGTTATAGTGTTTTCCTTTTCTTTCTACCTCATCTTTACGGTTATTTCACAATGTTATGGTAAAGAAATGTTGCGTATGAAAATAATTTCCGACACTCGTTTACATAGCACGTTTAATTGAAATTCTAGAACAGCTACTGCTTTTAATTTATTCAGAAACGGTTAAATGTGCATTTGCTGCTGGCTAAAACGCATTCCTTCTTTTAACATTTTTAAGATAGGGTATCAAAATGATTCTCTTGTTTCATCTTCTTCATAAAGGGTTTAGGATGTTCTGGAGAGACGATTTTAATTTAAATATAAAATATATTTAGACGGCGATGTTCCACGTTCAACATGTTACAGGGTTTATAATTCACAGCTTGTTCGCGTTTCTAGAGCATGCAATGATGTCAATAATTTCAATGAACGTAACATTTGCATATTAACAGAAAAAAACATGAAAAACAAGGTTATCCGTATCTAACTTATGGAAAACCTTTTACAAGTTTTATCGCCGATACCTAGATTTAATTCAAAAATACAGGTGCAGTTTAAAATCACTATGATGAACAAGGTATATTTCAGCCAGTTTCTATGGAGATTTAATTTATAAACTTAAAAAGATAAAAGGCAAACTTAACTTCTCCCGGTTATTCGTAAAAACCATCTGTTAATTCAAAAAGAAAGGTTACCAACATAGTATTCTACAGCGCTCGGCATGACTGGTGATTAACCCATCTACAGCTGATCATTATGTTTACCTCTATGGTTGCACGATCGTGGCATCGGTTTGAGAGTTTATGAAGCTTTATAGAAAAATGAAGCTTTATAGAGAAATCTGCCAAAGCTTTCGTCGTCAATTTTTTTAAAGAATCTAGAAGCTCGATTTGTTTTCTTATTCTCTGTCACCATGTTCTTGCTAATTTGACTTTAGGGGCTCTGGTCTCGGTATGATCATTGAGTACTCGCCCCTTTGGCTTTGCAAAGCGATAAGCTTGTAAATGTTTAAAAGAATATGGAGTAAGTTCCATGTTCGATCCTTTTATTTCACGTTACTCAAATCACATATACAACAAACAACGGAAGTGACATAATGTCACCTATAGCGCGCGCGTTAACGTTTCATATATATTAGCATTTACGTTATTCTCAACATTCTCCGCAAAAAAGTAGTCACTGAATAATGCAAATTAAGTGAAATAAAATTTAAGTGATTATGAAAATCCGCACTTGTTTCATATTTAGAGTCTATTAAATATCATATTTATGTTTAAAAAAGTGAAATATGCATATCAAGAATCGCCACATTCACAAAACACAGCCTCCCCAAGCAGCGAAAACGAAGAGAGGAAGAGAGAGCATGTTTGTTATAAGTATGTCGATTCAAATAGACACCACAAAAATACGAAAAAGAGAACCTTTCGGGTTACCGCCTTGGAACGGTCAGTGGCAAAACAAATTGCCACTGAGGTTTAAAACAGGTTCTAGGGTGCACCAACCTAACACTTGCACAAATAGGCTCTCATATCACAAAACAAGTACAAGTCGTCTTGGTGAAATAACTCCCGCCCACCCTTAAGCTGAACAATGTTGCATGCAAAAGCACAAAAACATAAAAAATAAGGAGCTAATAGCATTGTAATTTCACTCACGTTAGTTAAACACTGTTATCGAGAAAATTATTTAATTAAGTCACAATGAGTCAATTTCATTGACATCAAGAGGATCAAGTTTCACGATAGGTCGTGAGGTCACTCCACTGGTTGTTCTCACTGTTGCGGCAAGGCATAATCCATAATTTTCGCGAATCAGTTCTTCAACCAACGCCAACCTCCAGCGTATGAACGGACCATCATCATGGACTACATCACCGTCTCTAATCCTCTGGTTATTACTTCCGGCACTACGGTGTTGTTCTCTTAACGCAAGTACATATTCTGTTCGCCATCTGTTTCAGAACTAATTTATAGTATGATTGACAATCTTGTCACGTTTCAACAAAGCAGAGCGGGTCATGTCCATGACCTCGAATACGATGTCATTTTGGATCAGTGACGTCATTTTACATCCATATACATGTAACAAGTGGTATGGGGTCAGCGGTTCTGGATCATTAAATTCTGATGCAACGTTTTGAACTGGACGATCATTTAGAATTGCCTCTATTTCTGTCACTATCGACTGCATTGTCTCAAAGATAACCAAGCTTCGCCCTAATACTTTCTATAAGGAAGTTTTTGTTTGGCAAATCAATCTTTCCCAAAATCCTCCGTACCAAAGTGGCCTTTAAGGAATGAAGCGTCATTCTCCACCGCATCTGCTGAATGTGCTGGTTAATGAGGTAGAGCCAAACAAGCGTTTAAGGTGATTTGATGCAGCCTTGAAAGTTGTAGAGTCATCGGAAACTGAAACCTTCGGTAATGATATACGACTTACAAATCTACGAAAAACTTGTAGAAAGGAGTTTAGTGATACATCTTGAATTACTTCCAGATATATCGCTCGTGTTACTGCGCAGTTAAATAAGCAGATGTATACCTAAGTTACCTGTTTGTTTTATTGATTTTCCTTGTATTTGTCGTACGTAAAATACCCCTGAGTGTGTAATCAACTCCCGTGACAGTGAATGGCAGAGACTCATCAACACGAACTTTCGGTAACGGTTGGGGCTCTGATGCTGCAAACGGCATTCTACGAACGCTACAACTAGTAGTACACTTGAAAATAGACTTAATATACTGTCGCATGGCGGGAATCGAGTACTTTTTTTCACAGGTGAGTCATGCAAGTGTTACTCCAGAATGCAGCAGTCGTTCATGAGCATCAAGTATAATAAGCACATGCTTCTTTGGAAACAAATGATGAAATTTTGAATTGTAATCTTTACAGGCATTATGTATTCTTACGCCACAACGAATGAGATCACATGCATTTAGGAATAATCGACGTTGTCTTTGAAATGGCAAACGGCTGGTCATAGATTTAAGGCCGTCGTATTCCCTTGGATACGTTTGGAGTTGACATGAATGTATCCACAATTCATCCGCTTCTTTAAGCTCACAGGGAGGAATGCTTCCGGTACTTCTGCTCCCGCGGTTACTGCAGTTGTAACTCTGGCGGCGTATGCTGTCACGCGTAATAACCGGGAATATGTGCTGAACCTGTCCAAGTTTATGAAATTACTAATGTTGGATGTACTCATATTCTGTACGTCTGAGACTAAATTCGTCAGATGTTCGTAGGTTGTCTTCCCCTGCAATTCAATTGAAGCATCTGATGACGGTTGATTTTGTTCGTTGTTTGAGGACACGAGGAAACGCTCCAATCTCGGCCACATAGACGGTAAGTTCAGTCATTCCGGTCCATTGCTCCATAACTTGTTTCCTGCAACTTGTTGTGCATAGATGAATTAACCTGCTGGGTAACACTCAGTAGGGCAATATTTACAGGTGCTTAGTTTGGACAGATTTTTTTGAATTACGGTTACACGATTTCTTTCAAACTGTTTCAGTGGTTTTATAGTTGCAAGCCAATAAGGAACTGTTTCAATGGTTTTATAGTTGCAAGCCAATGAAGGACAGTATGGCTTTCTGACCAGAAGAATTTATTGTTTGGCTTCAATGACTGTTGACTGTAGAAGGGCGGCCATCAACTCCAGTCTGGGAAGCGTTAATGTTTGAATGGGCGTGATTCTGTTCTTCGCCAAAACTAAGTTTTCTTCCTTTCCGTTCGTAAAATATGCTGCAGTTCCATAGGATTTACAGCTAGCATCAACAAATATGTGTAATTCCATTGTTACAGTCTGTGAAATTTGTACGACCTGGCGTGGGTATTTCAATTGGGTAACTGTGTTTAAGTCGTGAACCAAGCTTTGCAAGGTCTGTTAAAGAATGCATTGGAGAGGCTTATCCCAGTCATGATTGAGTTTCCAAAGTTTTTTCACCAGAAGTTTTGCTCTCATAGTTACTGGGCTTAATAATCCCAAAGAGATATAAATTTCAGATGAGTATCGTAGAACTTCTCGTTTTGTCGCGAACGGTAACTCAGTTATCTCCCTTTGTGTAAACGACACAACGTCTTTGAGGCCCCCAGTGCATGCCAAAAACTTTAGTGACTTCATCAGAATCATCAAACGTTGATAACGAAAGCTTTGGAAGTCTATGAAATTAGGATGAGTTAGAAGAACTCATAGATAAATCACTTAAAGTTTGGATTCTTGACTGAAGTGGTACATTGTATACCTTTCGTTTGAGCCGAAGACGTTGATTTGGAACATGAAGGTGGCGTCGCTCCGCGTTCAGATCTCGGTCCCCATCGACTTCGGAACTCCCGTAACGCGATAATCATTATCTCCAGATTTAGGCTAAAATCTCGCCAACGTTTCCTCCTCGACGCCGTCTGCTTCTGTTTGGTGAAGAAATTTCTCGTTGAGACCGTCTAATAACTTTACTTTCTCCTCCATCACGGCAAGTATGGGGTAGATCTCCCGCAGCCTTCCATTTTCTTTAGCGTCCATATTTTCTTAAAATGGTGGTTAATTAACCGTTTATGGCCATCACGTATGAAATAAGCTGCAGATTCATGTTGCCTTGTTTTGGTCACGGCGCCAAAATGTAAATGTATGATGAAATATGGAGTAAGTTTCAGGTTCGATCCTTTTATTTTACGTTACTCAAATCACATTAAACACAAACAACGGAAGTGACGTAATGTCACCTTTAGCGCGTTAACGTTTCATATATATTAGCCTTGGCGTTATTCTCAACAAAGCTTCTTATGTTTTATATGTGTGCTTTTGCAGGCAACATTGTTAAGCTGATGGGTGGGTTAGAGTTATTTCACAAAGACAACTTTTACTTGTTTGTTGATATGAGAACCTGTTGTGGCAAGTGTGAGGTTGGTGCACCCTTGAACCTTGTTTAAACCCCCCAGTGGCAAATTGTTTGGAAAATCCACAGTTCTTATCATATTGATATTCAAAACATATGGTTCTTACGATAACCTGGCTTACACCAAATTCTGCAGAGTGCAAGAATCCTTCAAGTAGCCTGTATTGTAACTGTGTCGACGAATGTCCAGGCGCAATCGATGAGGCAATATGCGGTAACCTTTAATATACTTTTATGACATCTACTATAAATTTGTGTTTGAAATTCAGATAATTTTGTAAAGATGTATAATAATGAAAAAAAGTTCCTCAATCAGTGTAGTTTTTACTTTCAATTACCCCATTGATGATTATATACTAATTTAAAATTATGCGTTGACAATGTATTTTGTAGAACTTATGATACCCTAAACGACTACCATATCCGTAGTGACAAGGTGAGCTTTTGTGATCGCAATTTGTCCGGCGTCCGTCCGTCCGTCCGTCCGTCGTCCGTAAACTTTTACTTTAAACGACATCTCCTCTTAAACGCCTGGGCCAAAATTGATGAAACTTGCCACGGATGTTCCTTGCATGAAGCTCTTCCAAATTTGTTCAAAGAAATAAATTCCATGCAGAACTCTGGTTGCCATGGCAACCTAAAGGAAAAACTTTAAAAATCTTCTTCTCTGAAACCACAAGGCCTAGAGCTTAGATATTTGGCATTTAGCACCCTCTAGTGGAACTCTACAAAGACTGTTCAAATTATTTCCCTGGGGTCAAAATTGGCACCGCCCAAGGGGTCACTTCATGTTACATACTACTTATATAGGAAATCTTTAAAAATCTTCTTCTCACAAACCACAATGCGTACAGCTTAGATATTTGGTAAGTAGCATTGTCTAATTGATGTCTACTAAATTTGTTCAAATTATGTCCCCTGGGCCAAAATCGGCCACGCCTAGGGTCTTCTTGGTTTACATATAGTTATATAGGAAAAACGTGAAAATCTTCTTCTTTAAAACCACAAGGCCTAGAGCCTTAATATTTGATATACAACATCATGTAGTGGTCCTCTACCAAAATTGTTCAAACTATCCCCCTGGGGTCAAAAATGGCCCCGCCCCAGGGGTCGCTTGTTTTACATACCTACATATCTAAAATCTGAATCATATTCAAGCAACATTTTTTTATGTTAATGTTTCAACTTTGCACAATTTTTCTAGCACATAGAAAGTGTCTCTAAATAAACTTTTTTTCCAGCATACAGTGTTGAAACTAAATTTCATTACCTTTAGAGTCTTCAATTGCTCACCCAGACAAACTAGATTTTCATCTGACAGTAGATATTCTTTTATTTAAGACAAGTACATGTGTCTCTCAAAAATTTTAACTACCATTTACTTGTTGTCCATTCACTCCATAAATTATGGAGATATTACACTTTGTATTTAAACACCAATATCAATGAATTTTTTTCTGTGATACAACATACATCGAAAAACATATACGGGACCAAAAATACTCTCTGTCCGTCCCTGCTTGAGTCGCTTTCCGTCATTTGACGGCAAAAAAGTTTAGTCGATCGTTAGATAAGCCAGAAGTTTTGTTTAACAGAACTTAGCCTGGACTATATATGGAAGGGTTCCAACAACATTTTGACATAAAGATTATGCGTGTACACGTTTTGATAAAATACTTTTTTCTTCGATTTTTTCGAGGTTTGTTATGCCAAATGTTTTAAAATAAGTACATCACAATAATTCGTTTGATAGAAATAGAAATTATATTTAAGTGCTAAAAAGATATCGAGCTACTGTTCAAATAATAAACATTATATTATTTGATCATCGATAAAATAACTACGTCAGCAATAAGAAGATAAACTCTGCACTTTAAATAATATAACACCAGATGATTCTATAAAAGTTCTACCTTACATGGAAATAATCTCTGAACGTTTTGTTAATACATTGGTCTAAACTTGTATTGTTGCCATCTGTTAAGAGTGCATTTAAAATAATTTATCTCTGTTATTGTTATTGATTTCAGAATGCGAAAATGGCTATAGTAATGAGTTTGTCACTATCCCAGGTAAAGTCATTTATGATTTTAATATCTTCAACAAAATTGTGTCAAGTGCTGTCGAATGCCAAAATCTTTGTATCAACACAGAGGGCTGTCTGAGCTGTGAACTAGATAAATCTCCTAACAGTTGTTATATTAACTATGTGTCACCAATAACACATGCTTATAAAGATGATCCAGCCTACGACTTCTTTGCGAGGAAATGTTTGTGTAAGCATTGAGACAATGTTTCCGTTTATATTGTGACGTTGAACTCATGTAAGAAGGTATAGAAAGAGAAGCCAAACGTAAAATCATAGCATGTCTACAAATTCGTTAAAAATAATTTGAATGTCATACATAGAACTACGAACGCATGGTTTTATTTTGATGTTACCGTGATATCTACTCCCATGCGACATCAATTTTGGTTTTCGTATGTTTGCAATTGTTGTAGACATTGCGTGATGAGAAGGTATGTTTTATGTTTTCTGTGTTCTTTATTTTAAATGCGGTTGATATATTTTTTCTCTGATCTGGTAACACGTAAAATTTATTAAAATCATAACTAAATGCAACGAACACCTGAATGAAAATGGTAACATAAACACGATCTTCAACGCTTTGTTTCGCCATGCCTAACGTTACGCCAATTTCATGTTAGACCAGGACACGGGAAATTATGTACTATACAGTCATGTAAATTGTAAATTTATATACCTGTGCTAAAATGTTGCCGTGGCAGTAACCCAATAGATCTTCTTTGAGTTAGGACGTTGTTTGCCGCGTCGACCTATCTACTTAATTTTAAAATAAGCTCACTGCTGCACTTAAAGAGGATATGCCTTGAAAAACTCTTAGTGTTTGTCAGTTTTTTGTAATCAGTAGACACTCAACTGAAGCAAAAAATAAAGGATATCGGACGCCTTTCCTTTTTTGTACATTAGAATTGTACACTTTAAATGGCATAGCATTTATTGTAAGAAGTTTTCTTAAATATTTATGTAAATGTCAAGGAATAAAATATGTGAGAAGTAACAGTTTTCATGACATGTCATTAATTATATCCTGAAGCTGAATTTTTTCGGTCAACCGTTTTAATGGTTTCTCAACTGAACAAACACATTCCAGTTACAAAAATATGCAATATGTGTTACTGTGATGTACGTTACAAGGGTGACTGATGTAGCATCATGCATTGATTACGTGTAGGTTTTGTTTTGACTCTAAAATGACTCTAAAACATTATTTAAACATGTTTTTGTGCTATAACCGAATTTTATCGTTGGACAGGAGGCTAATACTCGTAGTTATATTAAATACGCATTGTGTTTTTAAATTTAGCTTGACCTGCATCAAGAATTGAAAAACAATGATTAAAAACAGGGCCAGAACGGAAACAATAAGGGCGAATACGAATTTTACAGGCCTAATGTTGACATGGACGAGTTTTATTAGTTGATGCAGCAAGATCAATACATGGTTCTTTCTAAACCAGTTTCTTGGTTAATTGGATTACATGTATCAATAAATGATTAAACTGACTCGATGAATCTGAAATGAAGAAGACGTACAGTCTTTGATGCAGCTTTTGGTAATATCTTTCTATGTACATTTAGTACAAATCTTTAAATCAATACTGTAATGAAACTCCCCAGATACTTAAAACAAAGTCGACGCATAATCTCTTCAGGCAAGCAAATAAGTAATTTAAAAATCAATAAAATTATGAAACGTTTGTTAATAAATAATAATGTCATTAATCAAATGAATTCTTACTGACTGGAATTGTTAATGGGCATTCCTATTAGCCCAATAACAAGGCCGGGGCTGAAGGTTATAAAGCTGAGATTGGAAACCAGTCTCAAATCTCAAGCATCTGATTGGCTGAAATGGCGACTGGTCGCCCTTTCAGCCAATCAGATGCTAGAGATTTGAGACTGGTTTCCATGCTCAGTTTTATAACCTTGGGCACTGTATGCATTCACTTGTTTAATAACATGATGTCTTCACAAGACTTAAAGTACTGAACAAATACAACAACAAAGCCATCTTGCAATACCAGACGAGCGGTTTATTTGAGAAGTGCAGCCGGGTCAACAAGTATAAATCAAATTCAACAAAACCAAAACCACTGATCTTTTGATATTGATATTGCAAAAACATAATTATATGAAATCGTATGTCCACGAAAGCAAGTGTTAATTATCTAATCTTTCATACAAGCGCAGGAATCTTAATTTGTTTCCTTTATCTGGATAACTTAAAATGTTTTAATTCCCAAATAACGTCCGAACACGATTTGACTCGCCAAGTAAAAACCAGAGATAAAAATCATTTTTCCCGAGTTATTTAATTAAAAAAAATTCTGGAAACATGTACCCGTTTGTCAGATCGTTCGAATGTCTGGTCTCATTCCTTGTGGATATACGACTTAAAACAAGTCAATATGAACTAACATCAAAACAAGGATCATACAAACATGAACAATGACATAAAGTTCATGTTTTCTACATGATTATCGTTCACGTTATCAGTATAAGGAATAAAACTTTTGAAATTAAATCGTAATGGCTAGTATTATACATGTTACTGTTCTACTGAAAACTTGACAGTCGTGCGACAACGAGTTTATTTACATATGGTTCGTCAGAAACAAGTTTTTACAAACATCAATATGTCCAGGTCCCCTTGAGCATAGATAACCGGAAAAATATTTATACCGTACGCCAATATCCGTCGTATGATCGTTTTCTGTTATATAAACTATGTATCACGTGACTGTCAAATTATCCTTAAGCAGTTATAAAAATTGTACATGGGTACAGAAATAACAATTTAATCATCTTAACAAGAAAATATCTTTTAAAAAAGATAAACGGCGTAGATGGTAAGATTTGATGCAGTTTATAGCTGCTATTATTCACTTCATCTTGATTTAGGTTAATCATTATTCATTGATGCAGATTCGATGAACTATTTACAATCTAGACCTTAAAATTGTAGTATTCTGAATAAACATACGTGCACATTAAATATTAACATCAATATACTGTTACATTAATAAGTTCAACGAATGTTGTTCTTATCGGCATGGAAGTAAATGACCTCTGATCAGTGATCTACTCTTTGGTCTCCACTGAAATGTTAACAGTTTTTATCAGAATAACAGATCAGTCAAATATCCAGCTTTTTACAGCCGAAAGCCTTAATTAAAAAAAATACCCAATTTAAATCACCCTCCTTTAAAGTATTAATATTTAGTTACTGTAACATAAATACGTCCTTGGAAATCGAATGTTGCTCTTACTAGCGTGAAAATACGTATTTAATATTATTGCCATAATAAGCTGTTGATCTTGATTCAGCCTGGGCTTTACTCCGGACGAACAGTGTTATAAGGAAAACTGTACACATCAGTATACAACATCTTAATTTTATGTTTTTACAATATAATGTTGTCGAAACGAGCCTCTTTGTTCACGTCAATTGATACATTGTTTGTTGTGGGAAGAAACATGTAGCCCGATGTTTTAATGATACCGAAGACGAGTGTTTTTCACAATTGACATTAGGAACCAGTTGACAAACATGTCTCGTACTTGAGAAATGAATTGAAACTTACCGTCTGTTTTGGTTATATCGAGCGATGTTACAAGACAGCCAAATCAATGTGATGGCGAAAAGAATTCCGTATGGTATTATCCTATCCCATGGAATGAAGCTGTCAACTTGAAAATAAAAAAAAACCAAGGTTATGACTATTGGGAAATTTAAAGTGCCAATAAACATAACTGCCAATAAACATAACAAACAGGGTAAATTACTACCTTACTTCAACCCAGATAGAAAAAAAAGAAAGAGAGAATCTTTATTAGAACATATCATCATTAAAAATAACAATTTATTACAAAGGGTCGTATAAATCATATTATAGGGCCATATAAAGCTATTTGCTAACATTGAAATAATGTTCAATTATACAAAAAATTAAAAGTAAGATATTCATATCATGAATAGCCACATCTAGAAAACACAGCCTCCTCTCAACCTCCTCAAATACCTTAAACGTAGAGAGGAAAAGAGACTGTGAGATTATCAATTGATTCATTTCAATAAAGAAGCCACAGACAATAAGGTTTACGCAAATAAGAACTTAGAGTTTACGCCTTGGAACGATCATTGGAAAACAACTTGCCACTTGGGGTTTGGCACAGGTTTTATAGCGCATTAACCTTTACAATAATTAATAACTAATTTAAAAACAAAATTGTACCTAGTATTTGTCTGCAAACAATATCATTTCCTGTCCAGATTCCATCGCTCCTGCAGAACCTCATATCAGTTCCGAGAACCTTTTCAAAGCCAGATATGCAGGACTGGTCACAAACAGTTCCTACAACAAAGGGCTCTGAGCATCCCGTCAGTTGTACACCATGCCCTTGATATAAAGGCTTACATTGTTTTGCTGAAATAAAAGAAGCCATGTTCTATATTGTCAATATAGGCTACTTGATCATAACGCGTACAGAGTTTTGCTGAAATAATAGGAGCCATGTCCAATATTGTCAGTTTAAGTTTAAATCACTATCATTACAATGAACTACTAGTGAATAACTTTAAATCAGATCGTATGTGCAATAATGTCGTGAGTATTGCTGAAAATTATTTTCGATTGGCATGTATAAGAAGTTGTGTTATTCACATAAATTTATGTCCCAAAACAAACCACCAATCCGTTGTAAATGGCTAAAACACTTTGCCATACATGTAACTAAGCACTTTGCTTTCGTCTTATTGTTTGGTTGAATTTTGTTTATAGGTAGAATATGCTTGTTACATTTTTGTAAATCAGAAAATAAAACTATATTTTAAATAAATTATTATAAGATACAAAGTAATTAGACGATAGTTTGTTTGCTTTGACAAAAAGAACATAAGTTACGTATTTGGTTTTTCGTTTACTTTCTAGCAAGCAAATACTGCAACAATATACTCGACAGACATAAAACGAACGTTAATATTTGTTTCAGACATCTTTAAGAATTACGTACGCTTTTCTCTACAAATAAGTTTTTCGCCGGACATATTTCCGTCATGCGTGCAAATGCTTATTCTGCTGCCTTTCACTCGTTCATAGCCTTCCTTACATTCCATTTCACATACACTGCCATAAACAATCGGCTCACTGCATCCCGAAATTAGGACGTCACTATGTTGGTTTAATGGACACATCACAGCTGAAACGAGCACAATTTTATGAAGTCTCAAACATGCAAGCTTATCTGCATTATCATATTAAGGTATTTATTGAAGAACAGGTACAACTTGTATGGAGTTTTATTAATTAACTAAAATAATATTGACACAATATGTACAATTCAGTCCTACCTTATATGGCTAACAGCCAATTCATATGAAATCTCAACTGTGCCAATACGAGATAACCTTGGCCAATACAGGTTTTACTGGACCAATATGAGATCGCATGATTCTGATTGGATAACGAACTGGTCCAATATGAATTGAATCACTTCCTTTTAAAAACAAAAATGCCGCCATTTTGGAATGTCTAAGTCAATTTTTTATGGATAAAAATGGTTATAGATAGTGTGACTTTGGGCATAAGAGTTGCAGTTACGCGAAGCGGCAGAGGATAAGTCTATCTAAGGCAACCACTTTTGGTGATATCTTTCTGTGTAATAAAAATCTTTGAGTTTATCTAAATCGCTAGTACAACAACAACACGTATGTCTGCAGCAAGAATTCTTGAAACTAAAAACAAACAGTGAATTTTAAGGGATTACTCTTCATTTGAGCAAGTTTATTAAACATAACTTTGCAAAAAGGATCAAATCTTAGTTTGGATAACTTACGGACATGTTATATTGAGTATTACATGCGGAAGTCGTTGATGGAATGTGCCCGAAAGTGAACTTATTTATGATATATTTGATAAAAAGAAATTCACACTGGATGAACAAGAGAGTTGGCTACTACAGTGTGTAGTAATGTTCAGGTTGGTTTTGTATTCAAGACAAAACAACCTGAATATCTGCATCTCCTTGGTAGCTAATACCAGCCAGATCACTACCGTAGACTGATTGAAGATTGCCAGGCATTTAAATCAGAGTTGACACTTCATCTCTTCAGACCGGTATGTTAGTAATTTTAAAGTCTAGAACTATGGATATTTTGTTAATTAATAAAAATGTCATTAATGCCTCGGGCCAATATGACTACCCTTGGCCCAATAACAAGACCAATATGAATTCACTTGATTAATAACATTATAATATAACAACTTATTGTACAGTATTATGTAAACAAATATATCATTCGAAAAAATGTGGATGTTATGTAAATCAAAGCATGGTCCATTTGTAGTGTCATATTACATTTTTTACAATGACTTTTAACAGTTTAAATGTGGCGAAGAATCCCGTGAAATAAACTTCGACAACACACTGAAAGTTTCACCATTTGATTTCTTCGAAAAGAAATCTAATCATGTATTAGTAACAGTTACAATATTTCTCACTATAAAACCTTTAACTTTTATACGTTAGAAATCCAGAACTTTTATTTTTTACAATTTCACTGTAACAGTCACACTTTTAACCAACCTTTATAACACAAATATATAACTATGGCATTTTTACCGCCAACGTTTATGCACAACGAAGAGAATGACAGATATGCATTGCCCGCCTGTATATACAGGCTGAACACAAAGACTATATTAGAGCAAAATATGTATATCGCGAAATTCGCGACAATATGCAACGGCGATATATTTTTCCTTATTTATTAAATGTCATTATCGAACTAAGCTTATTTGTCTATCTGTGCTATTCTCAGATTCGACTTTTACAGGTCTTTGAACTCTACTGTAACACTTATTTTTGAATAAAAGTGCTCTTATTAAACAATGTGGTCTATAGTTCGGTTCATTTATAGTTGGATTTAATGATCTAGCAAGTTGTCTATTGTTCAATGATTCCTGCTTTGTAATGTTTCATGTTCTTTTGCAGTCTGTTGTGACACGCATGATTTATATTTATACGTCAAAATCATTAACTGTTCAGTTCCGACCACTGTATACTCCTTTACGACAAACCTATTCTTCTATCCGATGACATAAGCCATAATAACTAATATTTATTACGAGTAATAATACAATACGTAATTATAATGGTTTTACGATGTAAATTTGTATGGCCTTCGACTTAAGCAATGGATCAGATAAATATACATAAGTGAAGGACATGAGCACAACTTCGTTAGGAATAGTTGAAAGTATGGTTTATTGACTTCTGTTAGTATTTAGTTGCACTCGACCAAAGGCTAAGCAGAAGTTGGCGGTTCCATTACTGTCATGAACAGACTTAATCTATTCCGGATAGCATTATTTTCATTAACTTTGTACAGGTTGTTTTCCTTTGCCTTCCTAAACCTCGGTTTATCAATTTTTATAATGTGTGTCTGTTAAGAGCGAAAACTGTGTTGGCTTAATTGCGAAAAATAAGTATTAACTACATTATGTATTAATAAGAAACGTGGTGTATTATAACTTAGTACGCAGTTATGTGATTAAGTGCAGCGAGCAATTAACCTCCTTACGTTTACATCTTATGCTGCCCATTTTCCACGTAACAACGCCGTTTCTATCCATACCACATTCTGCTTCTAAGGATTCGGTTTCATTTTCAAACTGATATCCTGTTATACATGAAAATGTGCATACTGATCCAAGGAAATCGTCACACCAGCCGGAAGTCAGGTAAGCGTATTTTGGAATAGGGACCTTACCACAGCGGATAACTGAAGATATATTAAATGTATTTCAAGGATTGTCTGTTTAAAATAATTACAGTCTTCAAGCATTTGAGTTGATATGTATTCAGTTTAAGACTTTGCGTTTTGCGCTAAAAAACATTTTCGGAGGTGACTATATAACCACCGCTCACAAACTACTGCAATGTGCGAAATATTAATAATGACTTGCTACGTCTACGCAAAACGTGGTATTGACACAAAAACCTTTATAAACTTAAGCACAGGAACCTGAATTTCTTTCAATAATCATCCCGATCCCACATATATGATGTTGGACCCTATGTACATATATAATAAACACAAGGAATGCAACGGATTCGTACCCCACCCACTAACCCGTTATAAGAATTTTCCAGCTACAGCCTTGACACGGAGTTTCCGGTGGTCAAACATTTGAACAAAATAAAAATCAATTATTAGCAATCATAGCGCTTCAATAAAAGTCATTCTGGAATCGGCTGTCAAACGTTTGTTTCATTCTTTATTTTGTCGTCCACTCCATTGCGTGACGTCACTCATTTCTACACCGGTGCAAATGAATAATAATATTTTTGAAATATGAAAATAACATGATACTACAGTATTCATTGTATAAATATATATTAATGTTTTGTAATAACGATTAATGTGTTCAATGCGTTATTCATTCGTTTCGATAAAATGAAATGTAAAAAATAGCGTGCGGGAAAACCAGAAAGCTGGTTTTGCCGTAGGTTGCACTAAAGTAATACCCAAATCCCATATGGCGATTGTAAATTGCCAATCTCCAATGTCAAATAAATATGTGTTATATCATCTTGTTTGCACACGAACCACATTAACCTATTAATGTGTACGTTATCTTTGACAAATCAACAACAAATATGCTTGTTGAACATTACTTTGTTCTGACCTTTGTGGTCCTATTTGAAACGCGGTATCGCTTGAACGTTGCAACAACGTTTATTTAGTAGATCGCTTTAATAAATAAAATATAGGCATGAAGTTTCCATTACTGCTTTTAAAATCCATACAATTTACCGATTTAGTCTATTTGAACGGCATTTTTGTTGTTTTAATACAATCAGAAACGAACAAAGCATTTTCACCGAATTTGCAAACAGAAAACGGAAATAGAGTTTTGCGGAATTCCCATTCGCCCGGTGTAGAACTAAGTGACGTCACGCAATGGAGTGGACGACAAAAAAGAACGAAACAAACATTTGATAACCGATTCCAGAATGACTATTATTAAAATGCTTTGATTGCTAAAAATAGATTTTCATTTTGTTCAAATGTTTGACCAGCGAAAACTCCTTGTCAGTGCTGCAGCTGGAAAATTCTTATAACGGGTTAGTGGGTGAGGTACGAATCCGTTGCATTCCTTGTGTTTATTATATATGTATATAGAGTCAAACATCATATATTTGGGATCGGGATGATTAAAGAAAGAAATTCAGGTTCCTGTGACTTAAGTAAGAACAAGTAGTATTTACGAATGTATATAAAACAAGTAAATCGATAGCTTTTTGTGTTCGTCAAAATACAAAGATTATTTTGGGTATTTAGACTAAGCGTTAACCCCGATCCTGTCGGTTGCTTAAAGAATTGACTTAACTGATTTTAACCTTGAAAAATGGAAATTTTATTTTAAACACCAATCATGCGCTCATTTGTTGTTGTTTTTTTTTTTCGAAAATCCCTGTTCATACTTACTGTTTACAAAAATGTTAAACTGACATCCGGAGAAGTATCCTGTATTGTAGATGACAAATATATTAACTGTATGTTCCCCTTCTGATAGGACACTGCCGTTCCTGATGCTTTCAAGAATTGTTGGCTTTAGTACATTTTTATCAGTTACTTTAATCTCCGGCCAGCTGACCCTAGTTGTTACTTGACCTTTAGGAACTGTGACATGCATATCATCCGGGCAGTTGACATTTTCTGTCATTTCCACTTCTGAAAAAAAGTATTTTTTATCTGGAAAACGAACACGACATTGCGTATTCTGCATACCTTGAGAATAACTTATATACATATAACGCCATCGAAGTTTGTAACTAGGCATATTAACTAGGAATAGCGCATACCGTTAAATAGAAAAAGAATCAACTTAGAACTCCTAAGAATAAAAAAAAACCTAAATCGTTTTAAACCCTATATTAAGATTTTTTAAATTTCGATTTTTGTCCGATAAACGACAAAAGATCTTACCAACACAAGTTCCGAGCGTGTCATTCCACAATCCTGGATCCTGGCATTCAAGAGTAATGTCCCTTTGTCCACTTGAATAAAGGAATTGTTTTTCGCAGCTCACCACGCATCTCTTTCCAACAGCTACATCTTGGTATGCGCATTCTGGTGGATTAACCAGCATGTGCGCTCCGGTGACCAAGGCTTTACAAAACTTTCGGGATCTCCCTGGGGATTTGTCCATCCCTGGTATTAATTAGATGAAAATGGATCTTTGAAAGCAAAGCATCGAACACGGCAACACTGAAGTGATATCTGCATTGATCGCAAAAAATGATATCAAAGGTTAATATTTTAATGATTTGAAAACGTATTTTTGCATTGTTCATATGCATATATACAATGTAACATAGATATATACCTACGAGTGCAGTAAACACGTGAATAGTCGACTTCACAATTTTAAATGTGACTAAAACATGAATTTGTTTAAAAGCAATCTAATAACTAAGAGGTTTTATCTGATGGTGTACAATACACTTGTTATATAGAATATAATGCATTAAAAACATTTATTAATAAACATTATATACTCGAACGAAAAAGGTTAAGTTAGTTTTTTTGTTTACGCTCTTAATCTAGAATATTGCACTTACCACAAAAACATGAACATGACATTGTATGTGTTACTTACTCTTCTTTTCAGATTTTACAATGATTTAATTTCGAAAGACAATAAATATTCGGATTGTGTTCAATCACCCCAAGGATATATACTTAAAGAAATAAGAAACGAAACTGCTTTAAACACAAAATATGTTTTGTGATTAAAGAAGTTGCGGTTTTAATTTCTTTGACTTAATAATATGTATTTGAATAAATTAGAAACGCAACTTCTTTAAACATGAAATGTATTTCTTGTTTTAAGGAGATGCGTTTCTAATTATTTTAAGTATACTTCCTGCTTGTTAAATTTTGCCTATGGCGTTGTCTGTGATATGCAGAATTAAGATTCTAAGATCCCCTGTCAAAATTCTATTTTGTTTAGTTCCTAGTTTTCTTGCTTAGGGCAAACCTATTATTTTATCTGGGTACGATAGGTCGCTCAACATGGAATGGTATTTATCTGAAAATACCGCAAGGAAGGTTCCATGTTCACCGCCATATGCATACCATCGTTTGTGATGGATCAAATTTGTACTGTTTATTGGTCAAAACATTGAGTTGCGCTCAACCCGAGGCTAGGCGGCGTGGGCAGTTATAAGCATTTCCATAACTGCCCACGAACAGGCTCAATTAAAACTGAGCCTGCTATATTTTTTTATAGTTTTCGTGTTCGGTGGCTTTTAAAGTTTCCTTTTATCTATTTTCTTATTTGACCGTGTCTGTGTAAATTCAAAATACACGAGATGCACGTGCCGATGAAAATTGACATTATTAACTAGGAAAAGCGGATACCGTTAATTTAGAAAACGAATCAACTTACAACTCCTAAATTAAAAAAAAAACCTTGATAAAGATTTTTTTTTTAATTTCGATGTGTGCTCGATAAACGACAAACGATCTTACCAACACAAGTTCCGAGCTTGTCACTCCACAATCCTGGATCCTGACATTCAAGAGTAATGTCCCTTTGTCCACTTGAATAAAGGAATTGTTTTTCGCAGCTCACCACGCATCTCTTTCCAACAGCTACATCTTGGTATGCGCATTCTGGTGGATTAACCAGCATGTGCGCTCTGGTGACCAAGGCTTTGCAAAACTTTCGAGATCTCCCTGGGGATTTGTCCATCCCTGATATTAATAAGATGAAAATGGAACTTTGAAAGCAACGAACTCGGCAAAACTGAAGTGATATCTGCAATTAACGCAAAAGAATCAAAGATTAATGTTTTTTATGATTTAAAAACGTACTTTTTCCATTGTTCATATGCATATATAACATACATACATACCTACGAGTGCAGATACCACGTGAATAGCCGACTTCACAATTTTAAATGTAACTTGAACTAACTCTTCTTAACAGATTTTACAATGATTTATTTTCGAAAAACAATATAGATTCGGATTTTGTTCAATCACCCCAAGGATATGCTTTCTGCTTTTAAAGTTTTGCCTTTGGCGTTTTCTGTGATACATGTATGCAGGATTAATAATCTCAGATCCCCTATCAAAATTCTATTTTGTTTAGTTCCACCCATCGTTTTCTTGTTAAGGGCAAACCCTTTCTCTTATTTGGGTACATGGAATGGTATTAATCTGAAAATACCGCATTGAAGGTTCCATGTTAACCGCCATATGCATACCATCGTTTGAGATGGAACAAATTTTTACTGTTATTCGGGTTAATAGTGACTTGCGCTCAATCCGGGGCTAGGCGGTGTGGGCAGTAAAAAGCATTTCCATTTCTGCCCTTGAACAGGTTCAATCAAACCGAGCCTGCAATTTTTTAAATATTTTTCGTGTTCGGTGGCTTTCAAAGTTCTCTTTTCATCTTTTATCTTATTTGACCGTATCTGTGAAAAATAAAAATGCACGAGATACACGTGCCGATGAAAATAGACATATTAACTAAAAATTATAGCGCATTCCGTTAATTTTGAAAACGAATGAACTTAGAACACCTTAGAATAAAAAAACCCGAAATAAAGTTTGTTTTTTTTTTATTTCGATGTTTTTTCGATAAACGACAAAAGATCTTACCAAAACAAGTTCCGAGCTTGTCACTCCACAATCCTGGATCCTGACATTCAAGAGTAATGTCCCTTTGTCCGCTAGAATGAAGGAATTGTTTTTCACAGCTCACTACGCATCTCTTTCCAACAGCTACATCTTGGTATGCGCATTCTGGTGGATTAACCAGCATGTGCGCTCCGGTGACCAAGGCTTTACAAAACTTTCGAGATCTCCCTGGGGATTTGTCCATACCTGATATGAATGAGTTGAAAATGGAACTTTGCTTTTATCACTCGTTTTCGGGGCTCATAGATTATAAGTCTTAGTAATTATCACTTATTAAATTAAAGAAAAACACATTTTTAATTTAAATTTCTATATTTTGTACATTTTTCAAACCAGAAGTTTAAAGCTGGTATAAATTGTATCATAGAAAGGTGAAATATGCATATAAGGAATCAATTGTCACATTCAGAACAAACGGCCCCCAACACAGTCAAGAAGAAGTCATTAAAAAAGCAGAGATTACAGCTATGGGGTGATTGAACAATATCTAAATCTATATTGGCTGGGATATTGAAACCACCCATCTTTAAAGTGGCTGAAATATGAAAACAAAAGTTAAACTTGTAAATCTAAATACTATGTACTTTGTATGCAGTTCACTCTGTTCTGTAGATACATCCCATCCGGACACATACATGAATATGTGTATCCAGGCTTTGGAATGCATATATGGCTACATTTCACGCCCTTTCTCGAGCAGCCATTCTTCTCTGAAATAAGGACACATTAAAATTTACAGATGGCAAACAACCGAGATATATACCTTTACTGTTAATGGGTTCGTATTGTCAAATAATCAAACTGAAATAAATTAATCGCTATAGATAACATATTTCAATTAGAATTAGCAATCATGTAAAATCATTTCGATTGAGGACGAAAACATTTCAAAGTTTCACATGTTTGTTTCTTTAGTTGCTTTCATTTCACATTACGTTTATTCTTACTAAGTTCACAAGCTGTTTAGAGTCAATTCCGGCAGTTTCTGTTTTCACAACATAATGAACATTACGAGTTCACCATTTGCATGACAAAATTGAAACAACCCTAAAACGGACGTTAAATATGCACACTGTGCTTATGTTAACTCTTAATGTTGTGAAATCGGAAACTTTCTAAATTGTATTTAAGAAGTTCAAGATTGTAACGTCTGCTGCGCATTGCAAGATATTTTATAGTCTAAGATTTGATTGCTACAACATGTGCTACCCATTACGTCTTTGTACAGTGCGATGTTCAATCCGCAGAGTAAGGTATAACATCTTATTACATCGTAGTTAATCAACATTCATGATTGTTTCTTTGTTTGATTTAATCAGCACATTGACAATTATTCGCAATAAGGTACAATCGATTTAAATAGTTCATGATTTTATACGTTGCAAAATACCGTCCGCTAAACATAGCAAGATGTTTGGTGCATTAGAATGCTACAAAATGTTTTACCCACCTGGGAGTCTTTTGTTCATTCTGCGGTTCAAGTAA
The DNA here is from genome assembly GCA_038501625.1 of Corbicula japonica. Classification (NCBI taxonomy): domain Eukaryota; kingdom Metazoa; phylum Mollusca; class Bivalvia; order Venerida; family Cyrenidae; genus Corbicula; species Corbicula japonica. Next base: position 8,047,394 of record JAZAYU010000018.1, on the reverse strand, counting down.
TATCTTTAGTTTTTTTTATTAATCAACATCATGGCTGTGGAAAGCCATACGAAGTCAATTAATTAACATCATGGCTGTGGAAAGCCATACTTAGAGAAGTCAATTAATCAACATTATGGCTGTGGAAAGCCATACTTAGAGAAGTCAATTAATCAACATCATGGCTGTGGAAAGCCATACTTAGAGAAGTCAATTAATCAACATCATGGCTGTGGAAGGCCATACTTAGAGAAGTCAATTAATCAACATCATGGCTGTGGAAAGCTATACGAAGTCAATTAATTAACATCATGGCTGTGGAAAGCCATACTTAGAGAAGTCAATTAATCAACATCATGGCTGTGGAAAGCCATACTTAGAGAAGTCAATTAATCAACATCATGGCTGTGGAAAGCCATACTTAGAGAAGTCAATTAATCAACATCATGGCTGTGGAAAGCCATACTTAGAGAAGTCAATTAATCAACATCATGGCTGTGGAAGGCCATACTTAGAGAAGTCAATTAATCAACATCATGGCTGTGGAAAGCCATACTTAGAAAAGTCACTTTATAAATTGTTTTGACCATACTTGTCTTACACTGAGTCACTTAGTACTTGACTGTAGTTTACAAACAATTTATTAGAGGTCGTCATTTCACTTTCATCAATAAAAACTTAGCAATACATAACATCAATTAAGTAGTCCATATGAGTAAACCGATACTAGACTTAACAAAAATGTATATGGTTCTATTGTCTTACTAATGTATACAATATGACGTATTTGAAAAAAATGTGTTTGGCCTTGAATTTCCTGGTCGCGTAATATGTGACAAAGAAAACTTTGTTGATTTTTATCTTCTAATTTAATAATTAAAAATTCTTTTTATCGATTATAATGTACTGACGATTGTTGACGGCCATCAAACTCAAGAATAAACAACTAACTAAAGGAAGTTTTAAGATCTGACAATATTTTACAAACTCAAGTTTATATTATCAATTATAAGAAAACAAATGCATCTGATCATATACTTGACAGTCAAAGTAAACTGAAATCCGTTACCTGTATTCATCGGTCCAAATAAGCTTATATCGTTTGGTCTGCTAAAAGTAGAACGCCCAAAAGCAGATGGCTCAGTACCTGTTACACTTAGCACCATAATCGACCTAAAACACATGTATTACTTTTGCTTGGTTCAAAACAGGTTTGAAGACTTATTTTTAACATAAATGATTTTTTAAGATAATGAAGTTTTGAAAGCCAGCTACTCCAGTTAGTCTCTGTGTGATGTAGTCCGTTGTACATATAGGATAGTAACGGCAATGCCAAAACCTTACAATGCTTCTATCAAACAATTTTCGTAAGCTTAAATTAATATCTTGAAGAAATAATTAATCGTTATCCTGGTTTGTTATTTCAGCCGAAATATTAACATATCATTAAATTTGAAAGAATCTTAAAAATAATTCTTACTTTTTCGTCCAGTCTGTGTAGTACAGATTATCTGCTAATAAAAGTAAAGAGAAAAAGTGGGCTTTCTCCTCAAAGTATATTTGTGTTCTATGTGTTCCATCTAGCCTTGATTTCTCGATGAAGTGGGTACCAGCATCAGCCCAAAATATCCATTTCTCTGTAAGCAATGTAGAAATGGAACCATTAAATAAATGTAATTATAAAATATATTTCAGTTGATCATTCGACACACGAACCAATAAAACTGCAAAATTATTAAACGACATAAGATCTGGTTGTATCCACAGAGATGTTATGTAGGTCAACTATCATTGTTACAGTATTACTATAATCACCAGTTTCAAGCTTGTTAATTATTTAATTGTAATGTATCATACATGTATGTCTATATTTTGTTATAATGATTTAATATAGAATTAGCAATTTTTCAGTCAGGGCATATTTTGTCCAATACTTACTGACGTCAAGCTTATTGTGGAACATGTAAGTATATGTAAAATAATCGATTTTTTACCACATAACTTTACTCAAATTTCCGAGACTTCACGAACACTAGCTAATCAGAAAACAATATTTAACCGTGAAATAACTAAATTTCCTTGAAAACTAATATTGTTTTTTTTTTTTTTTATTCGTGGACAAACCAATAACGACTTTTGAAGAGTATGTAAAATATTTTAGAAATTAAAAAAACACAACTACTAAAGTCACTACTAATATCGTTTTACCAAAAAATCACGAATTTTCATACCCATGAAAATAAATGCGTTTGAACTTTGAATATACCTTTGAAATCGATTGCCAAACCATTTGGTAAAAACAGTCCTGTGTTTATGACGACTCTTCTGTTCATACCGTCGTAGTCTGATGTCTCTATTTTGGGCTTCGAGCCCCAGTCTGTCCAATATATATGTCTAAAATCAGCCAGAAAAAATAGACTAAACAAAGAATGTAGTAATGTTTGTATACATAATCTGAAACCCTTTTCCTAAACGCCAGCTATCAAATTACAGAAAATGAAATGATAGGACCGCAGTTCAGTATGCCTGAAAATAATACTTCACATGTTAAACTGTACTGCCATTGACAATAGAAATTCAAATGAGCCTTGAAAAACATGAAAAGGTTGAGTTTTAAAATTCATAAAATACATACTTAATTGTCAATTATGAAAACTTCCGTTTAATAGTTATCTTCGCGATAACTAGCACCAGTTTGAATGTACTTGAACATCACCTTCTTACCCCGAGCACCGATTTTGTTTGTCTGAGCGTCTACTTGCTAACAACATCGTGGATTTCAGTTTTTTGTCTTACAAGCACCGGCTATAATGATATCTTGTTTTGCCTTCATTACCATCAAATAAGCACAGACCGCAATCAAATTAATCATATCATTTTGTATACTTCTTAGCTCGTTATAGTTCCAACATTGTTGGAGGCTTCGAGTGTAATAAAGCGCATTTACCTTGTATATTATCTAATACAATAGTATCATAAAGCGCACGCATGTTAACAATCTTACCCTTGTACATTATCCAAAACAATAGATCTTGGGGAAATAATATCAGTTGATACAACGACTGCATGATTGTTTCCATTTAGATTCATTACTGCAATATGGCCTTGACCAGCATCCGAATAAAACAGTAGATCCGATGTGCAGTCTACAGCAAGTCCGTCAGGTATCGAATCTGCACAAAATCAAATAATCAAACTTGCAGCTCTACAAAAGATGTACAATCTTACGGATATACGCTGTACTATGCTAAAATCATTCATCGGTAGTATATTAAATAATTAATATGGATCTCTATATTAATTGAGACTCGAGTCAGACTTATAGCTGTCTAGATTGTGAAGTAGATAGTAATTATGACTTACCCGTTCCAAGATCATATAATACGGTGTCGGTCTTGCCGTCTATTGAAGTACGTCTGATTTCCTTTCTTACTACATCAGTCCAGTAAACATGTTCGTCAATATAGTTGTACATGAGAGCTATGGGGTTTGCAATATGCTGTATCCTTATATAGTACAGCTCGGTTTCATTCTCGGCTACGCCGTATATCCCACTTAAAAGCGAGTCGGTCACCAGCAATACCGATGAGTTACTTAAGCAGTCTGCTTCTGAAAGAGATACACGCGGACAATTATAGGACACTCAGAGGGACATGAAAGAAATATACGAGTCGTGTCTTGCAAAACTGTGACTTCGGGGAGTCGAAACTTTAGGAAAAAAAACGTAAAATGTTTAGCAGGCGGCTATAATTAACATGCGTTTCTTGGCATTTAGTTTGGTTATAAATAAAACACGTGCCCCGTATATTAACTATTTTACGCGCGAAGTACATGTACATAATTACATAAATCAGAAGCCATGTCATCATTGTAGCCCATCGACTTGTTTGCCATATCTGTCTCGTTTATGGCAAACTAAATATTAATGTAATTGTCGGACGACCTCTTTTTATGTAAAAGTATCGAAGTGTGAATATCTTATTTAAGGTATCTTTAATTTTTAAAGACCGATGGAAATACATGTGGGTAAATATGTGTACTGTTTACTACAAATGTAACTATGTGTGGTCAAAATATGAGTTGCATAACCCACCAATTACTTATGAGAAAAAAAGATAATTGTTATTTTTTTCCAAATATAATGACAAGTTTTGTGTCAAAATTATGACCGAAATCACCGGAACTTCCTTGTCTGGGACTTGAAACCGAAAAAAAAATGTTCAGGCATGCATATCCAATTTTATATTGGTCTATTAAAAATGATACTTCCATAAGTCGTTTAAAATTAGAAGCAAATTAACTATTTTGTTTTCAGTGACATAAACTGAAAACAAAAATGTGTGATTGTTTTAATAAATATCTGCTTGCTTTTTTCTCTTTGATTTTCGTTGCCCACTTAAAATTAGGTACAACGTAGAAAAATATGTGTTTCGTTCTTATTTTTGACTTTAAAGTTGAACATGTAGTGTATTTTAGAGAGTTAACAATTATCTTTTATTTTCGAATTACATGTTCTAATAGGTGATTTGGTTAGACATTAAGACTATATAATGATAGAGTTTTATTGCGAAATCAATAGTCAATAATAAGAAAGTCTCGAATGCATGAAGTCATTTTAAGGAATAACGTCAGCTTTCTAAAGACCCATATTCTACTGACGAGCTCTGTTTAGAAGATAACACAAAAACAATGTCATGATCATACCCGGTACAATCGTTAAAACTTATAGAAGCTGATATTTTTTCTTACGTTAGAGAAAGGTTTCGAGTACTCGATCGGAACAACATCTGAGTACCCGAGCACCGATTTTGATACTTGTTCCCATCCATAAATATAATGGATACTTTTTACAAAATGTATAAATGATGAATTAAATACAGAGTAAAAATATAAGAAGTTAAACACAACTTTCTTATAAAACATAATCTTTTAATATCAATTTCATGAATAGAGGATTTACATTTTGAATATTTCTGTATTGATATTTAAGGAATGGTACTTGACGAATCATGAAAGAAAAGTATTTGACAGTTAACAAAATAATAAAACAAATACGTCAGAGATAATTTGAGACAGAGCCACAAAAAGAGATTAACATGAAACTTAATATGTCTTTCTTATACGAACAATACAACCAAGTGTGTTGAATTGTTTCTTTTAACATTTTATATTTGGGTTTTTGATAATTAAATTTTTTATTACTTTTTTATGTTTAAAAGGTAACCTAAATTAAAGAAATTACATAGATTATCGTGTTACATACATTTGCTGATAGACTGTTTAATTTCATGTACATAATAAGCATAACTATTCCACCTATAATTATTTGTTGTTTTTTTAACAGGGTAATACTAACAATTTATCAGTGTTTGAAAATAACGTTTTATAAAATTACTGGAAAGAATGTGTGACATAACGGCTATTTTTGAGCGACTGTTAAACGACTGTTGGAATAGCATATTGACGACAAAGCTAATATTGGCACACCTTTACAAAACAAATCGGGGTAAAACGTACTTGCGCCTCAAAGCCACAAGGCAAAATATTGGGAGATGATTAATAGTGTGATGTTTGTAGGTAGCTGACTTTTGTTTTAACCATGCCCCGAACCATATGTTTTCCAATGCAAAATAGAAAACATATTGAAGAAGGCTTTCATTGTTACGAATTGCATGTATAGAAATATATACCTCAATACAAACTTCTCTTTCAATAATGTTTCTTTTCAATGTAAAATATGACAATAATCTCAATAATAATTATATTACCACGCTGCAGCTATGTATTTAATAAACACTATAGTTAAATAAACAATATTAAGTTACGAGGTGTGTTTTGAAACCTTTCAGTTGCTAAATGTATTATCACATTGCAGCTATGTATTAAATAAACAATATAGTAACCAGGGGTGCTTTAAAACCTTTGCTAATGAATTTTATCTTAAAACGCTCATCAAAATTTGATAACATTTCGTCAAGTTACATGTATCTTCATAATCTTCCCAATTAACTAGAACACACTTTGAATAATTTTTTAAACAATGCTCATACTACTATTCTTGAATTCTAATCATAAACTGGTAAGCTGAAAATTCCATCGCATTTCTAGACCTATATCTCGTGACAGGTTATTGAATATTTTGTTTGGAAAAAAAAGAATCAAAATCGCATGTGGCCATGGCTGTATGGAGTGAGTGGTATTACCCTGACTATTTTCCAATCCAAAAACACTTCAAATGGATATGCTGCAGGCTTTAGGACGTATTTTTTCACATTTATGTTCGCAAATTTCCCAGAACCACATGTCTATAGAAACTTCAAATGATATTGCCACTACTGATGAGTGAACCCGTACAGCGACATCGCTTAGCCATGCAGTTCTTACTAAGCTAGCAGGGGCAACTCCTATTGAGATTGATAGGTTACCCTGATAAACCTTATTATCACCGCATGAAACCGGTAACCGATTATTAACTGATAACAGTGCATGTACTGACTATATGTACGGGGAGACGGTTTACCGCTGTCACACTGTACACATAGAGCTACTCTGAATTTCAAATTGTATTGTCCTACTGGAAAGCGAACCAATATAAAGAAAAAAAATTTAAAAAAAAATAATTAAATAAAATATCACAGTTATCTTGTTATAAAATCGCCGTCATATTTGTTTCATAAAAAAGTTGTACATCTAAATACCTTCTATTCTTTCTTTAAAGTCACATTTTTATATAAAAAACAAACCTTTAGGTACGATTAAGACGTACACGACCAATGCTATGGAAGCCAGATAGACATACATTTTATGAAATATAATATTAACGCCGAAGTATGAACATATTTCCGAAAATGTTCGATCCAACGATTAAAGAATTTTTAAGGCATCGCAACACTCCTCCCAATTCTATTCATCGATAAAATAAAAATCATCAAATCTCAGTAATACCAAAATGCAATTCAATGAAACTTTGCACAAATGAAGGTTACTAATGTATCTTTATTTTGCATACAGTAAGACAACTTAGAAAAGTAAAGAAACAAAGATAGCCTAAAAATTCCTTGAATTCTATTTACATAAATTCACAAAAACTAGGCGATGCAGAACATAACTTTAAATTCCCTCGTGAGCGCAATGATACTGAAAAGAAAATGTTGTGTACTTTGTAAAAAACGTTCAACTATTAAAAGAGAAATCAGGGATTGTCATCCGTTTACGCGACCAGGAAATTGAAGGTCAAACACACTTTACTAATATCTCGTAAAGTTTACATAAGTAAATCATGAGGACACAATAAATTGTTGTCAGTATCATATTACTCATGTGGGCATTTAAAATGATGTTTTGTGTTGTTTAGTTTTTGTGAATTTATGTAAATATAAGTTGAGGGAATTTTTAGATCCTGCTATTTTTCTTTACTTTTCTAATATGTCTTACCATCTGTAAAATAAAAATACATTAATAACATACACTTGTGCAAAGTTTCATTTAACAGCATTTTGCCGTTATTGAGATTTTGATAATTTTCTTTTTATCGTTGAATAGAATTGGGAGGAGTGTGGAAGGCCCTTAAATGAATGAAATGATAAGACAGGTTTTTCAAGTGTTCTTATTTAGGATAGGTTAAATCGAAACAAAAAGTTAGTATTATAGTTGGTTTTCCAAATTAAATACAAACGTAATTCCATGTCATTTTAGGAAACCCGATATATTTATTTTAGGAATAAATGCGTATTACATTTACATTTATGCGATATAACATTAATAAAACTCAATAGAACAACGTAAATAATTTTAAGTAATTAAACAGGAACTCTTACATTCGTATGAAGCAGTCAGCGAGCTTACTGTGTAAAAGGAAATAAAACATGTTTGATGACGCCTATTTAGAGATGTTATAAACACCTTGTTAAATTATTGGAAAGAGATCTAAATACTGGGTGTAATTGTGTAAAAATTGAGTATTTAGACTCACCTCACCTCAAAAATTAGCTGAGCAAGGGTCTATTTTACGGTTTTTATAAACACGGGGCAAAACCGCTTACTATTATATACATATCCGATACGCTCGGAAGAAAACTTATAAACAAGATTGAACGGTCTCAGCGCTTGCAACGCGACAGTGAAATCACATAATCTAGTAATAATACCTTATACCAGAAAAAAAAACCTATCATACAACAGTCGTACCAAAATGCGTTTAATTTTGTTTTTAAGCTGAGAGTTCATACCAAAAATAGCCTTTTTTCTTTCTTTTTTTCATAAAGATGATAGTACATTTTTCTAGTTTTATTTTTTTTTTATACATTTTTCTATTTTTTTAAGCTGGTAGTTAACTATACAACCAGTGTTTCGGAATATTAATACTTCTTACTGACATCAAAAGTTGTCTTCTTATCTTCTTGAAAAAATCAAAGCAATTTATTCCAAAATTAGACCTACAACCGTTATTGTTACAATAATATTTTCCTAAAATTTTTGAGAAATATTGGAAATTACAACAAGATGTGTGCGCCAAAAAAAATTTTGATTGGTCAATTTCACTTGAACTAATGTAGCACGTAAACTTGTCATTTTTTTTTACGTTTTAAGCAAAACATTTGTTTTTAACAAGTAAAGTTTTCACTTTAATTTTTGAAAATCTTTTATTAAGTAAAGAACAAATAGAGCCTAAATTAATTACTGATCGAACAGTTAAATTTTCAAAAATTACTTAACAAGAATTCGGCACCTTGACTAACATTTTCGATCTCCAAAAATAAAAATCTACAATCCAAAAATAACCCCCTTCCCCAGTATTATCTTTAAAAGAAAAGCCTACATTTTTAAATTTTAATACCAGTTCCGTGTATCATGATTGGATTAAGATTTTATTAGCAAATGGAACTAACGTGTAAGCCTTGATTGTGACTTCTGCGAGATTCTGCGTCATTCTGGTTTTCTGGCGTGACGTATGGTGGTTTCTTCCGCGCTGTGTCGTATAGTAGTTTTCCTCCTCGATGTGTCGTGACAACCACTAGAAGTAAGATCCTGGCACCAGGCTCCACAAAGAAGACGAAACGTAGTGGTTAATTCTTACAAAGGTCTTAGGGTGTAATGACACGAACACTAGTTACGTGTAGTTCCAAAATTACTTTATATGTCGATCAGCTTTTAACAGTTTATCTATTACTTCTAAAACATAAACAGTTCTTATAAGTGTAAATATTCCTAATAAATTTCTAAGTGTCATAAGTTTCTCTTACTTCTAAGTTTCTTAATTTAGCCACGAGACTAACAAACTTTCATCCTAAAAGCCTTCAGTGGCCGCTCTGGCCATCCGGCCGTTCTCTACCACCTTCAATTCTATATAGATAAAATCTCTGGATTGTATACAATACACTAGACTGTTCATGCAGACTTATTACTGTTTCGAGATGACAGTTTGACATGCAGAATATATAAAACTACAGTAACCGTTATATAACGTCTTGCTTAATCATAACAAGATCGAGTCCAATATAATTAAAAGATGCAGGTGAAACATGAAATGACCTGTGGCTAAAATACCTACAAGATTTTTGATGTTATCCAGGAAAGGATATTAGTCTAAACAAGGCCCTTAATAAATATTTTAAAATGTAATTGTTTAACACCTAATATGTTTGTAAATTATTATCATAATTTTCCTATTACATTACAGTTTCACTCATTTTTTTAGTTGCCATACATTTACAATTGGTTGTGTTAATGTAGAACATCTGGCTTTTGCCTTATAACGTTAACAGTATTGTTGGCAATATGATTCAGCAAAGACATCTGGCGAACCGATTACCATGTTACATTTGTAGGTGCTTTATGTTAGACTCACATCTACTGTACTTAAAACCTTCTTTAGATGGACCTTAAGTTTGTTTTCGAAATGAACTATTGTTTCCAAAATATCAAAAATATGACTATATGACTATATTCCCCCCCCCCCCAAAAAAAAATGTTTTAAATTGCATGTTAACTTGTCAAACGTTCAAAAATTATCGGACGGAATGATATTTTCAGACATAAACTCATCTCAGTGCGATTTTTCGAGTTTTTTTTAAAATGCGGTAAAACGATAACGATAACGCAACAACCTTTTTTTCGAACATTAATATAATGAATTAGTAGGCGTACAATAAAAACATATTAATGTTTGCTTAAGCTAGTCCATAAACTTATGGATGACCTTAATAGGAATAGTTTTTGTGCTTTGTATTGTTTATATAATAAGTTTATTCATTTTTTTAATTTAATGCAAAAAAATAAGTAAAACTTAATGTTTTCATGTTATTATATTAAGAATATGACATTTATTCATGCTTCTATAATGATAAGACACTGTAAAACTATCTCGAAGAGAGCTTCCAAGCGATTTTAGGCTTAAGTGATAATGTAAATAATGGTTACGAGGAATTTGTATCTTGCAGAATTTAGACTTTACTGTTTATGCATGTGTTTATATTCCAGAATGCCCCAAGTTGTCGCTGGACAATGGAGTGCTGCTTGGTAACATGAATGGAATTGGAAACCGTGTAAAGTTCACGTGTAACAGTAGATACAAGACAGAGACTAGCGAAATGTACGCAACTTGTGAAGAAACCGGGAATGATCAATTACTCCGAAATGTGTGGAAGGTAGGTCGTTAATAGTGCTAATATATTTGTTAACATGCGGCTTTTCCATGCAATGTTTTTAGCACTTTCATTCGGCCTACTACATTCACATTTAATTTTTTTAACAAAAATAGTTCCAATGAAAAAAATAATGCAATGTTTGCTGTTTCTAGCATATTAAAATGGAATCATCTATATATTTTCTACCAAAATTATCCGTACTCTTAACATCTTGTCATACATCCATGAAAGACATGTCATTAGGCATTGCGAAAAGGATTTTGAAACCAATGGCGAAATTTTTTTGGTATATTAAAATTCAACAGATGTTTAAAAGAAGCTTAAATTACTTAATGTTCATGCGTCCTCTCTCCCTATGCCTTTTTCACTGTGCACACTTTACTCCCCCTTACTCTTAAGAGATTAACAGTCTCATTGAAATAAAAAAACGTTTGCAAGAGAAAATAAAAGCTCCATTGCTTGTAAAGAACATATTGCATTTTTACAGAATGTTTTCTATGATAATTAAATGAAAATATACTTATTGACTTGCCAAGACCTATTAGAGTCGCTAAATTTTTTACTGTAAAGCATTTATGTTAGATTTGGTACCTCTATTTATACCTCTATATATAAACAGCTAATAGGTATCCCAATTTGTAATAATTGTTCCCCCTTCTTGCTGATCTATTTTTTACAGTTATAAAAGAAACTTTATTTATGTTATTTCTTTCTACCGAACATCAAAATGACATCATTACAGCATTTAACAACACCTCGATTAGATTGGTGATGATTGCTTGAATACAGATAGTAACCATCATCCTTCTCTGGTTCATAAAAATTTTCCTAATGAACTACAACTAAATAAAGCGAACTCTTAAGAAAAACATGAACACTTGCTGAATCTAAATCTTATAGTTGAAAAAGTTACGTCTCAACTATAAGTATACTCGTATGATAAAAAGGATGATTTTAATTTTAATATTATAGTCATTTTTCTGTTTTCAGACGGCGAGTTTCCTCGTGCAACTTCTTTAGGGGTTTATATCTCACAGCTTGTTCGCTCTTCTACAGCTCTTCTACATCTTGCAATGTTAAAGATTTGAATGAACTTAATCTTTGCATAACAGAAAATCTCTTAAATTAACGTTAAAAACAATGTTATCTGTATTATAAATTAAGGAAAATCTTCGGCAAGTTTTATCGCCGATACCCAGATCTAATTCAAAAATAGAGGTGCATTCAAAATAACTACAACAAGGTATTTCACAGCCAGTTTTTTTAGATTTAATTTATGTTAATGTTTCCAGGCACGTTTTTTATCCATGTGATCGTGTTCTTGCTGATATGACTCCACTTTATCTGGCCTCGGTAAAATAATTAAGAACCCGCCCTTTTGCTTTGCAATGCTTTAGGCTTCTTATGTTTTATAGTTTTGTGTGCTTTTGTATGCACCATTGTTTAGCTGATTAGTGGGTTGGATTTATTTCACCAAGAAAACTTGTACTTTTTTGTTCATCTTAGAACCTGTTGGGACAAGTGCGAGGTTATTGCACCGTAGATCCTGGTTTAAACCCCCAGTGGCAAATTGTTTTTCCACTTACCGTTTCAAGGCGGTAACCCCTCGGGGTCAAATGTTTGTTAATTGTTTGTGGTGTCTTATTTGAATTTGACATAATTAGATATAAACACATGCTATCTTTTCCTCTCTTGTTTAGTGCGTAGGGAGGCTGTATTTTGTGAGAGTGGCAATTCCTGATAATATTTATGAATATTAAACTTTTATGTCGATAAAAGTGAATAGTGGCTCTTTCTTTCAGTTTTGTTAACATGCTGGAAGAGATAGAGAAAAAGGTAAAATATGCATATCAGAAATCACCACATTCATAAAAAAACAGCCTCCCCTCACAGTCAAGAAGAGAGGGAGTGAGCATGGTTAATAACATGATCAGTTTCAAAAAAGACACCACTAACAATAAACAAAAATGAGGGGTTACCGCCTTGGAACGGTCAGTGGCAAATCAAATTGCCACTGGGGGTTCAAACCAGGTTCAAGGGTGCACCAACCTCACACATGCTCCAACAGGTTCTCATATCACAAAACAAGTACAAGTTGTCTTGGTGAAAAAACTCCAAACCACTTATCGGCTTAACAATGTTGCATGCAAAAGCACACAAACATATAAAACATAAGAAGCCAAGAGCATTGCAAAGCAGAAGGGGCGGGTACTCAATGATCTTACGGAGACCAGAGCTCCTGGAGTAAAATCAGCAAGAACACGATGACAGGGATAAAAGAAACAAATCGAGCTTCTAGGTTCTTTTAAGAAGATTTCTCAATAAACCTTTATAAACTCTTAAACCCCTGCCACCTTCAGAGAGAGAGAGAGAGAGAGAGAGAGAGAGAGAGAGAGAGAGAGAGAGAGAGAGATTTGTTAATTGTTTTGGTGTCTGTTTTGAAATTTGTCATTTAATAAACGATTCTTTCTCTTCCTATTTTCTTCTTGGCTGTGTGTGTCCTCTGAATGTGGTAATTCCTAGTCCCGAGATCATAAAACTAAGTTTTGAGATCAGTCTCAAATCTCAAGGATCTGATTGGCTGAAATGGCGACAGGTCATAACAATTACAGAAGTTTTTATAAATTTAGCAGCCAGAAGGGGCTATCACCAAAAATGACCAAATATTGGTAAATCAATAGACATTCAAGTTCAATATTTTATGTTTTTATTGACCTTCTAATAAAAAGAAGGTTTTAAACACTTTTTGATTTTTCATACAGGCCTTACATTTGTCAAAAATATAAAAAATATAAATTGGCTCCTTCTCGCATCCAACAGATGATATAATGTTGTTTTTTATTTGTTGTTGTTTTTTCATTTATTGATTTGAACAGTGTCTTAGGCTGGTAAAGTAGTCTTTGTAAAGAAGTATTATGCTGGTTTGAGTAAAGGTTCCAGTGTTGAGTACAAAGGAAACTTGAGTAAAAATGGATGTGAAATATCAGGAACGTACACATCCGGTGCCCTTCATGAAAAGTTCTCCATGAACTGTGAACAACAGTAGCGCTTATCCAACGTAACAATCCAAAGCTGATGGTAATTGCTAACATTGAAGTAAAATATTCTTTCCTTGCAAATCATTTTGGAGTTCTTTTGCCAACTGTAGAGACACGGAATCAGAAATCCACAATAGGGGGCCTAAATTTACTGATCTAGCCCGATGTTTCAATATTCGAATACATGCTGTACTATGGTAAAATCATTTATGAGTATATACATGTAATAAAGTTTAGAAGGTTATGTCAAACCTCTTAATAATTAATTTTAACTCAAGACAGTAAATGTTATCATATCAAACAAACGGTTGCTTTTTGACATTGAATAAAACTAATAAAATCTTTAATTATTTAGATATGAAGTTTCATATGAGTTTTCTTACATTTATGATAAAGATAAAAATTCGTGTAGAATATTACTTTCGTTTACTCGAGTGCTAGTTACTGTGACAACATGGAAATATTGCTCCGTGAATTTGTTTGGATTCCTACACTAGAAACATTATATCCAAAAGGTTTAAATACTTATAATTTATATATTTTTTTTCATTACAGTCACCTTCTAAAGTATATAAATTGTGTTCGTTTTGCCAGTGTGGGAGAGGGCGTGTTTCGAGTGAGTGAGCTCCTGAATTCGTATTTTTGAGTGTCGAATTTCCGGAGTTCATGGTGAGGTATGTTTCTGTCTTTCACTGGTGAGAACAAACTTTTTAAAAATATTTTATGTATACTCGTATAGAAAACAGTTTGCGTAAACCGTGCATGAAATATTTTTTTTAGAGACATTACGGCTTCACTTGATATAACCATATTGCACCTGTTTTAAACCATCTCCCTTCGAAATATTATGTGCATTTAGGTACCAATGTAATAAAAAAAACTTAATATAAAAAGGATATTCGATTGTTTTAAAAAAAGAGAGTAAAATGATACTACTGAATGTGGCAATTCCTGATATGCATATTTCAATTTTTTACTTTATTTTCATCTAAAACATTCTATAATTCACCGTAAATCAATGTAAACATTGTATGTTATATCATGAAAAAATACTAGGAATTGTTTGTTAATTTTTTAAAAAATATGTGTATACAATATTGAAACTTTTTGTAACGTGTGATCCATGTCGTATCTTAAGTCATGGGATTGTATTATGTGAACATGAAGATTTCATGATTGTAATTAATATTGTGCATTCTGTAAAATATTTTATCATGTTTTTGCGCGTTACGTCATTATATGCGCTATATGAAAAAATGTGCAAATAGCATTTCGTTGCGCAATTTTAATTACGTGCAATGGATGTTACGTATGAACGAACGAGTGAACGTGTAAAGGAAGGAAGGAAGGAAGGAAGGAAGGAAGGAAGGAAGGAAGGAAGGAAGGAAGGAAGGAAGGAAGGAAGGAAGGAAGGAAGGAAGGAAGGAAGGAAGGAAGGAAGGAAGGAAGGAAGGAAGGAAGGAAGGAAGGAAGGAAGGAAGGAAGGAAGGAAGGAAGGAAGGAAGGAAGGAAGGAAGGAAGGAAGGAAGGAAGGAAGGAAGGAAGGAAGGAAGGAAGGAAGGAAGGAAGGAAGGAAGGAAGGTCTTGTTTTATACATCCTATATGTAGTATAATTAAATAACTGAATTCTTTGTTGTTGTTAAAAAATAAAGTCTTATTGAACTGCTCACTGCATCGCTCTTACTGTTTCGTTTCGGGTAAGGACGAATGCTATAGTGATATTTTTAGCATAAATGTTATAGTCATAATAAAAGAATTTCTACTTGGACTTTCCACTTGACCTTTCCACTTGATCTTTCCACTTGGCCTTGAATTAAGAATCACAGTCTTCGCTATCACGTGTTATAAATATTTTAATCATTGTATTTCGTTCTATGCAAAACCTATAGCTGCCCAGGCGAGACGAAGACGTATGTTGCTCTCAAATTAAATTGTCTTGCAAGGAGAAAACAAGTGCGTCTTAGTATCCGGGCTAGACAAAAAAGTGAGACCAAAAGATTGTATAATAGTTTATAATAAGCAAAGCATGCAATTACTACTTTGCATATTACACTGTATATAAACCGATTGTATCATCTACCGGATATAGCGCACTGATTGTCACAAAAACATAGTAAACAGTTCAAAAATGAGAAGATTTTGTATGTATTGTAATGAGAAATCCAATCGACAAATACATATTCAACAGGCGATTCTCGTAGCACTTGTTTTGAAAGACGTTATTACCTTTTTTATGCAATATACTTTTAAAAAAAATCGCTTAAATCACTCACACTAAGTACCGTTTGCACTGTGTACTGCTATTAAATCCGCGTAAATGTTTATGTTTAAACAGGTTTTGAGAGGTATTCTCATGCTAGCGATGATGAAACATATCATTTTTATTCTTACAATAATAATAATACCATAGCTGATCAATTAAACATCAAAACATTATACCAAACATGCATGTAGCTTCGACCCAGACTGTATCATTTATTGAACATGTTAACTCAATCATTTGTATGTTTCTAGTAATCTATGTGTATCAGTTATGGCGATTTTTTAAAGATGATTTTAGTATATTTTTAGGATTTAAGAACAACGGCTTGATGTAAAAACATGTATTAAAAGTGCTTCGTACAGAGATATGTGATACGTCATGAAATATAAGGGCCTCGGTGTCTTTATATACTGCGGCGACACGAAACGATTGGATCTACCTGACTTTATAAGTTAACACCCAGGTGACGTCGCTCTGAGAACTACAATTAACAACAAGCAATAATTAATGTCGTTGCAAAATGTTTTGGATTTGATAAACATAGTCTAAGGTTTTTTAAAAGTAATAGTTTCGAAACTGAAGGTTCACGATTATAAATACATACGCAGGAATGCGTGACATACACATTATGAGGCAAAGCAAGTTATTTAAATACTGATATTTTAAGCTGATGATAAACCCTTTACTCAATGTACGACCAATGTAGATCATCGTCAGCTGAAACATCCATGTCATTTGATCGGAATATACAATGGTCACTGGTTTTCAGAAATATTCTAATAAATGTAATAGCAAATAGTGTACGGCAAAAACAACGTACTACATATCCCATGGAGTAAAGTGTCAAATGGAACTTTAGCAAAGGAATCAATGTGACAGTCTTGTTTTCCGCCCAAGGATTGACTATCACAAAGGTCCCGATTTGTATAGACAATACACTCAAACAAAGTTCTAATTGGTCACTTTTTGTCCGTATGTTTTTATTAGAAAGACATTGAATTCACTCTTTATAAATGATCATCTGCCAACAACAGTCTTCAACTTAAGTTTTAATCTTGTAATAATTGACTATGGAACAGTTTGGTGAGAGTTATCCTGAATTTTGCTTAAAATGCATTTCTTGCACAAAAATGTCAAGCAAACAGATATTTGCACTTAATTTCTTGTTTTGTTTTAATACGACCTCTCATTAGTAGGAAAAACATAAACACTTCTTAATCAACAGCACATTTGTTTAAATAAATCCCCTTCAAAGTATCACTGTATGCAATTTTAAAATTACCTCCCTTTCAATTAAAGATTGTTCTAAGTTTGACCCTGCGGTGTAAGTAAATGGTATTGGAATAATTTAAGAAAACAATCAATAAAGATTAAAAAGACATTAGAGAATTGATTTCAAGACAAACCAGTTCTTTCCACCACCTCTCTTGACGTAGGTAAGAAACGAAACTATCATACATTGTAAACAAATACAATCGATGAACAATTAGAACTTTTGTTGAGTGTATATGTAGACGAACTCCTCCATCTTACCTAAAAGCATACACTTGATAAAATCAGCAAATACGCATCGCCATAAGTGATACAGATTATTGGAAAATCATTCAACAAAGATCGCACTACATGATACAACAAAAATAGGTGTGTTTGCTATAAATGATAGTATGATAATGCTATAGATGATACAGTCATTACGAAACACACCCCTCAAACATTTTAATAATTTACACTATCTATACATTTAAATCAATATTTTAATGTAATAATCTTTATATTAATGTCATAGAGTCATATATCTAGTATGTATTTGTGCATCAGAGCATTTATTTGTAGAGAATAACAGTATTTTGATACGATCATGAGGGTCATTTGCCAGACCTTCTTGTGATTAAATGCAATTTTGAAAGCTTTTATCACTATATATGCGCAAAACAAATTGTAGTACAACCAATGATGACTTTACAATATATAACTTACTTGTTTTTGTTGAAGGTACTTAAAATGATCCTAATAATTCCATTTTCACTGTGTTATTTACGAATTGTTTATATCGCAGCCATGCAATCACCTCGCTATATCCGGCAGATGATACAATCGGTTTATATACAGTGTATTATGTACTGTTTAAGTATATTTGTGTTCTAAAATGCAAAACTAAGAAAACTAATGATTTGTAAAAAGCAATCAACTGTAATTTGATGAAAATGAAACAGTTCGGTCTCGAATAATAGCATTTTTACATTCCTACAATTTTGGTTTACATATTGTCTTATCGTGCTTCATCTGATGCCGAAATTCGAAAGATTAATATTTGATAGAAACGTCAATAAAATCAAACGGACACAATCGCATTACAGCCAATGGGAAACCATGTCTTACTTACTTTTTCGTCGCGTCACGGAAAATTTGATTTGCTAAGACATTAAGTTTTTTCCAATAATTTATTTTAATGTAGTAGTTTGGTTTATTTTGCTTAAAAACAATTTGTGTTGGAAAACTTATACTGGTTGTCATCAAAATTATTGATCTGTAAAACTGTGTAAACCTAAGTGCATTTCAACACTGAACACTGGTGTAAAACATCGAACGTTTATACTCATTTTTTATAATTTGGCACATGTTTGGAGTGAACACAATTTACACATGTACATGTATGTCATTGGTTTTTGTTCTTAACTTGTATAACTTATTGTCACTTTGTTTAGCAATTTTACTATTAATAAGACTTTATTTAACATTACAAAACTTAATTTTAGTTTTATAAGAAATGGTTGATGGAAATGTTTCATTGGTGGAAATCCCGGTAAGATATTAGTATATGATTACAGATCTTACCAATTCAGCATGTTCAGTACGGATAAGATTTGGGGAAAAATTATTGTAACGCCCTATTAGATCAAACTATCCATTACTGAATTTACATTATCTGATTAGGTATTTGTGGTAATAATTCAAATGGTTCTGAGGCAAATTTCTAATTAAATTATAAATTTTATGAAGTGATTCATTTACAATATCATATCAGCATAGTAATTACTGTTGAACTGTTGAAACAGAAAACACAATAAACGACATTAAATTGATTTATTTTGCTTTATGTCACTTGTTACTTTATTTATGAGCCCAAAGCATGAACCTTCTGGAGAAGAGCCGCCCCACCATAATCAGTTCTGCTACATTAAGACACACTCTAACGTTAAGTTGGTAACACTTTGGAAATGTTTTAGCAGACGGCAGTCGGAAACTTTTCAGAAAACCGGAAATAGGCTTGATATGTGGCAAATCTGGACGTGCGTTTCTGATCTTAAACATAGTGATTGCTTGAAATTCCGTCATGAGTAAATCTTTAAATTTATTTGAAAACAGTGAAATATATATATCAGGAATGGCCACATCTTGCAGACACAGCCTCCCCACAATGCCAAAAAAGTAGAGAGGAAAAGAGAGCATGGTATTACAATAATCAGTTTCAAAATGGACGCCACAAACAATTAACGAAAGTGAGAACCCGAGGGGTTACCGCCTGGGAACAGTTAGTGGCATAACAATTTGCCACTGGGGGTTTAAACCAGGTTCTAGGTTGCACCAACCTCACACTTGCCCCAAAAGGTTCTCATTCGCTAAACATGTACAAGTTGAAGACATATTTTATCGGTTAGTTACAGTTACAGCTGACAGTAATTACCAATGTGGTAACTTTCTATTGATAGGAAGTATAGATTTCTTAAAATATAAGCTTAAAGGTTTGAGACCAATCTATTTAAAATATTTATAAACAGTCTCCGAAAATCTATATAAACAATTACTGGGAGCTATTAGTAAAGCTACAGATGAAGAAATGATACTCCAATCGCAACGCTGCATATATTGATAACAATGGTGTAACACTTCAGTAGTTTAATGGAAAGAAGGATTGCTTGATTTTTCCTGATGAATTATAAACAATTTCATAGTAACAAAATTATATCTTTATATTCATGCGCCAATTCGATGATTTTTTTCTACTTTTCAGTCATTTAAAGACATTATATTGGTGCAATTAATGTTGACCACACCTGAGCCATTAAAGTATTCCACCCTGAAATGATAAGTTAAAAACAAACAACAACAACAACAAAACATATTTCAATACTGTACAATGTAACAGTATCTAATACATGCCCTCAAATATGTGTTTCTGTCTAGATTTAACCATAGATTTTTAACGATAACAACCTAACTCCATCCCGTACTTTTGGCGGTGATGATGGGGTGTAAAAAGTTAAACTTCTACTTTTTCAAAAATGCATGTAATTAATAAAGCATCCTTTATCCTTTTGAGAAACGTTTACTTAGTGAATGTCCTTTCTATTGTGATGTGAACTGATTGTTTCTAAAAAATCCTTTTATTGATCATCTGTGTTGCAATTTATTATTGCTTCTTAATTAACATTGTATAATTAACTTTTAAAATAATTGCACTTTTTAACTATGTTATAATTAATGATTTCTTTATCATATATCATATGCATATACATAATTATATACATTTATCATTTTACATATATCTTTTAAAAGTGCAATTATGCTATTATAACGATTTTAGTCGCCTTCTATAAACTTGGTTATGTAATAATTCTATTATATTTGTCTTTATATTTGTGTTTATATGATGATTGTGTTTTTTAATCTAATGGTAACAAATGATTGCAAGTATTTACCTTCTAAGATATGGGGTGCGTCACGGGAAAATGTACCTTCGGGCAGTTGATCTTAATTCTTAAAATGACGTCATCAAATTGAGAAGACGGCAATAATTATAATGCATTTCGCGGTAAAAATAACATTATATTGTCAAAATGTGTAACAAAATCATTGTTTAGGTTTTAAAAAATAACAGACAATTTTAGGTTCTTTTTAAATATAGTAACAACTAAAAATATCTAAAATATGACCGACGACACCTTTTCTCGTGGCGATCCCCATATCAAAGACCGAACCAGATATACACCTGTCGCCTACTGAGGGCATTGACTGCTGATATAAAATATTTATCGTCACTCAACACTGGAGAGGCTTTCATTTCAAGATATGACTCTCTGGCATCGCCATCAGTATTGAAAAATGACGATTAATTTGGTTTTCGCACAATCGTTAACCTTAGTAATAACATTACACCGTTTGATTTATGGTTTACATGTGTCTTACTATATAGGTTTAAGAAAAAAATGCGTGGACGATAAATATATTGTTCATAAAATTCTGCAAACATCTTTAGATCAGTGCGTTGTAGAATGTGTGAGAAGACCAGGGTGTTTGGCAATCAGTTTTTGCAAGCGATTACTCTGTGCAATCTTCTGAACACCGATGGACATTCGGAATCGGCCTCGACCTCGACGGATAGAGATGACTGCGATTTCGTCGCAAAATCTGGCATGCGTTATATTGTAAGTGCTGTCATTAAATATTCTTTGTACTGTAAAATCATAAGTATTCGTGGAGTATTAAATTCCGAGGATTTCATAGACAGGTCAATTAACAAATTTTAAAATAAAGAAATGGACAAAATCAATATAAAAAGAGTTTAAAAATCGAGATCCACGGAGACAGGGAAGAAAATGTGTCTTAGACCGACGGGAAACCACGAAAGTTTATATCAGAGAATATAGGTGCATTTACAGTTTATGAATTTAGATGCAGTTTTAAGGGCCTGCTACACTCCTCCCCTGCACAATCATTGATATAATTTAAAGAAAATTATCAAAATCTCAATAATGTTAAAATGACATTCAATGATACTTTGCACAAATAAATGTTACTTATGTTTCTTTATTTTGCATACAATAAGACACGTTAGAAAAGTAAAGAAAAAAGCTAGAACTAAAAAATCCTTAAAATTCTATTTAAATAAATTCGCAAAAACTAAGCAATACAAAACATAATTTTAAATTCCGACGTGAGTGTAATGATAATGACAAGAAAATGTTGTGTAATTTGTAAAGAACTTTCAACTAATAAAATAAAGAGCAGTCAATGATTGTCATCCGTTTACGCGACCAGGATGGGACCAGGCAATTGAAGGTCAAACACACTTTAACTAATATCTCATAAAGTTTACACGACTTTTTGTAAGTCACGAGGACACAAGATATTGTTGCCAGTATCATATTACTCGTGTGGGCATTTAATTTGTTGTTTTATGTTGTTTAGTTTTGAATTTATGTAAATAGAAGTTTGGGGAATTTTAAGATCTCGCTATTTTTCTTACGCGCCTTACCATTAGCAAAATAAAGATACATTTGGTAACACTCCTTGTGCAAAGTTTTATTGAACGGCATTTTTGTCGTTATTGAGATTTTGATAATTTTCTTTTTATCGATGAACGTGCAGGGAGGAGTGTAGTGGGCCTTTAAATTTGTCGGAAATGTGTTGGAAAACAAAAATGTACCTAACAATCTTGCAATATTTTCATAATTTTCGTGTTCGGTGGCCTTTAAAGTTCCCTTTTCATCTAGTATCTCAGTAATTCCATGAACGCTTAATTAATATCCCTGTAGCACAGTCATAAGTCCAAAACGTTACCAAATTACTGCGGCTCGGTAATCTGCGGTCGGTGTTCTGGTGGGTTTGTTTGCAACCTTTACATGTCATCCTCGCCAAAATGCATATTCAATACTAAGCACATTTTTTTTCAGAGAATAAATGTTCCATTGCATGCAAAAGAAGTTGAAATTGACTAAATAAAATACTAGACAAATCTATTAGATACAAAAAGAAAAATTTGAAAGCCATCGAACGCGATTAATAGCCAAAATATTTGCGTGCTCGGTTTTATTGAGCCTGTTTATGAGTAATTATAATGGAAATGCATAATTCTACGCCAAGCCGCCTTACCCAGGGTTTCCCTATAAATCTTCGTAAACTCTTATAACCTCTGCGACCGACGCGCAAACAAAGAGGGTAAGCATTATGATCAACTGTAGAATATTTAATCACTTAGCTCAAAAAGCGTGGTAGAAAAGTGCAACTCAATGTTCAGGTCTACACCGATATATGTATATAACTCCAGCTCAAAGGTCTTGAAAGAGTCATAAAATGAATTCAGGTGTTTGTTCGGTTTGGGTTTTTTTCTATTCCAAATGAAAATGAGTTAAAGTCCTTAGTAAATCGCAAGACAATCTGAACCTCGGTTTATGAAAAGTGCAAGACATAGAGGATATTTGTTTTTACCAGTGTAAGATAGAAATATATTTCACCGAGTGAGCTCCGAAATTCGTATTTTCACGAGTGGCGAAGCCACGAGTGAAAATACATAATTCCGGAGTTCACAAGTGAAATATATTTTTATCTTCACTAGTAAAAACAAATTTTCTTTTTATTTTATGCTTTTACTGCAAAATTTGAGTGAATTTGACAGAAAGTTGCAAGAAATGGCACCAAAACCACTGGTTTATGACGTGACGTCATGATGTCAAATATACAAATTTGAGCCCGTTTTCTAAACGTTCTCATTTGGTTTGTTATGTGCGTTTGGGTACCAACGTGAAAAAATCAGTGAAAATAAAAATGATATTCCACTGTTTGAAAACAGTGAAATACCACTTTTATTTCACCGGGAAAATTCTATTTCACTGAAAAGCATAAAATAAAAAGACATATTTTTTGAAAAATGTCCCACATAGCGTGATGTTTTCTTGCTCATATGAACGTTTCATTGGTCCTAGAAAATCACTAGACACCCACTTCGTTTTTTCATATTGTGGTTTGTTTGTACTTTTGTAAAAAGTCTCCCCGTACATTTAGTCAGTACTTTTATCAGTAAAATAACCCGTTATCGATGTCATGCAGTGATTGTTACGTATATCAGGGCTATCCGATCAACTTTATTGTATGTCCCGGTTAGCTCAGTTGGTTGCGTCGCAGGAATTGCAGGGCTAGGCGCTGTCGCCGTGACGGTGCGGGTTCGCTCCCAGCTAGAGACACTATCATTTTTAGATAATAACAACAACGTAAATTAGTTTGCTACCATGCAAAATTTGTTAGAAAATTAACAAAAGTGCTAAATATTATCGTAAAATCCGTGTAGGTTAGTACATGAATGAGAAAATATCTTTACTCACTTTAACGTGAGTAAATTAATTATTTCCTTATCTCATAATACGTAAAAAACACAAACAAAAACTAGGAATAGGTCGTTGTATTCAGCGGTAATATACATAAAAATTTTCAAATGTCTGTAAAGTCCAAGTTCAAGTTGCTCAAAAACTGTCCAAAGAGGTAGAAATCAGTGGGCCTGTAGTGTGCGAACCGTCCGAATGAAAAGCTGACATCCGTAGTTCTGGCTATTTAGCAGTCCAGAAGACGAACGGAAAACTTTCAACACATCTGGATAAAGCTTCGTCTAATAGTACCACTCGAACCTGAAACTAGTGAATGGCCTTAAAATATCCATATTTCTTACATGATAAATAAATATGTTGTTTATGACTAAGAGAAAACAGCAAAACTCGAAACACCTGAAACAAAAATAAACACTTTATTTACACCCATTTTTCAATTTATTCTCTGAAAGTTCTGTTAAACCTCGACAACCATCCAAAAATAATATTAACAACCTTTAGGGCGGGTGGGCGGGTGCCGACATGTTTACCGCTGAATAGAAACGCCTCGAATGGTGTACACAGATAAAACCAACACTTAAATAGCCTAATCGCACGAGATACACGCACCTTTTCCCTCCACACTGACAATTACCGTCAAGTTCGTATTATTCGAAACGGAAATAATTTCATTTACTCACTTTAACGTGAGTAAATTGATTATTTCCTTATCTCATAATACGTAAAAAACACAAACAAAAACTAGGAATAGGTCGTTGTATTCAGCGGTAATATCGAATCAAACAAAGAGAGACAACTGATGAGAACTGCAGTTGAAAGGCAGTTACATTTATAAAAATCTTAAATTGTCACACCTTTTGTAACTTGCATGCGTCGTTTCAACCTTTGAAAAGATTGTACTTTATACTATCAACAAAATGAAAACCAATTTACTCATTTATAATTTCACCAAATAATCTGTAACCATCACGGACACCTCAGCCACTGTCAACAAACAATGTTAAGCACTTGTTTTGTTAACAACTGGTCTACAACAAAGTAGGTCTCAGGATCTTGTCATCAATCTTCAAAGAAACTGAATATTCAAAAACCACATTAACTACAAATGTACTTATTTGACACACAACGGCACCAGAGAACGTGTATCAAACACAAATAAAACACAGAAACCACAACATTGAGTTCAGGGAACATATCAAACACATATTACACAATTAACACAAGACTTAATCACCAACCAACGGCATCTGTGTGCGTAAAAACCAGACACGTTAACATATACAAGACGACAACAAGAACTGGCTAAAATTTTACTCAACAAACAAGAAAACTGCCCAGGCTACATAACTGACACTGCAAACAAACAGCAACAGTTCGTATACAAGACGACAACAAGAACTGGCTACAATTTTTCTCAACAAACAAGAAAACTGCACAGACTACATAACTGACACTGCAAACAAACAGCAACAGTTAGTATACAACACGACATCAAGAACTGGCTACAATTTTACTCAACAAGCAAGAAAACTGCACAGACTACATAACTGACACTGCAAACAAACGGCAACAGTTCGTACATAACTGACACTGCAAACAAACAGCAACAGTTCGTATACAACATACTTGGCACCGGGGGCCACACAACAACGGCACCGGGGGCCGTGTTCTCAAACACATAAAACACAAAATAATTGGCACCGGGGGCCACACAACAACGGCACCGGGGGCCGTGTTCTCAAACACATAAAACACAAAATACTTGGCACCGGGGGCCTCACAACAACGGCACCGGGGGCCGTGTTCTCAAACACATAAAACACAAAATACTTGGCACCGGGGGCCACACAACAACGGCACAGGGGGCCGTGTTCTCAAACACATAAAACATAAAATACTTGGCACCGGGGGACACACAACAACGGCACCGGGGGCCGTGTTCTCAAACACATAAAACACAAAATACTTGGCACCGGGGGCCACACAACAACGGCACCGGGGGCCGTGTTCTCAAACACATAAAACATAAAATACTTGGCACCGGGGGCCACACAACAACGGCACCGGGGGCCGTGTTCGCAAACACATAAAACACAAAATACTTGGCACCGGGGGCCACACAACAACGGCACCGGGGGCCGTGTTCTCAAACACATAAAACATAAAATACTTGGCACCGGGGGCCACACAACAACGGCACCGGGGGCCGTGTTCTCAAACACATAAAACACAAAATACTTGGCACCGAGGGCCGTGTGTAAAATACAACACATATAAGCACTGTATCACACACCAATAGCACTCGGTGTGATCTTGAAATAAAGCATCTCTAGAAAAACATTAATATTTAATAATCGTTACTATTTAACAATGTAACTTCCCAAAATATTCTATTCATTAAAATAATAATTTCTAAATCGTTGACATTAAAATTGGCAGCATTTTCTCAGCGATGCATAATTCAAACGATAATATTAACTACATTTCAAATCCAGACTCAACGATACTAAAAGTCTGCCTGCAAAGTGTCTTTCACTTTGCCATGTCACTGAGAGTATCTCACTAGTTTCATCATTTGAACTAATCGTAAACTTTTCCGGACCACAATTATATCCAAAGTTATTCTTATCATTACACCGAAATTGTCAGTTTTGGCTTAAAAAAAACAACATTAAAGATTGAATACGATGCTGTTAATTACATCATCTCAAAAGCCATAGATGCATTATTTACAAAAATAAGGGGATCTTATATCAACTGAATATTCATAAACCACCTGAACTGCTTATTATCAAACACACCAGAAATCACAAACCAACGTCATCTGTATGTAAACACCATGCACAATTTCAACATAAAACCACACACCAATAATACAAAGGACTGTTATTTCAAACGTATACAAGACGACAAAAATAACTGGCTTTAAATTAACACAACAAAACAAGGAATAATTCACAGGTTACATTAATAACATTGCAAATAAACGTCAACACAGCTGGCACCGGGGGCCACACACCATGCATGCTAGTGTTCTCATACATACAACACAAAACTGGGCACCGGGGGCCACACAACAGCGGCACATTGGGCCATGTGTCAAACAAAGAACAACACATATAGGCACTGTATCCGACAACAATAGCACTAAGTGTTATATTGAAATAAAATAACTCTAGAATAACATTTACACTTAGCGATCGTTACTTTTAACTATGTAACTTCCAATAATATTCTATTCAATAACATAATACTTTCTAAGTCGATGATATTAAAATTGATAGCATTTTCTCAATAATGCTTAAATTAAAAGACAATATTTCAACATTACAAATCCAAACTCAGCGATACTAAAAGTCTGCGTACAAACTGTCTTTCGCATTTACCACTGAGTGTCTCTCACTAGTATTATTATTTGCACTCACCTTAGCTTCTCCGGACCGAAAACAAATGTAATCCAAAGTTATTTTTATCATACATTGAAAATCTCAGTTTTTGCTTTGAAAATTCATCAAAGATTGAATAAGAAAGCTGTTAATTACATTCTCTAAAAAAACCTTCATTGCAATATTTACCAAAAATACAGAGATCTAAAAAATGAATTCCGATTTTTATTTAAATATTGTTAATAGTCTAAAACATCTGTTTTCAGTTAGAAATGTTAAATATAAAAGTCCACCAAAAAATTTCAGAAAAACTTAATGTCCGACCCTTAGATACCCAGTACTTCACGTATTTTAAAGAAAACAGCAAATGCTAAAATAGGTTAATTCACATCTCTGAAATCTCATAAGAAACTGCTTTCCAAAGCGAATACCCAGTACTTCACGTATTCTAAAGAAAACAGCAAGTGCTAAAATAGATCAAATCACATCTCTGAAATCTCATAAGAAACTGCCTTCCAAAGCGAAGTTTAAATTAAGGTTTAGCCATTTCAGTAATATGTAATAATAATGTATTAGCTTTCTAACGAATACATCCAGAGAGACACATTTTCAACCAATCATCCTTACACGGATTAACAAACGTCTGCTATATGATTCCACAATTAAAATACCAGGTTTATTTTTGACTAACTAACCTTTTTCTGAATAATCTTCGATAATTACATGGCTTTCCTTACCGGCGAAAATTACAGACTGTATAAATGGTTTAATTTTAACCATTGTTGAAAATTTATGAATGTTAAAGTAAAATTACAAACTTTAGATTCTTCCCTTCCAGAATACAAAGCGTCCTTGACCTCAGACAACAGCATCAGGATCTTCAAAGCTGGCGTGGAAAAACACTTGCAACCTCCTATCAGTATGAAAGACGTCCTATATTAATATAAATAAAAACCCATGTAAGCAAGAGTAACAGATACGTACAAATGCAACCATTACGTGATCTTACCGGAAGAACTATCTGTAAATATTATACACATCGTTTACATTATGGTCTCAATATTACAAAAAGATCAAATGGCATATTCTCCAAATTTACCATTTCTTACAACTGACTGTATTTAATGCGAGAGTCATATGTTTCAAGAATCAAATGAAAACGCATATTAACCAAACTTAATAATATCGTTAAAGAAAAAGGAGTATGCTGTATATTGTACACGCTTTCCATGTGCAACTGTTTTAATAACGGTACATCTATCCGTCATTACTAGTCATGTTTTTATGAAAACCATCTGATTGTTAAACGGCATGACTGTATGCAAAATAATAGTATTTTCACTATCACTGTTAACAAATTATCGGCTTAACATCGCTGTTTACATGTTTCAAAATAAATGTTACATTAAGTTCTCTTGTTAAAATGTACATTCACTTCTTAACTCATAATTACAATTACATTCGGGCCTCTATTACAACACTTCATTCAATATGAAAAACAGCTATTTTAGAATTACTGGTCTTGCTTCCCTCATGACAAATCACCATTTCCATTAACCGCCAACTGAAATAACCGATGTTTATAACTTCTTTTTCGGCTTAAATGATTTCTGTACAAAAAGCCAAGCAGCATTTTAATTTTCCTATTACAAAGTGGTCAACAACAGTCACACTATTTTCAAACCAAATAAGATACCCGGTTTTCTAATTTAACAAAAGCCGATGCAACAAAAAGGTACTTATCACAAAAATCTCTTAGTTTCTGGCTCCCATCACTTCGGTTCTTGTTAAATCAGCAGCGGCGCAACCACTGGCGAAGTGCCCTACTTATCTGACTTGCAACCAATGACTTTCTATTGGAGAAAACTCCCTGTTGCCACATGTCCTTGTTGACTGTCACGTCATCTTTTAATGCGTCGAGAAGGCTTTATTCTGACACTCTGTGCTGCCTATTCTGTCTCAAACTTCAAACCTTCAGTTCACTGAATCAAGTTTTAAAAAAGCGTTGGCAACTCTCCGAGTAATCTGCTACATAAATGTGTTCTTCTCCTTGCCGACATGTTTACCGCTGAATAGAAACGCCTCGAATGGTGTACACAGATAAAACCAACACTTAAATAGCCTAATCGCACGAGATACACGCACCTTTTCCCTCCACACTGACAATTACCGTCAAGTTCGTATTATTCGAAACGGAAATAATTTCATATCAAATGTTCGGATGAGAAAATAGTTTTGGGGCGACAACTGGGCTAATATTCGTTTCCCCTGAAACTGTGGATGTTGTTCCTGAAAATTCATTCTAAATTCCATCGAAATGTTTTCTTTTGAAATTTGTTGTTTGTGGTGCATTTTTAAAAATTAATCTCATTGAAAACGCATGATCAGTCCTGTGCACATATAATGTTACAAAATTTGCGTCTTTCGTGCGTCGTTCTATCTTGCATGGTGCGTGCGTCTTTATGCGTCCGTCTTATATGCGTCCGTCAGCTACCGACTGGATGTCAGGAATGCAAAGATGGGCAAAACTGCGACTTTGAAAATGAAAAGTGCACGATAACAGGTAAATTAACAACAACATATAGAAATATAGAAGATTGTAAATAGTAATAAGGGAAAATGTACTCGTTTCGCTACTTAGACATTTCTGGTTTCACTTAATGGATTTTAAAGATTTTTTCAATGTTTATGCAAATGAAGCGGAATAAACTTCCGTCTAATAACGTTAACAATATTGGTGACAATTTAATTTTTACAATGACATCAGTGGGCGGAAGGGATTGTCATGTTAGATGCATTATATTTGATTTACATTGAGTTAAAAAATTCTTAAGACCGATCTGTTTTCTTTTTCAGATTAAACCATCGTTTCTAAGATATCAGAAAATATCAGATTGTAAAGTTTTTAAATTGTTTTATAAACCATTAGAGGGTTAAGAAAATGCTTTAGGAATTTTATTTCCCGTTAAATATATAAGTGTTACTTTTCGAAATTGTAAAATCGCACGGTAAATGAGAACTGTCAAGAACCAGCCTTTCATTTTTGAAGAGTAATAAATTGAAATCAACGTCCAATAAACAGTTTTGCTTAATATTAATTAAGTTTTCCAAAAACCTTATGGATGATAATTCGAGCTGATCGTTGGATTGGAGTTATTTCACCAAGAAAACTTGTATTTGTTTGATGAAAAACTATTATGGTAAGTGTGAGGTTGGTGCATCCTAGAACCTGGTTTAAGCCTCACATAGCAAATTATATTGCCACTGACCGTTCTAAGGCGGTAACCATAAGGGTTCTAATTTTCGTTTATTGTTTATGATGTCTTATTTGAATTTGACATACTTATAAAATATGGTCTTTTTTCTCCCTTCTTTTCGCTGCGTGAGGAGGCTGTGTTTTGTGATCTTTTTGTGGCGATTCCTGATATACTTATTTCACTTTTCAAAAGTAAAACTTAATTTAATGGTTCCGTTTTATCAAATTTATAATATATGACACTCATTAATGCTTCTATATTTAAAAGAAATTGTAACGCTATCCTGACATAAAATATCTCGGAGGAGCTTGGGATTTCAACATTCATAAGAGTAAGTGCTAAAGAAAATGGGGCACTCACGGGAAAAGGCACCTTCGGACATTTTTAGTGATATTTTAGTTTTTACTAAATTTAGAAAAAACTTACATGTATAAATCAATTTCTTATAACTAAAATGTGATTTTGTTACATATTTTTACAATAAAATGGTATTTTTTCCGCGAAATGCATAATAAGTAATGTCGTAGCTCAAACTTATGACGTCATATCAAAGATTGACGTCAACTGTCCGAAGGTACCTTTCCCGTGACGCGCCCCAAATAATGGTAATATGTAGCAGTACGAAGTTAAGAGGAATTTGTATCTTGCAGTATTGTCTTTAGACTGTTGCTTTTTATGACTCTATTTATATTCCAGAATGTCCCAATTTGTCGCTGAACAATGGTGTGCTGCTTGGTAACATAAATGGAATTCGAAACCGTCTAAAGTTTACGTGTAACAGTGGATACAAGACAGAGACTAGCGAAATGAACGCAACTTGTGAAGAAACCGGGGAATGGTCAATAACTCCGAAATGTGTGGAAGGTAGGCAAAACGTTTTAATGTATTTAATATTGATATTATGAAAACTTGCTGATAGGGACAATGTTTCGGGAGCAGAGTTTGTGATTAAACCGGATTCGCAAAAAAATAATCCGGAACGTATTTCAAATAATTAGCTCTATATATTTTTATATCAAAGATATGATCACTCATTCTTTATTCTTACTCCAATATTTATCAATGACAGATGGGAACAGAATTACTATCTAATCATTAAACACAGAAAAACACTACCAGTGATTCGTTAAATAAATGTAGCTTACGGCTTGGAAAAGAAAAGAAGATCTTGAACAGTTAATGACAAATTTCATTTGATACTGTAATACTTTTAAACAAAGCAAGACATGTTGTTTTAAATATATATTAAGTTGTATTAATGATTTATATAAGAAATCTTGAATGAGAAAAATGATGCATTCAACAAAGAAATAAAAATTCAATATTAGTAAGAATTAAAATGAAGTGACATTTACATATTTAATTAATTACAGCTCCTTAATGTTTCTTCAACATTGAAATTCAAACAGAAAATACATTTATTTAATAATAAACATTTGATTGCATTTACTAGTACATGTACCTCTGACTGTTACAGCAAGTCATGTAAGTTGTGATTCTGATATAGCAATGTGTCATCCTGACGAAACTGATTAAATAAACACCTTAGGTACATTTAAGTGTGAGGAACTGATTTCGACTATTAATCAAATTAATAAAATTATTTACTTTCAGATGGCAGTCAAGTTTGTCAAATAAAGATGGCAGCAAGACGATGTTTTTATTTATTCTAGAATTTTAGGATGAAATGATCAATTTTTAATATAAATTTTAAAAAATGATATTTTTTTAAGCCTTAATATGTAAGTACAAAACTAACTGTGTACGGTAAATTGTCATACACTGTGTATTAGACTAACAACTACTGGTAACTTCAACTGGAAGTGATGACTTTTCAGCATAGTGAAAGCCAAATCGAATGTCAATTAATGATATTGAATTATTAAATAAACACTGAAAATATGCAATGTCATATAGAATTAATACAGATTGAAGTAAACCTCAGAGTAAAAATAATTCTCTAAAATGGTAAAACAGAGAGGTGTTATTTAATAATCAGATTTCAGTTAAGCCCAAAATATCAGTGTAATAGCAATATTTATTCTGCTGCTTTAATTGTAGGTGTAAAGCCTGCATTGATGCTTGCTTATATTTTGTGTTCTTTGATATGGATTTTAGCAGAAAGAATACTTTATGTGCCAAAAACAAAACATTTTTTAAATATGGTTCTTATACTGGATAATATTTATGTTAGATTCGGTACCGCAATTTATAAACAAGTTATAGGCATCCCGATGGGTACTTACTGTGCACCCCTTGTTGCTGCTCTGTTTTTATACTGTTATGAAAGAGACTTTATGTTATCTATTTCTACTGAACATCAAGATGATATTATTACAGCGTTTAACAACACCTCAAGGTACCTTCATAATTTATTAAATATAATTAATAACCATTTTCCATCAATGGTTAATAAGATTTATCCTAAAGAACTACAACATAATAAAGAAGACACTTCAGAAAATCAAGCAAACTTTCTTGATCTAAATCTGTCTATTGAAAATGGTTACATCACTTCTAAAATATATGATAAATGAGATTATTTTAATTTTAATATAGTAAATTTTTCGTTTTTAGACGGCGATGTTCCTCGTGCAACATCTTACGGAGTTTATATCTCACAGCTTGTTCGCTTTTCAAGAGCTTGCAACGATGTTAAATGAACGTAATCTTTGCATTTCAGAAAAACTTTTAAAACAAGGTTATCGGTATCACTAATTAAGGACAACCTTTTGCAAGTTTTATCGCCGATACCCAGATCTTATTCATAAATACAGGTGCAGTTTAAAATCACTGTTGCAACAAGGCATTTCACAGCCAGTTTTTATGGAGATTTAATTTATAAACTTAAGAAGATAAAAGGCAATGTTAATTTCTCCCGGTTATTCGTAAAAACCATCTGTAAATTTAAAGCATGATAATTTACAGCGCTCTGCAGGCCTGGTTATTAACCATTCTACAGTTGATCATTATGCTGACCTCTTGGGTTGCACGACGGTGGCGGGGGGTTTAAGAGTTTATGAAGGTTTATGGGAAAATCTTTTCTTGAAAGAACCTAGAAGCTCGATTTGTTTCTTTTATCTCTGTCATCGTGTTCTTGTTGATTTTACTCCAGGAATTCTGGTCTCGGTAAGATCATTTCGTACCCGCCCTTTTGCTTTAATGCTATTAGCTTCTTATGTTTTATGTGTTTGTGTGCTTTTGCATGCAACATTGTTGAGTCAATGGGTGGGTTGGAGTTATTTCACCAAGACAACTTGTACTTGTTTTTTGATATGAGAACCTGTTGGGGCAAGTGTGTGGTTGGTGCACCCTAGATCCTGGTTAAAACCTCCAGTGGCAATTTGATTTGCCACTGACCGTTCTAAAGCGGTAACCCCTCGGGTTCTCATTTTTGTTAATTGTTTGTGGTGTCTTTTCCTCCCTCTCTCTACTTCTTGACTGTTTGGGGAGGCTGTTTTTCTGAATGTGGCGATTCCTGATATGCATGTCTCCCCTTTTTTGACCATCTTTTGGGTTTTCTCAACATGGCCAAGTGTTTTGCCCTCTTTTTGCATTTCTTCAACAAAATTTAATTACATCAGCTGTGTAAATTTTGTATCAGTTTTGTATCAGTATTTTGTAAACCAAACGTCTATGTTTAAAACCAAACTAGCGATGAATGAAACATCGATATAATTGGAATCATTGGCAACTGTAACAATCCAGTGATAGCCAGATTCATTTTAACATCATTTGGGGCGCGTCACGGGAAAAGGTACATTCGGTCATATTTTGTTACATTTCAGTTGTTACTACATTGTATATTTAGAAAGAAATTACAATAACTCTTTCAGTTTCTCATAACTAAGAAGTGATTTTCTTACTCATTTTGAATATAACATGATATTTTTACCGCGAAATGCATAATAAGTAATGTCGTCTGCTCAACTTTATGACGTCATTTCAAGGATTGACGTCAACTGTCCGCAGGTACCTTTTCTCGTGACGCGCCCAATTTAAGGTGATAAATCAGAATATTATACAATCTATTTTACTCAATCTACGAGATTGATAAAACATTGTTTATCCAAACATTCACATGTTTTTGCTTCAATCAAGCCAGAACTGAAAACTTCAAAATTAAAATTGTATTCAAATATTTATACTTTTATCTCGACAACAGTGATGATATCTAAAATACAAATACATAAATACATATGGACAAAAGTCTCGTCCGGTATGATTTTCCAAAACGCGTTAAATGCGAAAATGCAAATGTTTAATACATTACTCTACCCGCAGTACTGGGTCAAACTCAAAAAAATTCTTTTTTTTTAATGTATATAAATGTCCTCTTTCTATCGATATTAAGTTTTGAGTGTGCGATAAAAACAAAGACATTGTAGTTTTTGTATACCGGACCAACGTGTTTTTACAGTAACTTCTAGTTAACATCATGCATCTTTTGCAGAATCACAATATAACATTAGGTTAAAAAAATAGATTGAGCTACACTGCGTCGCCGGTTTGGTTACAAAGTGTGATACATTCACTTGCGTCTAAACATTTCTAATTACATTAACTCAAAAAAAAATCTTAAAAAATCTAAAAACTGTTTTGAGTGCAAATAAAACATGATTTTAGAGTTATTCACTGTTTCTATTTCAGAAATAAAAGGATGCAAAGAAGGTTGGGTTGTTTTCGAGAAGTCTTGTTATTCCTTTGGAAACACGGAGCGTACGTTCCACGATGCTGATGTATTGTTAGTTTGGTAAACTTGTAATGGAGAATACAACCATGATTTCATTTGACTTATTCGAATGAATATTTTGATTTAAGTTAAGTATTAATAAATATTTTAAGAATTATTATTTACGAAATGTATTATCATTCATGTACATGTTCTTACTTCACGAAATGACTTCATAAATATGAAAACTGTAATCAGTATTAAGGATAATGTTAAAACACACTCCTAACTAACAATTTTCTTATTTAATCGAGGATTCGTTTAAGGTAATTGACTCTACATTTTGTCTGCGTGGATTGGCTGTGTTTTCTAGGCGAAGCAATTCGAGATATGCAGATTTCACTAGTTCACAACTGTTTCTTTTGTAGTATAATCTTTGTGCTCCAAACGAATCGATGTGTTCAAAATCAACAGGCTGTGTTAAAATATTCTTTTGTAGATCGCCTGTAAAGTCCTGGATAAAAATGCTCACCTTGCAAATGTAGAGACCGCAGCAGAGAACAATTTCATTTAAGAGTATCTGCGTAGCCGGTACAGATGGAATGGTAATACTTTCAAAACACTACGTAGCCGGTATGTTTACGATTGGAATGGTTATACTATCAATTCACTACGTAGCCGGTGTAGTGACAATTGGAATGGTAAGCAATCACTTACCGCAAAATAGTGTGGTTTAATTAATACAGTGTCACTTTAATTTACACGCCATAAACGTGGATAGAATAAAATGGGGCACGCCACCAAAAATGTGCCTTGGTGATAATTAATTAGATGTTTAAGTTGTTATTTTATTTGGATAGAACCAACAAATACTTATTAAATTCTCATAATACATATGTGATTTTATGTCAAATTTTGTCAATATGGGCCTAATAATGTAAATAATACCGAGAATAATTTGTTGCGAACCAATGTCGTCTTCTCAACTTTATGATGTTATTTCAAGAACTGAAGTCAAGTGACCGAAGATACTATTTACTTTGACGTCCCCAAATAATGATTAACTCTGTGAAGCAACAGATGTTTAAAAATATTGGTTAAAACGAATTACTTTAGTTTTTTTTTAACAGTAACATGTTAAAAAATCGAGGGGGTTTATTTGACTTTTAAAAGTGTTTATACAAACGATGATGTTGTTTTTTTTTGTTGTTTATATTTCCTGGTGGGAAGATGAGGCTGACTTTGCTGTTGTTCTACAAATTAAACATTAAATGGGGCACGTCACGGGAAAAGGTACCTTCGGTCTTTTTAATTGAAATTTTAGATCTTACTTAATTAAGAAAGAACTTACAACTTTCAATCAATTTCTCATACATTTGTGCAAAGTTTCATTTTAAGGCATTTTGCAGTTATTGAGATTTTGATAATTTCCTTTTTATTGATGAACAGAATTGGGAGGAGTGTAGTAATCCCTTAAATTGAAGACTGTTGCTGGCTTATGATTACAAAGCAAGAGTCAAGTCAATGTCCTTCAATCAAACATTATGAACAAAAAGTGACTAATTAGACTTTTGGGTGAGTGTATAGTGTAGAAACTTGAGTAGGCAATAAATCTTGGTTAAAACTTTTAATTGTGTTAATCATTTCCTGACATTGATGGGTTTTCTTCGACTTTCGGACCATTGAAATTGACGCAATATTGATAACTGTGAAATCCAAGCCGATTTCTGACATGGTATCTCTAAAGTTGCCTGCGTTATATGCAATGTCCGATAACTACATCATACTACATGTATGTAAGTGCGGATATCTAGCGTTTCGAGTGTATTTCATGTTTTGGAGCGAGGAGGGCATAAAATAAAAAGAACATAATGACAGTATGCAATCTATAGGTTCGTATCAAATATCTTTGTCTATGTAAACCACATAACGCTCGACCTTAGATTACGCGTGATATTGTTAACACACACAATCAGAATGATTATACCCTACATATTGCATTCTGTTATAAAAATTCATGTATACTTTATTAGTGATAAAACTGATTCTCTGTCAACTGTCAACCGCGGATACATAATGTAATGGAAAAACTTTGAAATCACAGTTTTAATATTTGTATAAAATGTTTAAAAAAATTGAAATATGCATGATCATGAATTGCCAAATATAACAGACAAAGACTCTCCACACAGCCAAAGTAGAGAGAAGAAGAGAGCATGGTAATACAATCATCAGTCTCAAATATACGTTAAAACAATTAACGAAAACTTGAACCCGAACGGTTATCTGAGAAAATAAATTGTGTTAAACAATCTGGCAACAGAAGTCTAAAATGATTTGCCAAAACAATGATTTAAAGCGGCGTTACTTCAATTTAACCCGATCTTTTATGATATTACATGTATTTGGAACGATAGGCACACATTTGCAGCATTAGATCGGGCTAATAAAATTTTAATTTACTAAAAACAATTTGATCCGCGCGACTTAAAGCGAAAGTAGGATTTCCGAATCGTCACAGAAATCGAGATCGCGCATGAAGTGGTCTCTTCGTCAAAAATCGGTGCTAAATATAACTCCACTATATTTAGCTTCTTTAAAGTTCGTTAACTATAATTTAACAATATCATGTGTTTTTCAATTACTTATTGTTAAGGTGACATATAGACCCATTGGATCGGGTGCTTTTGTAATCTTTATATTTATTAAATGTCATTATATTATTTTATGCACATGTCACTATAATAATTCATTTACTTACTTACTTACTCATGGAAGAACTTGTTTATTAGAAAGAATTCGATCGGACCTTTTGTGTTCTGTTAGAGAGTTTATATATTGGAGTCTATATGGACAAATATGATTTTTCAGTAGTATATTCTTTCATAAGTTTAGGGCTGGGGCGTTAACAACAGATGGAAGAATTACCATCGGCTTTACACTCTTACGTTGGCTAAACACTACTGTTTTCACACTTCATGGTAAAGCTATCACGAAGGCCACCGAGTGTGTACCTCCCTGACATTTCACGTCCATTTTTATTCAAGTTTCCTTTGTAATCAACGCTATGTTTACCAATATACTGCTTTACAAAGATTACTTCACCGGTCTTAGACACTGTTCCTTTGATAGTAAAGTTTCCAATGCCATCTACCCCACTCCCTGTCACGTTACGTCCTTGGAATTCCAAATCCATGGTGAACGGGAATTGCACACCAAACTGCTTATAAAAACCATTCCAGATTCCTGACTTCGCTTTTAGTAAATCTAAAATTATTAAGAATATTTTATTAATTTTATTAATTACTTGTCACAGGGGTTCAACTACTTACACCCAAGTTACACACAGCCATCGGTGAGTAATCAGTGAGTTTTCAAGCCAAATTATAGAAGGAACCGATGGATACGTTTTTAACACCGATATCAAGTATTGATCACCTGTTAGCCACCTATCAACTGCTCTTGGGAAAAGATAAGTTCTGTCGGTGAAAAATTACCGATTGGGATTTTCGAACATGTTTAAAATTATCGATCAGTGAAAATATTTCACAAATAACCGACCAATATCCTGTCTACAACCGATATCACCGATCGACAACATTTCTACAACCGATATCCCGATGGGCCAACGATAAACAGCTTATCGACTAATACATGTTCTCACCACCGATAAAAAAATAAGATGAGAGAGAATTAAAGTGTTGGATTTTGTTGGTTTTGATCGGTGGTAAAAATAGATTCGATCTGTGACAAATCGACTGCTGCAATCATGTCATCGGTGATTTTTTCCGGTAAACTGCAAAAAAAGTCATCGGTTCTCATCAATTTGATATATTTTGTTAAATAAAAGAGTCGATCGCAACCTATATCACGAGATTTACAAGCTCTTGATCACCGATGTCACAGATCGGACAAAGACAACCAAATATGAATCACCGGCCATATCTCACGGGAAGTGTTGAACCACTAATGACAAGCTTTTAAACACGGGGTGACCGATTTTCAGAGTAACGCCCGCTTTAGCTCCAATTTACAAAGTTTAACGACAAAATTCCGATATTATTTCAGCATTACCGATGAAATCATCCTTATCACCGACCCATCCCCGTTTGAGTAAGTTTCGGTCACCTACATGTAACAGCATCCTGTGAAATATTTGTTTAACTAATTGAACACTTGTTCATCGCCGATGGCCGTTTATACAGAAAACCTCACGCATGACAACCGATCAAAACAGCGAGTACTTTTAAATAAAATGGCCGATATTCGACTGTGTAACTGGGCCTAAACACTGATATTCTTTAATAACAGTCATATTGTATCGTTTTTTGACATAAGCAATAAATATTAAATTGATTAAACTGGTTAAACTGATTTTGTCTCACTAGTCCTGTTCGTACGCATAACCACATTTTGAATCAATAAATGAATACACTCAACAAAAGTTCTAATGTGTCATCAATTGTATTTGTTTACAATGTACGCTAGTTTCATTTCTTCCCTACGTTAAGAGAGGTTGTGGAAAGAACTGTTTTGTCTTGAAGTCAATTCTCGAATATCTTTTTAATCTTTATTAATTGTTTTCTTAAATGAATCCAATACCATTTACTTACACCACAGGGTCAAAATTAGAACAGTCTTTAATTGAAAGGGAGGTAATTTTAAATTTTGAAACTTTGAAGGGGATTTTTTTAACAAATGTGCTGCTGATTAATAAGTGTTTATTTTTTCCTTCTATTGATGGGTCCTATTAAAATAAAACAAGAAATTTAGAGCGAATATCTGTTTGCTTGACCTTTTTATGCAAGAAATGCATTTTTAGCCAAATTAAGGATAACTCTCACCAAACTGTTACAAAGTCAATTATTACATGATTAAAGTTTAAGTTGAAGACTGTTGTTTGCACATAATCATAAATAAAAAGTGAATTCAATGTCTTCCTAATACAGTCGAGTCGCGAATTTACGAATCGCGATTTTACGAAATAACGGTAGACTACGAAAAAATACGAAAAAAATTACCAATTAGAACTTTTTTGAGTGTATAAACATACATTGTACGTTAAGTATATAAATCTGCAATCAAAACAGTATTTCTCCCTAAAATAGCCGTGGTACGGATACAGTCATGCACATCTATTAACTAGCCGTTTTTTATGTAAATGAAAATCCCGTTGCACTTTATCTTTAAATATCTTTCTGTTACATGTAATAAGTTTAATATTAAAATAGATTAGAAAGGAATTTTGAAATCAAGTGAACAAGGCAAATACAAAAAATATTGCAGACTCAGTTTGACTTAGGCCGTTCATGGACAGTAAAGAAATTGCATCTTCCTGCCTAGTCCGCCTAGCCTCGGGTTGAGTGGAACTCAATATTTACTCTTAGTCTAGTAAACTTTACAATTTTGATTCATCAAAAACGATGGTGTACCTATGGCGGTGATCGTGATACCTAGAATGCGGTATCTTTAGGTTTATACCGATCAATGTTCAGCGGCGTATGACTCCTAGATAAAAAATGGGATTGCCTTAAACGAGACAAAAATGGGCGGAACTGAACAGAATATAATTTAGTGAGAGGAACTGAGAATAAAAATCCTGAATATTACAGACAAAACTTTTACGAAACCTTTTTTTGTAGAGTCCTCTTTTATCTGAAGTTTTGCCGAATCAGATGTTAAAATTTGCTGTCTCCTTGCATATTCATTTGAAGAATTTGTGTCCGTTATTTCTTCCGAACTAGCTTCAAGTTCGACGGTTGTTGATTGCAAGGTGTTCGTCCTATTTTTATGTTTCGATACTTTTTTCTGCGCTCCAATATCGGCTTCTTTGTTGACGACAACTGGGAATTCAGTGATTGATATCATTTCACCATTGTTTTGGATTTCGTATGTGCTTTCATCAACTATTACGAAATTATCCGAAACCTCTACATGTGTTGCATTGTCAGAAATCGTCAGTCGATGGTACTGTCCGTTTAAATGGCGTATAAGCCAGTGCGATCCTACCTTTTTAATTTGATACATGTGTGTGACTTTTTCTGAAATAAAAAATAATGAATACTAACAATACGTAATAATATGTATATGAA
The DNA here is from genome assembly GCA_038501625.1 of Corbicula japonica. Classification (NCBI taxonomy): domain Eukaryota; kingdom Metazoa; phylum Mollusca; class Bivalvia; order Venerida; family Cyrenidae; genus Corbicula; species Corbicula japonica. Next base: position 8,005,962 of record JAZAYU010000018.1, on the reverse strand, counting down.
TTTATTTCATACATAAAACTGTTGAGCACGAAATTCATGTCTGTAAAAAGGATCTCGTGTTAATGCGATATTTTTTCAATATTTAATTTAAAGCTTGTTTGCTACATTGAGAAGTTTCAATAAATCATCAATTAAAGTTATGAGTACTGTTAATGGAGGACGTTTATATATCAAATTGAGTAATATATTATCTGTCGGTGATTTTTGTCAACAACTTCACAAGTTTATTACAGTTTTAAGGTTGATGGGGGCTACGATAATGATCAGCAGAGATGTCCTTTTAAAGTTCGAAGTTCTCAGAGTCATTTTTTAAATGTTACCGCTTCAATATTTTAAATAACTTTTAATACATAAGCTGTTGCCGTTAGGATAAGCTCCCTAGTAGCGGCATTACCATTTCATAATCATACAAATATACATGTACTATTTCCATGAACTAAATTTTTTTTATAAATATCAATAACGGACCGATACTGTTTTCGTAATAACACAATTAATACGACTGCATGTCAAGTGTGCATAATGAATTTTGAATGTCATTGAGATATGATACATAGGAATGGTTATTAATACTTCTCGGAAGAAAAATTACAGCTTCAATATTTCAGTGGTAAGTGTTCAACCATATGCTTCCAGTCGCTTTATTTGCTCTTTTCAAGACTCTTGAAGATTTAATTTATAAACTTAAGAGGATAAAAGGCAATTCTATTAATTTCCCCAAGTTATTCGTAAAAAACATCTGTAAATTTAAAAAGAAAGGTTATTAACATAATACTTCACAGCGCTCTGCAGGCCTGGTGATTAATCCATCTACAGCTGATCATTATGCTAACTTCTTTAGATGCACGACGGTGGCAGGAGTTTGAATGTTTTTGAAGGTTTATGGGGAAATATCTTAAAAGAACCTAGAAGCTCGATTCGTTTCTTTTATGCCTGTCATCGTGTTCTTGTTGACTTTATTCCAGGAGCTCTGGTCTCTGTAAGATAATTGAGTACCGCCCCTTTTGTCTTTGCAATGCCATAAGCTTCTTATGTTTTATATGTGTGTGATCTTTTGCATGCAACACAGTTGAGTAAATGTGTGAGTTGGAGTTATCTCACCTAGGTAACTCGTATGTTGATATGAGAACCTGTTGGGACAAGTGTGAGATTGGTGCACCCTAGAACCTGGTTTTAGCCCCCAGTGGCAATTTGATTTGCCACTGACCGTTTAAGGCGTTTGCCCCTCGAGTTCTCATTTTTGAAAATTGCTTGTGGTGTCTTTATTAAAATTAATCATTTTATTAACCATGCTCTCTTCCTCTCTATTTCTCCCTCTGTCCTTCTCTCTCTCTCTCTCTCTCTCCTCTCTCTCTCTCTCTCTCTCTCTCTCTCTCTTTCTTCTTCTTCTTTTTCTTTTTCTTTTTCTTCTTGACCTAGTGGAGAGGATGTTTGTTTTTCAGAATGTTGCAATTCCTGATTGCATAAATCACCTCTTCATCACGTGAATTGTTTCAAATGGTTGGAAAACATGTACAGTAAATTATTCTTCCTCCAATTTCTTTTCATACTAGAGGAAGAGGTAGTCGTTGGCAGAACCAGCCGAGTGGATAAAGGAGTTCAGGTCTGATATATAGTCCGTTGAAAGTATAACGATTGTGGTTTTTACGTACATATGCATTTTAAATCAAATGTGTTGATACAAAGTTTTGAAGTGATAACACACACAGGGGATAGCATACACTCTTTCTTACTAGTATACACAAGGAGTTGATTGTAGACTACCAAAAAAATATCGGATCGTCGTCGATTAAGATTGTATTTTCAAAGTCAAAAATACTGCGTTTTGTTTCTTGTTTGCATGGAGTCACAATTTTGAAGTCCTTCAAGTTATTACAATGTGTACCTTAAGCATTCTAAAAGATGACTATAGTCGTCTTCATACATTTTCTCGTGTACCAGGGTATCGCCCATGTGCTATACATCTCAGCTAAAGAGTAGATCACAATCGGTTACTTAATACTACCGATACTTCTACGCGTCTATATGCAACCATTTGCATCACTTAAAATCCTCAAGAAAGATGACCTATAGCGACTTAAGCCTGTGATTTAGAAACCATGTTTATGCTGCATAAACTGAAAATGTCAAGACATTGACTTCTTTCATATTAAATAAAAAAACTGTCTGATCTACAACTCTAATGATCATTGTTATTGAGATCAATAATGTCATTTTAGCTCAAAATGTTTGATTGTTTATAATCAAATAAAAATAAAGCCATCAAATTGCTTTGCCCAAACCAAGTTAGGCATCAAAAGTATTGAATAATTACATGGAGCTGGGTCATGTGTGACTTTGAGAGAAATTCGCGACATTATGATTATTTTCCCTCACCCAACGTAACTCCACCCACCGCCCATCTTCTTCTCCAAGTCTTACCCAATCGGAAGGACGAATTAGACTGGGGCTTACAAGATCTATAAGATAACTTGTTTTCTCAAAATAAAAAAAAATACCAGTTTATTTTCTATGTGCTGCAATCGTTTCTAAAAACAATTTTAGTTAAAATAATAACATAATATTTATCTAGAATTTTTTTACCTGAACACGAAATCCACCTGCAGTTGTAGTATGTTATCCTTTGTTGAGTAAACACTGTATTATGTAATGAATCATTTAAGTTTATGAAACTAGTTCTCGAACGGGAAGTAAATAGTGTGATGACTTAAGATGACACCAACGTGTATAATAATTTGCTTTTAACTTTGCAGTACTTTATGATGTTAACCGGAAATGGTTCATTTGAGATTCTTACTCTGCATCAACTTGCCGTCGTTCTGTTCTTTAGTTCGTCACCACAGTGTACAATGCGTTCCGTTATATAAAAAAACAACAACATTAAAAGCAGTTTTAAAACGCACTCTCTTTCGGTCGTCACTCAACTGGGTACCCACCTAATAAATGTAAAATTCTTCCGTACTTTTATCTTGATACACGTGCTTGTTACTAATATGAAAGAATGGTTATCTAGATACTACCTATTTGCTGGACATCGCCGTAAGCTTATAATGTTTTTTGTGTTTTCTACTTTTTCATTCAGAATTGTCTCGTACATTGTAGTCTGTAATTGGAATTAATAACCAAGGCATTTCGTAAGTTTTTTACATAAGAGATGTGAGGTTTGTAGTGACGAGTCCAGACAGGTAAAATGATCTGTCCTTGACAGTACGGTATGGAACACGAGATATCAGACAAATAGTCTGGGTTTTGCAGGTCTAACCCGCAATAGCGCGAGGCATTGAAGGATCGGATAACTGGTATGACACACGCCTTCTTGGTAAGTTCCTAGTCCCGCTCTCTTCCCTTGATATTTAACAAAAGGTTTGATGCATTATGAGGTTAGAGACATTTTAGGTTGATGAAACCTAGAACCTTGATAAAGGGTAAGTGCTTTGGCAGCAACCGATAGTTCCAGGTCGCATTATTCATTTTCGTTAATGGTGGTGTTTTTTTAACTGATCATATCATTAAATTATGCTATCTTTCCCTTTTTACTTTTTGACTGCGTTTTGTGAATGTGGCTATATCAACGGTGTTCCGTTGAGGCCGTCGTTGTTTCGCCCTGTCGACTTCAAGAGCGAGAACATGAAAATGCGAAAACACGATGCGAGATCGCGAAAGAACGATGCGAGGTCGCGAAACAACGATGCGAGATCGCGAAAACACGATGCGAGGTCGCGAAAGTACGATGCGAGAACGCGATATTAATATCGCGCCCTCGCAATATCGCGTTCTCGCATTGTACTTTCGCGATCTTGCATCGTGTTTTCGCGTTTTCGTAGTCTCGTTGTCCTGAGGGCGAGACCACGAAAACGCGAAAACACGATGCGAGAACGCGAAACAACGATGCGAGGTTGCGAAAGTACGATGCGAGAGCGCGATATTAATATCGCGTTCTGGCATCGTACTCTCGCGACCTCGCATCGTGTTTTCGCGATCTTGCATCGTTGTTTCGCGATTTCGCATCGTGTTTTCGCGTTTTCGTGTTCTCGGCTCAGAGGTCGAAAGTGCGAAACAACGATGGCCCCAACGGAATTCCGTATATATCGGATATGCCTATTTTATTTTCCCCTCGATTTGACTAAGACCGATAATATCTGGGAAGTGAAAGACCTACATCCATACAGTATCAACAATTCAGAACACTCTTGTCTTATTTTCGACACAATTTTCTTAACCGCTGTTGTTGGCTGACCATATATTGTTGCGTTTAAAAGGCCTGTCTGCAATTATCATTTTACTGTCATCGGTAGAAAATAAAAATATCAAAATCTCCCAGCAAGGAACATGCTGTTTGATAAGACTTTTGTATTTATCTTATAAATACAGTATATGGTCAATATCCTTTCCACGACCATAACGTATTAAAACGTGACAAAATTTTGACTTCCCAAAACCCGACCCTGTGTTACGGGAGGACGCCCGAATCGTATTTAAACGTACCAAAATCGCTTTTTAAAACCCGACCCTGTTTTTCCGTCAGAAACCCGTCGATTTTTTCCCTTTTCTAAAAAAGTCCTTACTTTGGGGGCTTTTGAGAAGAACACGGAATCATCGATCAGTATTTTTACACTATTTAGTCCTTTAAACACACACATATAAAACATATTAAGAAGCTAATAGCAGTGCAAAGCTTTCGATGATCTTACCGAGACCAGAGCCCCACGTCAAATTGAAAGTGATTTTAAAATATTATTGTGTTTGAATTTGTATGTACTCCAATAACATGCGTAGTTAATTTTCTATGCTCGATGTAGGCAGAACAAGTGTACAAGTTTATATATACTCAAGATGTTTATCACACTCTTATAGCAAATTTCTGCTTGTTTGACCTTTATATGCAAGAAATGCATTTTTAGCAAACTTAAGAATAACTCTTATCAAACCGTTCCAAAGTCAATTATTACAATATTAAAGTTTAAGTTGAAGACTGTTGTTGGAATATTATGTATCATAAATAAAGAGTGAATTCAATGTTTTTCTGATAATAAAATACGAACAAAAAGTGACCAATTAGAACTTTTTTTGAGTGTATAACAGATTAAGTTTATTTGTGTCGACAAGACATAATTTCGCACAAGCATCGTTTTATGTTTAAAATTGAGCACTTTTCCGTTCCGAAAATTTTCCTTTTGTTTTGTAATTAATCGTTTGTGAGAAAACAAATATGCAATTTTTAAATGGTGTTACACATTAATATGTGCATCAACTGAAGAATAAATCTCTAATAACAATTTGCAAAACGACATTGTTAGTAACATTTGATAAGTAATACATAGAGGGATAAAGAACTTCGAAAGCGTGATATCTGGTAGAGAAATACAATGATTTCGTTAAACTTAGTACTGTAGCAAATGTTGACAGAGCTTCAGTCAGGCAAGTCAAAACGAGTTTTAACAACACAGCTCACATTTGTTTGGTAATGACGTTTGATGAACTCTAGTATTGTTCATTCTTCATTGTAAAACTATCAGAAAATGAGTCAACACTATACGTCCCTGAAATTTCACGCCCGATCTCATTTATTGTTCCTTTATAATCTACTCCATGTTTGCCGATATATTGCTTTTAAAAGACAACTTCGCGTGAGACATCTAATGTGCCCTCGATTGTATACTTTCCGATGCCGTCAAGTCCACTGCCCTTTAAGGACGTTGCCTTGGAATTCCAGCTCCATAGCGAATGCATGTTGCTCTCCGTACTGCATGTAATACCCGCTCCATGTTCCTGATTTACCTTGAGGTATATCTACAACAGTGTTGAAAAATAAAATAAGCGTATGCATAACTTCTGAGCAGGAATGGCCACATCCACAAGACACAGCTTCCCCAAAAGGTAGAGAGGAGAAGATAGCATGGTTATGTAAGAACCTATGCTAGGAGTCGAACCCGTCCGGCGACAGTGCCCAGCCACATTATGCCAAACATTGTACCGGTTGAACCAACCGGGAAAACCCCCAAAATGTTGCGCGGATAACCCTGCTTAAGAGTGCATACTGACCGATATGTACGGGGAGACTTTCTACGGCCGCCACACGGAAGAAGTTATAAAATATAGTGTTTCAAAAAGGTTTTAACCACTTATTCAGATAATACTGCATTCTACACTTATATCACTGACTAGTACCACCTAGGACTTACTTGAAATTATAACCAGTCTGAAAATAAGACTACTAATTGCATTGCCTTTTTTTAATTTTGCAATTTTTGTCAACCCCAAAAAATGAAGACCACCCCACTTTAAAAGCAAGTCCTAAAGGTAGTCTCAATGGAAACGTTTTCTTTGTAATTGAATTGTTTTCGTTTTTAAGAAAGTTGTAGGTAAATGTAAAATATATGTTTAGGTCACTAGTTTTGTTATCATGCGTTGTCAATGTTTAAAACAAATAGAAAGATTAGAGAACATATATTAAATACTAAGAAAACAAACTTTAGTAAGTAAGAACACTTGATACCGTAACGACAAAATTGTTAAACAATAAAGTTGAAACCAAAAGCATCACGCACCACGTAAATCATTTAATATCGATTGAATTACAAATATCAACTGACCACAGTGATGCAAACCCATTTGATTTTATTGACATTTAAGAGGGGGGTTTAAATCAAAAATGACATTATACTCAATATTTTACATGACCCCTCTAGCTTGAAAAACAGCCATACACCACCTTCTTTTGCTGTTTACGGGTGTTTGCATAATGTGCAAAGGTGTTGTGGTTCATTGCATGAGCAATTCTTTTTCTAGATCATTAAAGTAGTTGGTGACATTCCTGACATGCTCATTTTTACGGTATTTGCACAATTATAGATTAATGGCGTGAACTATAATACTGACTAAACTTTTTGTCCCCTTGAAAATATTATTGAATACTTTGTCCCCATTAAGACAAATTCTCATTTATGCAATGTTGCTTATGTAACGTGGGTTTCCAATTGAATTAGAACTCCTTTTACAGCCAAAGCTTCATGTAACTCACTCGACAGTGGTGCATTTAATAGGTATTGCAGGAAACCATCTTCGAGTATGCTTCTAAGATATCTACGTTACAATCTGTTGCACCTAACCGCCAAAAAAAGACGGACCCACGATAACGTCCCTGTGCTACAAAAACTATCACACCACGTAATGAACATCAGTCAGACGCACGATCAAGACGAGGAAGCGGGCTTGAAAAAAAGGGAAAGTGTTTATTATAAATTCGTTTATCTGGCGATAAGCACGCCACCAGCACCGAGAAGTCAATAAATACTCAAATTTTCGTACAGCCTGTTGTGCAAAACAATTTAAAATATTTAAATGACAGTTTGATAGGCCTTTTCCATTTCATCGTTACCCACATTCTCACCCAAGGAATTGACCAGGCTAGATCAATCGGTAGTATTCGACTCAATGTGGCTAGGAGTTTTCGTTAGAGTTTGACTCAATGTAGCTAGGCGCTGTCGTTTGAGTTCTACTTAATGTGGTTAGGCGCTGTCGTTAGAGTTCGACTTAATGTGGCTAGGCGCTGTGACAGTCGTTGGAGTTCGACTTAATGTGGCTAGGCGCTGAGGTTAGAGTTCGACTAATTGTGGCTAGCCGCTGTCTTTAGAGTTCGACCTAATGTCGCTAGGGGCTGTCGGTTCCCAGAGTAGGGTTGAACTTTTTTTAAACAAGGCGCAAAATGCTTGATTTTCATGTAGTTCCGTTCGAGAAAACACCAAGTCACTTAGAAAAATGCCTACAATTCCTGTTTGGTTGCCATCAACTTAAGAAACAAACTTACCGTCAGGCATTCTTCAGCTAAAATTACAAAAACATTGAAATTTATTGAATGTATTAAAATAGTATCGAATCATGTAATTAACATTGGTGTTTGTTTTTTTAATCGAATAAGGAGCTTTTTCACAGATGCCGTCTGATCGGGATCGACCTTGTTCGCTTTTCTATTCAAGGTCAGACTTTTTTCCGACCAAGAGGCAAACAGTGTAAGACCAGATCAGACGGCACGGATGTGCGGGCTGTTCTGGATCTACACTGATCACAATTTTGATAAACCCGTATATATGTAGAAACGAGATACCATGTAATGTAATGGACAAATGATTAAAAACTGTTAACTACGTTTAACTTATGATAAAATGATAAAAGAGATGATTTTAATTTTAATATAGTAAATTTTCCGTTTTTAGACGGCGATGTTCCCCGTGCAACATCTTATGGGGTTTATATCTCACAGCTTGTTCGCTTTTCAAGAGCTTGCAACAATGTTAATGATTTCAATGAACGTAATCTTTGCATTACAGAAAAACTTTTAAAACAAGGTTATCGGTATCACAAATTAAGGAAAACCTTTTGCAAGTTTTATCGCCGATACCCAGATTTAATTCATAAATACAAATGCAGTTTAAAATCACTTTTGCAACAAGGTATTTCACAACCAGTTTTTTATGGAGATTTAATTTATAAACTTAAAAAGATAAAAGGCAGTGTTAATTTCTCCCGGTTATTCGTAAAAACCATCTGTAAATTTAAAAAGAAAGGTTACCAACATGATATTTTACAGCGCTCTGCAGGCCTAGTGATTAACCCTTCTACAGTTGATCATTATGCTTACCTCTTTGATTGCACGACGGTGGCAGGGGTTTAAGAGTTTATGAAGGTTAATGGGGAAATCTTTTCTTAAAAGAACCTAGAAGCTCGATTTGTTTCTTTTATCCCTGTCATCGTGTTCTTGCTGATTTTACTCCAGATGCTCTGGTCTCGGAAAGATCATTGAGTACCCGCCCTTTGGCTTTGCAATGCTATTAGCTTCTTATGTTTTTATGTTTGTATGCTTTTGCATACAACATTGTTGAGCTGATGGGTGGGTTGGAGTTATTTCACCAAGACAATTTGTACTTGTCTTGTGATACGAGAACCTGTTGGGGCAAGTGTGAGGTTGGTGCACCCTAGAACCTGGTTTAAACCCCCAGTGGCAATTTGATTTGCCACTGACCGTTCCAAGGCGGTAACCCCTCGGGTTCTCATTTTTGTTTTTTGTTAGTGGCGTCCTTTTTGAAACTGATTATTTTATTAACCATGCTCTCTCCCCCTCTCTTCTTCTTGACTGTGTGGGGAGGCTGTTTTTTTCTGAATGTGGCAATTCCTGATATGCATATTTCACCTTTTTACTTATAACTACAAAGTCTTATGAGTATGGTAAGAAAGAATGCCTTTTTCAGAAAATATAATAATTATTGTATTCGCGCATTTTATATCCTATTTTAACATAAAATAATATGTTCAAATAAATAACTAATTTACTAACCGTTATTTCTGGTTTGTTTTCCGTTCACAGGGCACTTCATTTAACGGTTGAAATCTGATATACTAGATTTATTTTTAGATCATTTATATTTCAATTATTTGTTGCAATGTAGGCCTACATATTGAACCAGCAAGCAGAATGAACCAAGCTGCACCAGTGATCAATTGATTATAATTGGCTGAATGATTCACTACATGTAAAAGTGTAGCATGTTTATTCCATTGCGTTATGATTTGAATTGAACGTGTCTATTGATCGATTAGTTGATGATATGGAATCCTAAACGGGCCACGTTCAATTTCGCTAGTACAATTCTTCAATTATCGCCCTCCTGCACACTTGTACCAGCGAAATTTAACAACCATCGCGAGGTTTTTTAGCGATAAGTATCGCGTAATTTAAAACAACAGTTACTTCCCTTTGTTTATTTACAAACAATACACATGTGGGGGCAGTGTTGTGTAAATAAACAAACAACAACAACAAAAGTGCGTCTGCTACAATTTTTATTTTGAAAACAAGATGTCAGAAGAAAGTTTTGGCATATTTAACTTAGAAATTGATGGATTCGACCAAAATGATTCATTGGAATTGGAAAATGTCCAAGATGATATAGTTTTAAGAGAGATTTCGGAGAATTTCTTCGACACTGAAGAATATGGGGACTTTGAAGTGGCCGATCGCAACTTTAGGTCTGTTAATCCTGATGATTTTTTGAAAGAAAATCAAAATAGAAATACAAAGAGGAAGACAGATAGCGATATGAGGCTTTTTCTGTCTTTTCTCATGTCCAAGAATGAGGTCCGAAAACCTGAATTTATCCCCCCAGACATATTAAATACCCTTCTCAGTGAGTTTATTTTGGGAGTCACCAAAAGAGATGGTACAGAGTATGAGCCATCAACCTTGAGAGGTTTCGTTGGGTCCATTAACAGGCACTTAAAGTCTTGTGGTTCCAAGATGTCTATATTCAAGGACATTGACTTTGTTAAATCTAGGATGATCTTATCAAAGAAAATGCAGCAACTTAAAGCCATGGGACTAGGAAACAAACCAAGGGAAGCCCAGGTACTTGATGATTACATGCTTGATAAAATGTATGAAGCAAACACTCTAGGTAAAAATAACCCTCGGGCTTTATTACACTCTATGTGGTACATTTGTACTCAGCATTTTGGAATGAGAACTGGAAAAGAGTGTCATGACCTATGCTGGGGAGACATTCAGCTTTGCCTAGATGAGGCCAGTGGGACGGAGTATCTTCTGTATGACAGGGAAAGGCAAACAAAAACTAGAACAGGAGCTAACCCACGTGACACAAGGTACAGAATAAATCCCTTAAATTAAATTGCTTTAAACAAATTAAGCCACGAAAATGTAAACATTTAACATTTTCTTACAAATCCAGATAAATTTATGATCATTAAACATAAGAAAGAGAAACATATATTAACCAGAAAGAAAACAGCATGACAGTAATAATGTATGAAAAACTTAACTTAAATGATATGAGCTAGCCTCTGACAAATTGACAATTCTTGCCTTCTTAAAATTGTTTACTTCTCTTTGCGGCCAAATGGTCGTTTCGTCAGAGAAAGGCTCATTTCTGTATGTGTAAAACTTAAGGCATTTCGACTCTAGCTATAGTGGCGGATTTATGCCTTTTCATTATTTTGTTGCGATATAATACCAAGCAAAGTGGAAATGATACTTTGCGAATAACAAAAAGACAATAACAAAAATTGCCATGGAAAGTGATGAAAAAAGAGAAAAAACACCATGTGAAATAACGAAAAATGCTATTTTTTGAGTGAAAATATGAAAAATCATACAAAATAATGCAGTTACATATAAACTTTATAAAATAGTAGTTTTTCTGGTTTGCCTGGTGTCTTCATAGTAACATATTAAAACTAATTTTAGGGCTGAAACATAAAAAGTAATAATAAAAAAATTTCAGTTTTTTATACCAGATCATGCATTAAAATCAAGAATCTATTTCTGATTCACATTCTTCTACAAATTACAGAAAGGGAAAGCCAAAGGCTTGGGCTACTGGAGACGCCCAGTAGCACTTTACAAGTTTTACTCAGACAAGCGTCCCTCAGATTTCTCATCCCCAGAAAGTCCATTTTTCCTGACACCAGGAAACAACCAACACCAATGCTGGTTCAAAAAATCTCCAGTTGGAATCAACAAAATGTACAACATTATGAATGAAATGAAAGCAAATGCAGGAATTGAAGCACCAAGAATTACACCATATAGGTATTTAAAGCAGTTTGGTTCATGTTATTCCACATATTTGTTTAAAACTGTGCAACCAGTGTAGATCCCAATCAGCCCACTCATTCATGCTTTCTGATGGGGATCTGCAATGTTTGCTATAAATTTGTCAGAAAATAACTAATACTTCTAAAAGCGAAGTGTAGATCCTGATCAGACATATGTGCTGGATTATCTGGATCTAAATTCTTTGAAGGTCGTTGAGCACGATACTTATGTACTAAGTTAATAGTACTTCTAAAATTACTTTTTGTTTTTATATTTCGGCCAGTTTAAAGATAGGTGATTTCAATATCCCAGCCAATAAGGTTTTGGATATTGTCCAATCACCCACAAGGATATGCTTCCTGCTTTTTAAATTTTGCCTTTGGCGTTGTCTGTGATACGCAGGATTTATATTCTAAGATCCCCTATCAAAATTCTATTCTGTTTAGTTCCGCCCATTGTTTTCTCGTTTAGGGCAAACCCATTCTTTTATCTGGGGACCATACGCCGCTGAACATGGAATGGTATTAATCTGAAAATACCGCATTGAAGGTTCCATGTTCACCGTCATATGCATACCATCGTTTGGGACGGATTAAAATTGTACTGTTTATTGGTGTAAATATTGAGTTGCGCTCAAACCGGGGCTAGGCGGCGTGGGCAGTAATTTGTATTTCCATTACTGTCCATGAACAGGCTCAATCAAACCGAGCCTGCAATATTTTCATATTTGTCGTGTTCGATGGCTTTCAAAGTTCCCTTTTCATCTATTTGTCCACGGATGCAAGAAAGTTGTATCTATAAAGAAATGGGTTAAGCAGACTGCCATTTCTAAAACGTAAAATTACATAATTATTTGTCAAACTTAAGCTATTTTCCTTGCAGGGCCTTTTTTGCGTCAATTTTATAGCAATTTTTCAGTAATGTTCCCCTAGGCAAAACATTGTTTTTCTCAATTTAATAAGAATCATTCACAATTAAATCTAAACAAACATTTCTGACGAAAAAAACAACAGAATCTGCATCTTGTGTATCTTTAACCCGGATATTGTTTGCGATCATTTGGAAAACAGTAGATAACAGTAAAACTTTTTATACCCAAATGCTTAAAAACATTCCCAATTTCTGGCAAAACAAGAAATTTCCCAAATTCGGGTCTTTTTCCCAAAAAGATGAAAAATCACTGCCTCCATTGGTATTTATAAACTGAAGTATGTTTAGCATTATCAAAAATTTATACAAATGTAGTTCCAAAATGTGAATAATTAATTACAGTCAATGCATTTATTTTCGTGGGCATCAAATTTCTATGCCTCCTGCAAAATGGCATTTTCAATTTTTTCTAAAATTATGTGTATTTTTTTAATTTTTCCAAAAATGATAACATACATAAATTTAATGTAATATTACATTTCCGTGTGGGTTTACATTTGTAAGGTCAATTTATCTATAAAATCCATGAAAATTGTTTCCCCTTAAAAATTGATTATTTCACATTAAATGTAATTTTTTAATATATCAATTTATTTTGTCGAATTTGTAATTATGAAACTTGAAACAAAAAACAGTTGGTTATTTTGTAAAATTCTTAAAAATTAAGACACATGTAACATTTTATCAAAGTATTATTACTAAGTGTTTTCCGTTGTTTCTTGTATTCTGTTCCTCGTTTTCGGATTGTTAAATTCTGTGTCATAAAGTTTCTTCAAGTTTTTTAGGTTTGTCTCAGCGAATTTGACTAGCTCCTCTCTTATCACTGGCCTGGCTTGCAAGTCTGACTTCACGTGCAGCTTGTTTTTGATTTAAATTATGATCATGTTCATCTCGGCTTTCATTTCAACAACTACAGTAAAATGAGCGACGAACAGAGCAAGAAAATATCCAACCTGCTGTCTGATAAGGTGGAGAAACCTAAAATTGAAATGCAAGTTCGTCCGGACGGTGGTGCTTCGTTCCAAGGTCCCAGTGGAATGGGCATGTTCTCGCATTGCATGTTTGCAAATTCCCACTTTCATGGTCCAGTGTCGTTTCACTTCAGTAACACGTCGGTTTCTGAAAACCAGACACGTTCGCAGATGTCAGCTGTTAGTTACATCAATGCGCATCGACTTCCTCCGGTATTGTTTCTCCTCTGGCTCGGCCAGCATTCAAGCGTATCCGCATGATTGAATCGGATGACAGCGATTGAATGATACACTGAAGTCATTTAGAAAGATATAAAAACACTTTCCAATATGTTCATTCATAATTTAGACCGTATTTCACTGAAATGTTTGTTTACCGTTTCCCTGACTGAAATTAACAATATGGCTGACAATTCAATTCTGGGTCATGTCGTGACGCGGAGGAATATTTTTCATTTAAAAAAATGTTGTTTCTATTATGTTTTGTCAGTTTGAATAGAAATGTGAAAATATTTCTTTAAATTGATTATTGTTCACATACGTGAGTAAAATAAAAACAAGTTATGCAAGATTTAATTATCTATATCGATTTTGTTTGGAACTCTTTTGAATAGCGAACCGCACGTGCAGACAGCGGTAAACATTGGGGCTCACCACGGGGTAAGTAGAGTTGTTTGCGATATTCATTTATTCATTTTTTCCTTTAAAACACTGGAAAAGAAGCAATATATGCATATCAGGAATCGCAACACTCAAAAAAACACAGCCTCCCCACGCAGCGAAAAAGAAGAGAGGAAGAGAGAGAGCGCATGATTTATATTGTGTATGTCAATTCAAAAAGGACGCCACAAACAATTAACAAAGAAGAGAACCTTTGGGGATACCGCCTTGGAACGGTCAGTGGCAAAACAAATTGAAAGCATGAAATAAGTAGAATATTTATTTTTTTCAGTGCGTGATCGAAAATTAATTTCACTCGTGACCGTAAGATTTTTTATATGTTCACTCGTGGCTTCGCACAGCTTTTAACCACTACCGTTAAACAATATTCCAAATGAATAATATGATCACGCAAGTTTACATTTATTCAGTTATTAACTTCCACAAATACAAAATTTTTAACAAAGTAACTATTAATTGCATGACAACTTTTTTTTTAAATTAGGGTAGACATATTAAAATGTTTATCTACAAAATATTAAATACAAAATCATTAATATATTGATCAATATTGACATTATTTTGCATAAAAATCTCTGCGTTTAAGCGTTGATGTTGTTTGTCTTTTGTTGTTGATTTTTTTTATCATATTTATAGAGTTCAATCTGGCAGGTCAACACGCGTTTTTTTAACCACACAACTCCTATTTGATTTGTAGTTATGTTTGATGATGTCTAGTATTGTTCACACCTCATTGTAAAACTCTCAGAAATTCCGCCAGCCGTGTACGTCCCTGATATTTCACGTCCGTCCGCCTTTAATGTTCCTTTATAATCTCTGCTATGTTGGCCGATATATTGCTTTAAAAAGACAACTTCACCCGTGAAATCTAATGTGCCCTCGATGGTAAACTTTCCAATGCCATCAAGTCCATTGCCTTTAAGGACGTTGCCTTGGAATTCCAGCTCCATAGTGAATGGACGTTGCTCTCCGTACTGCATGTAATACCCACTCCATGTCCCTGATTTAGCTTTTGGGAAAGCTATAACATTGTAAAAGAGTAAAAATACTATCAGGTATGACCACATCTAGCAGACACAGCCTCAACAAGTAGTCAAAACATAGGGAGTGTCGTTATGTCTAAAATGTGATTATATCATTTCTACCCATGCAATGGAACCTGTGATGTCATGAATGTTTTACTTTTTTTCATAATAATTATCTGATTGTATATTCTTATGTTATTTATTACATATCCTTTAAATATCATTTCCAACCCTAAGACAGAAGACATGTGAAAGTGCTTTAGGAATGTTAGGTCTCTCAAAACCATTACACAACTGTCAAGTCTGACAGACAAAAACATATTGAAAAATGTCACCCGATTTATATTCGGAACTGATTGAATTTACCGGAATAGATTTAAATTAGTCAATCAATCTCAATAATCGTTACATTTGAGAAAGCAAATACTTCATACGTTTATGCGGAGATTGAAATAATTGCAAAGTATTTAAGATAAGACATCTTTCCTACAATAAAACAGAAAAAAAATTCAGGTTATCGATTTAAATATATTTTTTCCACAACGGATTAAAAGTAAAAACCGGAACTGGTTAACAACCTGTACTTAACTTCTGAGCAAACTTACCGTCAGGCATGCTTCAGCTACAATATAAAAAAGTTATATAAATACATTGAAACCGTGGCCATGACTTAATGTTATAAAATCCACGTGGCAAGTGTGAGGTTGGTGCACCCTGGAACCTGGTTATATCTCAGTGGCAAATTGTGTTGCCACTGACCGTTCCAAGGCGGTAACCCCTCGGGTTCTCACTTTCGTTTATGATTTGTGGCGTCTATTTTGAAACTGATTAATTTTAAAACCATGCTCTCTTCCTTTTTTCCTTTTTACTGTAAAGGTATGCTGTGTCTGCTGGATGCGGCCATTCCTGCATATTTCATTTTTATCTAAAATAAAATGTACAGCTTTTATTTTAATAAGATGCAAACATTGTAACTATACAATAGATAAATATCAAACGGTAAATTATTAACGACAACTGAAAATAAGTTAAATGCTTCAGTTTATTTTAGATTATTAAGGTGCTAATGTTATATTTAAAAACAGTAGGTCGAACTTTGAATATACATGTAATAACTGGTACTTAAACTTATAAATTAAAGTTTTAAAACATTCATAGGGTTTGAGTCAACAAAGACGTCAGTAAAGCGAATCTTGGTTATTACAATCCTTTACAATGTGGGGTATTGTCCAACAATATTGACCTGGCACTTCATTAATTTTCGTAAAGGTCATTGAATAAACACGAGTATCAGCGAATACACCGATATATTATTCAATTTACAACTCAGTGATGTGTGGAGAAGTGGAATAGATGCCGGACTACCGATCGTAACATTTACGAAAATTAACGAATATGGGGTCAAATGCAAGAGTGCCAGGTCAATATTGTTGGACAATATGGGGTATATTTTTCTTGTTTATATAAACGAATTATTGCGTGACTGTCTAAAAATTATAATATTAACTGTATTAGACCTGTAAACAATAAAAGTAATGTAATATCCTCACGCTGTTAACGCTCGAATAATTTAAAACATGTTTAAACCCAAAGTTAAATCCACACACAGTGTATCCTAAAATGTACTGTTGAGTCCAAAATTTCGGCGAAATTCCTTCACTTTCAGTCATTTATATGCATTTTATTTTAGAACTATTTATAATTACCACAACTGAGATATAAAACTATTGCATCCTGAACTGTGAATAAACAGTGTTAACTCTCGTAAGTTATTGTCCAACAATATTGACCTGGCACTTCATTAATTTTCGTAAAGGTCATTGGATAAACACGGGTATCAGCGAATACCCCGATATATTTATTTTATTTACACCCCAGTAATGTGTGGTGTATTGGAATAGATGCCGGACAGCCGATTCAACGTAGATAGTAACGTTTACGAAATTAAACGAATATGGGGTCAAATGCAAGAGTGCCAGGTCAATGTTGTTGGACAATAAAAAGAATAATCGTAATAGAAAAAATCAATAGAACTTTCAATCAATGTAACATTTTAAATCAAATATGTTAAAAAAGTAAAACAATTTTACCTACCGTTATTTATTGTTTGTTATACGTCCACATGATACTTCTTTTAACGGTTGAAATCTATAATGCTAGATTTATTTTTAGATCATTGATATTTCAATTCTTTGTTACTTATTGATCTAGTAAGCAGACTGCACCCAGCTATACCAGTGTAGCGTAACGCTATTGATTAAGTAAGTAAAGTAAAGTAAAATAGAGTGGAGTGGAGTTGAGTGGTTGGAGTTAAGTGGTTGGAGTGGAGTGGAGTGGTTGGAGTGGAGTGGAGCAGAGCGGATCGGAGCGGAGTAGCCAGTAGCCCTGATCAAATTTATAGTACTAGTATATTTATGCACGTAAAATCCGTGACGCCTCTATATATTTCTCGTGAAAGCAAAACATTATCAATTTTCTGTGAACAAGATATTGCATACATATTACTGTTGCTTTAAAATGTTTAACTTTTTATTACTAAATGTATATATTTATACACTTAACCAAAGTTTAATTGAGCACTGCGTTAATATTATTTTAAGATTAATTTTTCAGCGTGGATTCGGAGCGTGGTGTTGTGCACTAAATTTTGGGTATATTGTGCTTACATTTTATATATAATTTTGAGTTTAAGTTCAAAAATTTAACTTGATAGATTTTTATTTTGCTAAGGTATTTTTAAGTTAAAAATAACTTTTAAAAGGCTTTTGCATTTTTATTCTCATAAAGGTATTTACATGACAGAAATAATGGAACATTTTTGCAACTAACAATGATCATAATCTAATCAAGTATGTGGCTTAAACCTTTATTGAATTAAGAAACTTTTAGTTGTCAGACTGATAAATTATTAGATAATCTCGTTACTTAATTACTTATGCATACTTCAGCTTTTGAACCATAAATGTTATCTTAAGTCGCTATTATGGCTCGCTTTCTTACTCAAATTAGGCAAAAAATACACTTGGCCCTTAACTTTAAAACTACTTGAGCTATCACCTTGAAACCTAGAAAATATATTCACCATCAAAATCTAGGTCATTGTTAACAACACCCATAACTCTGCTACCAATATTTATCAAGTTATGCCTTTTTTCACTTATGCAGTTGGTGTTAAGCAAAATATGCATTTGCCCGTAACTTTAAAACAACTTCAGATATTGCCTTGAAACTTGAAATATATTGTCATCATCCAAATCTACATCATAACCAACAAGACCCATAACCCATCTTCCAATAAATCTACATCATACCCAATGACACCCATAACCCTGCTTCCAATATTTTTCAACTTTTGCCCCTTTTTTCACTTAAATTTTGCATTAAGCATACATTACTAACAAGTTTTCCAACTCTTCACAAATATTTCATAGTTATTTCACTTTTCAGTTCACTATTTGAGGTACATTAAGCAATTATTTCAATTTCCTCCCTTACCACTTACTTCTTAACATTATTCCTGTTTGCACATAAGTGTTCAGCTATATTTGTTTTCTTCTTTTAATCTATAAATTGCATTTCCTTCATATGAATCGAATAGTCGAGCACGCTGTCTCCTCTGACAGCTCTTGTTCAATAATGGGACTCGGCTGTTTGACTGAAGACTTTTCAGCAGATTTGGCCAGGTTTTGGTGTATTCTCTTGACAAAAACTACGGCCAATTTTGTAAGCTTTTGTTTTACCACCACATTGATTAAATGCCCTTAGTTTATGAAAGGCAAGGGGTTATGTCAATTTCATTTAAAGAAGTAAAGTGATTTTAAATGATCATATTATGTTTTAAATTGTGTGTACTCCAATTACTTGAGGAAAAAATAAATGTTTATGCTCGGTGTAGTCAGAACATTGGTTTAATGTGCATGTATATATATATAGATATTCAAACATGTTTATCACACTCTGTTAATATAACAGATAAACTTTATTTGTGTCGAAAAGACATAATTTTGCGCAAGCATTGCTTTACGTTTAAAATTGAACACTTTTCTATTCCGATAATTTCCTTTTTGTTTTTAAATTAATCCTTTAATTTAGTAAAATTTGATAATTAATTCATAGAGGGAAAACGAGCTTTGAAAGCGTGATATCTAATAGAGTAATACAATGATTTCCTCAAATTTGTGTATTATAACACATCTTAATAGAGTTCAATGTTGCAAATCAAAACGTGTTTTAACAACACAGCTCCCATTTGTTTGGTAGTCATGTTTTATAAACTCTAGTATTGTTCATTCCTCATTATAAAACTTTCGGAAAATGAGTCAACACTGTACGTTCCTGAAATTTCACGTCCGTTCTCTTTTAAGGTTCCTTTATAATCTATGCTATGTTTGCCAATATATTGCTTTAAAAAGACAACTTAACCAGTAACATCTAATGTTCCCTCGATGGTGTACTTTCCGATGCCATCAAGTCCACTGCTTTTAAGTTCGTTGCCTTGGAATTCTAGTTCCATAGCGAATGGATGTTGCTCTCCGTACTGCATGTAATACCCGCTCCATGTTACTGATTTACCGTGAGGTATATCTACAACAGTGTTGAAAATTGAAATAAAAGCATATGCATAACTTCTTAGCAGGAATGGCCATATCCAGCAGACACAGCTTTCCCAAAAGGTAGAGAGGAGAAGATAGCATGGTTATATAAGAACCTATGCTAGGAGTCGAACCCGTCCGGCTACAGCGCCCAGCCACATTATGCCAAACACTATACTGCCGATTGAACTTACCGGGAAAACCCCAACGATGTTGCGCGGATAACCCTAATAAAGGGTTAATCATGCTGTTACACCAGACACCAACAATATACCAATACCAGTACTAACCGAAATGTACGGGAAGACCGTTTATGGTCGCCACACGGAAGAAGTTTAATCTAGTGTTTCAGAAAGGTTTAACCACTTTGTGGCGTCCATTTTGAAACTGATGATTGTAATACCATGCTCTCTTTTCCTCTCTATTTTTTTGGCTGTGTGGGGATGCTGTGTCTGCTGGATGTGGCCATTCCTGAGGTGCATATTTCACATTTTGGAACCAAAGAGTACTACATTCTATAGTAATATCACTGACTAGTACCACCTCGGACTTACTCGAAATAAAGACCAGTCCGAAAATAAGACTTCAATTTTGCATTGTCCTTTTTTCAGTTGTGCACTATTCGCCAACCCTAAAATTAAGACAACCCTACTTTAAAAGCCACTTTAGTCCAGTCCAAGAGGTAGTCTCAATGGAGAGGTTTTCTCTCTAATTTAAGTGTTGTTACAGGTATACGTAAAAGATACGTTTATGTCACTAGTTTTGTTGTCACGCGTTTTCAATGTTTAAACAAATGATGAAAGATTAGAGATCATTTATTATATGCTTAGAAAAAAAACGTTTAGTCAGTAGAAACACTTGATACCGTAACGATAGAATTGTTTAACCATAAAGTTGAAAACAAATGCATCACACACCACGAAAATCATATAATATCGATTGAATTACAAACAATATCAACTGTCCACAGTGATACAAACCCTTTTGATTTAAGGTAGTCTAACTGTAATGCTTTCCCGCGCATAAATTTGCGACGTCGTCAAACATCGGCTCGCTTTCGGAGACTTCCGACGCTACTCGTCAGAGCCAATAGTAGCCGAAGCAACTCCGATAATTGTCGACTGTTAGTGACAACCGAGTATTACCGACATTCGAGAAAAAAGCGCGGGAACTCATTACAGTTAGACTACCTTAAACCATAAAGTTGAAAACAAATGCATCACACACCACGAAAATCATTTAATATCGATTGAATTACAAACAATATCAACTGTCCACAGTGATACAAACCCTTTTTATTTAACTAAAATTTAAGAGAGGGGTTTAAATAAAAAGTGTCATTACACTCGATATTTTCAAGACCACCTCTAGCTTGAAAAACAGTCATACACCACCTTCTTCTGCTGTTTACAAGTGTTCGGATAGTGTGCATAGGTGTTTTTTCCTCATTTCTTGTGCAATCCTTGTTCTAGATCATTAAAGTAGTTGACGTCATTCCTGTTCTCATGTTCAATTTTTTACGATATTTTCAAAATTATAGATTAACGGCGTAAACTGATATTATATACATGTAATATATATTATAATACTGACTAAACTTTTTCTCCTTTGGAAATATTATTGTATTATTGAATATTTTGTCCCCATCAAGACACATTCTCATTCATGCAATGTTGCTTATGTAACGTGGGTTCCAGTTGAATTATAACTCATTTTACAGCCAAAGCTACATGTAACTCATTCGACAGTGGTGCATTTAATAGGTATTGTAGTAAACCATCTTCGAGTATGCTTCTAAGATATCTACGTTATAATCTGTTGCACCTGATTGCCAAAAAAAAGACGGACCTACGATAACGCCCCTGTGCTCAAAATACTATCACACCACGTAATGAACATCAGTCAGACGCACGACAAGACAATGAAGCGGGCTCGAGAAAAAAGGGAAAGTGTTAATTATAAATTCGTTTAGCTGACGATAAGCACCGCCACCAGCACCGAGAAGTCAATTAATACTCAAATTTTCGTACAGCCTGTTGAGCAAAACAATTACAAATATTTAACTGACAGTTTGATAGGCTATTTCCATTTCATCGTTACCTATATTCTCAACCAAGGAATTGACCAGGCTAGATCAATCGGTAGTGTTCGATTCAATGTGGCTAGGCGTTTTCGTTAGAGTTCGACTCAATGTGGCTAGGCGCTGTCGTTAGAGTTCGACTTAATGTGGTTAGGCGCTGTCGTTAGAGTTCTACTTAATGTGGCTAGGCGGTGTGACAGTCGTTAGAGTTCGACTTAATGTGGCTAGGTGCTGAGGTTAGAGTTCGGCTAAATGTGGCTAGCCGCTGTCGTTAGAGTTCGACCTAATGTCGCTAGGCGCTGTCGATTCCCAGAGTAGGCTTGAACTTTTTTAACAAGGCGCAAAATGCTTGATTTTCATGTAGTTTATGTTCGAGAAAACAGAAGTCACTGAGAAAAAAACCTACCATCCTGTTTGGTTGCCATCAACTTAAGAAATAAACTTACCGTCAGGCATTCTTTAGCTTAAATAACAAAAACATTGAAATTTATTGAATGTATTAAAACAGTATCGAGTCATGTAATAAAAATTCGTTCTTTTAAATCGAATACGGAGCTATTTCACAGATGCCGTCTGATCGGGATCGACACTGTTCGCTTTTCTATTCAAGGTCAGGATTTTTTCCGACCACGAAGCAAACAGTGTAAGACCAGATCAGACGGCACGGATGTGGGGGCTGTTCTGGATCTACACTGATAGCAATTATGATAAACGCGTATATATGTAGAAACGAGATACCATGTAATGTATTGGACAAATGATTAAAAACTTATAACAACGTTTAACTTACCTATTACTACAAAGTCTTATGAGTATGGTAAGAAAGAATGCCTTTTTTCAGAAAATGAAATATTTTATTCGCGCATTTTATATCCTATTTTAACATAAAATAATATGTTCAAATAAATACAACTTATTTACTAACCTTTATTTCTGGTTTGCTTTCCGTTCACATGACACTTCATTTAACGGTTGAAATCTGATATACTAGATTTATTTTTAGATCATTTATATTTCAATTCTTTGTTACAATGTAGGCATACTTATTGAACCAGCAAACAGAATGAACCAAGCTACACCAGTGATCAGTTGATTATAATTGGCTGCATGGTGCACTGCATGTAAAAAGTGTAACATGTTTATTCCATTGCGTTATGATTTGAATTGAACGTGTCTATCGATAGATTAGTTTATAATGTTTTCTAAAACGTACATATAACATCTAAAGAAATGTAGGTTTCTCATAAAACAGTGATTTGATGGAATAATAAAAAATGATTAGAATAACCGGGGAGGAATGGGTGAAGAGTTAATATTATAGTAAAGAAGTAAGGATAAGGATGATATCCCCCAATGCTTTATTATAATTCTGGGGTCTAAGGTCAAGTATTCGTCAGTGGCGGATCCAGTTTGTCGTGTTTAATGGGTGGGGGTGGGGAGAGGGGTGGGTGCACTTGAAATGCGGTCATTATTTATGTTTTACGCACAATCGAAACAAACATAAAGAATAATCTTTTAAATGAGTTTATGGGCGTTAGATGTCGTTCTAAATGAAGTAACTATCTATTTTCGTTCTAAAATATTTATTTTTTATTTTAATCACATTAATTATCTAATTTATCTTATATTGACACTGCAAATTAAAATATGAGGGGGCACGCGCCTATACGCCTCCGTCTAATTAAGCGATTACATGTATGATGTGTGTGCATATAACAAGTAAACATTTTAAACTTTAAACACAATAATAAATATTGCCTCTTCCAGGGAGCGAACCCGCACCGTCACGGCGACAGCGCCTAGCCCTGTAATTCCAATAACGTAACCAATTGAGCTCACCGGCAAGAACGATAACCATTTATACATTGTATGACAATTGTTTTAAACGTCATTTAGATCATCAAAACATATTTATGGTAGGACAGTGGGAAACGGGAGAAAAATGGAAAACAATAAAACTCCTGAAACAACATTGATAATGTAGAAGGGGCGCCTGAACTTAAACGAAAAAGGTGTTCATTATCAATATAATATGTAAAAAAAAACTTGTAACAGAAATTTGTAGACACTATTTTCAGGGTAAATGCAAGGGAATAGAAAGGTGGAGACTGAAGAGCCAGTGACAGACTTGAAACGAAAAAATGTGCTGCTTTCTCCGCTGATTTATTTCAGCCGAGGCGCTGTTTAAAAGTTAAAAAAATAAACATGGGAGGGCGTGTATCTCAAACCTACTTCTATGGATTTCTAAGTCCTTTTAACCCCGCCCCTGCCACCACAAGGAGACTAACTTTCAACAACATTTTGTCATGTTTTCGTGGTTATGAGTGGCGATTTTAAGTAACACACAATACATGCATTTACTACTTTTTACAGAAACACTTGCTTTAATGCTGTCTGCATTTACGACAGAAAAACAATTGACGATGGTGCCACAGCTGATGTTAGACTAAAAACGGATAAATACAATAGGTGTAGAGTTGGTTTTGGACCATACTGTTGCTGTTGTTGTTGTTGTTGTTGTTGTTGAAGTTGCTGTTGTTGTTGTTGTTGTTCTGGACGTAAAGTGTTTTATCGGCTCGTATTTTATTTTAAATTATAAAACCAACCTTACATTTTTCCCTTTCTCGTATCACAAAACAAGTACAAGTTGTCTTGGTGAAATATCTCCAACCCACCCAAAAACGATGCATGCAAAAGCACACAAACACATAAAACATAAGAAGCTAATAGCATGGCAAAGGCAAAGGGCGGGTACTCAATGATCTTACATATAACCTATAGAAAAATGTATTTATCTGAAATTTTAATATGAAAATGAATAAAATAATAAATACAAACGGTGTTTTTAATGAAAAAGTGTAACTATAGGGATTCGAACACATGGCCCAGAAAAAATGCACTTGGCCGCATGCAGTCTAGAACACGATGTTGTCTTGCCGTTGACACTTATTAACAGTGTTATGAGTAAAACGGCTTCATTTTTTAATTTTATTTCTTGTGTTTACATTCTATTTATAAACAAAATCATCGCCAAAGTATCTTGGTTGACAAAATAATTTCAAACAATCATACTATTAACTTCTATAAATATGTCTCCGTGTGTTCATTTGCTCTCACAGTTTTATCACATTGTATTGAAATATTACAGTAGCATAGCTTGTGCCGTGTGACGTCTGAAAAAGTCTCCCCGAACATATACATTCAATCAGCATTTTACCGATTACACTCTTTGACAGCAGATGAATACAATAAAAACTGTACGCATATTTATTTAATATGCACAGCTTTTAACCACTACCGTTAAACAATATTCCAAATTTATAATATGATCACGCAAGTATGTTTGCATTTATTCAGTTAGTAAGTTCCACAAATACCAAATTTTTAACAAAGTAACTATTTATTGCAAAACAACTTTTTTTTCTAAATTAGGGTAGACATATCAAAATGTTTATCTACAAAATATTAAATACAAAATCCTTTATATATTGATCAATATTGACATTATTTTGCATAAAATTCTCTGCGTTTAAGCTTTGATGTTGTTTGTCTTTTGTTGTTGATTTCTCATATTTATAGAGTTCAATAAGGCAAGTCAACACGCGTTTTTTAACCACACAACTCCCATTTGATTTGTAGTTATGATTGATGATCTCTAGTATTGTTCACACCTCATTGTAAAACTCTCAGAAAATCCACCAACCGTGTACGTCCCTGCTATTTCACGTCCGTTCTCTTTTAAGGTTCCTTTATAATCTATGCTATGTTTTCCGATATATTGCTTTAAAAAGACAACTTCACCCGTGGCATCTAATGTGCCCTCGATGGTATACTTTCCAATGCCATCAAGTCCATTGCCTTTAAGGACGTTGCCTTGGAATTCCAGCTCCATAGCGAATGGATGTTGCTCTCCGTACTGCATGTAATACCCACTCCATGTCCCTGATTTAGCTTTTGGGAAAGCTATAACATTGTAAGAGTAAAAAAAAATATCAGGAATGACCCACATCTAGCAGACACAGCCTCAACACGCAGCCAAAACTGTTAGTGGTGTCTTTTTTGAAACTGATCATTTTATTAACCATGCTCTCTCCCTCTCTCTTTTCTTGACTGTGTGGGGAGGCTGTTTTTTCTGAATGTGGCGATTCCTAATATGCATATGTGATTACATCATTTCTACCCAATGGCATGCAAAGTTGACTTTAAAGTTGTATCAGATAAAATAGCCGAAGACTGTGCAATGGAACCTGGGTTTTAATGAATGTGTTACAGTAACTGCTTTTGATAATACTTTAATAAAAATAACAATCTAATTGCATATTGTTATGTTATTTATTACATATCCTTTTAATATTGTTTCGATCCCTAAGACAGAAAACATGTGAACATGCTTTAGGTCTTTCAAATCTGATAGTCAAAAACATATAGAGAAATGTCACCCGATTTATATTCGGAACTGATTGAATTTACCGGAATTTGTTGAAATTAGTCAATCAATCTCAATGATCGTTACATTTGTGAAAGTAAATACTACATAGTTCCATGCGGATATTGGAAAAAATGCTATTTAAGATTTAAGACATCTTCCATACGTTAAAACAGAAGAAAATCAGATTATTGCTTTAAATATATTTTTCAGCAACAGATGAAAAGATAAACAGGAACTGGTTGACAAGCTTGTAAGCAAACTTACCGTCAGGCATGCTTCAGCTACAATATAAAAAAGTTATATTAATACATTGAAACCGTGGCGGTGTCTTAATGTTAATAATAAAATTCACGTGGCAAGTGTGAGGTTGGTGCACCCTAGAACCTGCTTTAAACTCTCAGTGGCAAATTGTGTTGCCACTGACCGTTCCAAGGCGGTAACCCCTCGGGTTCTCACTTTCGTTTATGTTTTGTGGCGTCTATTTTGAAACTGATTATTTTAAAACCATGCTCTCTTCTTTTTTCCTTTTTAATGTAAGAGGATGCTGTGTCTGCTGGATGCGGCCACTCCTGCATATTTCATTTTTATCTAAAATAAAATGTACAGCTTTTATAAAGATGCAAACATTGTAACTATACAATAGGTAAATATCAAACGGTAAATTATTAACGACAACTGAAAATAAGTTAAATTCTTCAGTTTATTTTAGATTATTATGGTGCTTATGTTATATTTAAACAAGAAGCTGTGTTCGGAAAACACATATGCCCCCGGTAGCGAAGTTTGTAACGATACAAATTTTAAATGATAGCACAGTATTAAAACTGCAACTAAAATCACAAATTAGTTCTAAATAATGAAAATAACCGTCTGGTGCCAGAACCCGTACATGAAAAGAATTTATCATAACAAGAGCCAGTCGGAAACGACTGCACGCTCGACTATTCGAAGTCAGACATATATAAGCACATTTAAAACTGTGCTTCATTTAAACTGGGGAGTGATTCAGGAGTTTATGACACCCAACACACACACATGAACAAAAGTTTCTTAATCCAAGTTAGGAAATCAATAAATTACAGTTACTTTATTATTGTAGTTTTTTTAGAGGGTTTTAACACAACCCAGTCCATACACCCCTGATCCCACACCCATCAACCCATCAACCCACTATCCCTGCCCTGTGATGTGGTGGGGTGTGGTGTAGTATAGTAAGGTATGGTATGCTGGTTGCTGTTGTTGGTGGTGTGGGTGTTGTTGCTGTTGTTGGTATTGTTGTTGGTGTTGGTAATGTTGGTGTTGTTGTTGGTGTAGTTGTCAGTGTTGTTGTTGGTGTTGTCAGTTGTTGGTGTTGTTGATGCTATTGTTGTTGGTTGTTGGTGTTGTTGATGCTATTGTTGTTGGTGTTGGTGTTGGTGTTGGTGGTGTTGTTGACGGTAATGTTGGTGGTGTTGTTGACGGAGTTGTTGGTGGTGTTATTGACGGTGTTGTTGGTGGTGTTGTTGACGGTGTTGTTGACGGTGTTGTTGACGGTATTATTGTTGGTAGTGTGGTGGGGTGGTGGTGGTGTGGTGTGCGATGGGGTGGTGTGGTGGGGTGGTGGGGGGTGGTGGTGGTGTGGGGGTGGTGGTGGTGTGGTGGTGGTGTGGTGGTGGTGTGGTGGTGGTGGTGGTGGTGTGGTGTGGTGTGGTGTGGTGTGGTGTGGTGTGGTGTGGTGTGGTGTGGTGTGGGGTGGGGTGGTGTGGTGTGGTGTGGTGTGGTGTGGTGTGGTGTGGTGTGGTGTGGTGTGGTGTGGTGTGGTGTGGTGTGGTGTGGTAGTGGTGTGGTGTGGTGGGTAGTGGTGTGGTGTGGTAGGGTAGGGTAGGGTAGGGTAGGGTAGGGTAGGGTAGGGTAGGGTAGGGTAGGGTAGGGTAGGGTAGGGTAGGGTAGGGTAGGGTAGGGTAGGGTAGGGTAGGGTAGGGTAGGGTAGGGTAGGGTAGGGTAGGGTAGGGTAGGGTAGGGTAGGGTAGGGTAGGGTAGGGTAGGGTAGGGTAGGGTAGGGTAGGGTAGGGTAGGGTAGGGTAGGGTAGGGTAGGGTAGGGTAGGGTAGGGTAGGGTATGGTATGGTATGGTATGGTATGGTATGGTATGGTATGGTATAGTATAGTATAGTATAGTATAGTATAGTATAGTATAGTATAGTATAGTATAGTATAGTAACCACTTGACACTTTCACCAAAGTATGTTAAGTACATCGTTTTAAACCTTTTCTATAGGATTACCTTTGAAAAACACTAACATTAAAACTTTAACCATAATTTCTAAGTCTTAATTCTAATTTCTAAGCGAAAAAGGGCAAAAGTCAAATAAAACAAGTTAACCATTTATATCCAAGTATAAAATGGGGAGATAAACCCAGAAAAAAGGTAGCCAGACTTACGTAACTTGTAAGGGTCATCATCTGTGCACTGTTAAGTATGTGTGTAAACTTGAAAGCCAGATCTCTTTGTGGATATTGCGAAATATCCAACATGCCGAAATAAGTTAAACATTTTCTAATTACAAAAAGGGGAGATAACACCAGAAATAAGGTACCCAGAGTTATGTAACTTGTCAGGGTCATGACCTGTGAACTGTTAAGTAAGTGTGTAAACTTTCATGCCAATGCTCTTTGTAGAAATTTAGAAATATCCAACTTGCCGAAAAATGTTATCCATTTATCTCTAAGTACAAATTGGGGAGAAAACCCCGAATCAAGATAGCCAGAGTTATGTAACTTGTTAAGAGTCATACCCTGTGCACTGTATAGTAAGTTTGTAAACTTTCATGCTAATGATCTTTGTAGAAATGGAAAAATATCCAACTTGCCGAAACAGGTTAACCATTTTTCTAAGTACAAAAAGGGGAGATAACACCAGAAAAAAGGTACCCAGAGTTATGTAACTTGTCAGGGTCATGACCTGTGAACTGTTAAGTAAGTGTGTAAACTTTCATACCAATGCTCTTTGTAGAAATTCAGAAATATCCAACTTGCCGAAAAATGTTAACCATTTATCTCTAAGTACAAATTGGGGAGAAAACCCCGAATCAAGATAGCCAGAGTTATGTAACTTGTTAAGAGTCATACCCTGTGTACTGTATAGTAAGTTTGTAAACTTTCATGCTAATGATCTTTGTAGAAATTTGAAAAATATCCAACTTGCCGAAACAGGTTAACCATTTTTTTTAAGTACAAAAAGGGGAAATAACACCAGAAATAAGGTACCCAGAGACGTACGGACGGACGGACGGACGGACAGACGGACGGACGGTTCAATCACTAGATGCCGGGGGCATAAAAACAGTAGGTCGAATTTCGGATATACATGTAATAACTGGTACTTAAACTTATAAATTAAAGTTTTAAAACATTCATAGGGTTTGAGTCAACAAAAACGTCAGTAAAGAGAATCTTGGTTATTACAATCCTTTACAATGTGGGGTATGGGTTATATTTTTCGTGTTTATATAAACGTAGTATCACGTGACTGTCTAAAAATTAACATACTAACTGTATTAGACCTGTAAACAATAAATGTAATGTACTATTCCTACGCTGTTAACGTTCGAATAATTTAAAACATGTTTAAAGCCAAAGTTAAATCCACACACAGAAGATCCTAAAATGTACTGTTGAGTCCAAAATTTTGGCGAAATTCCTTCACTTTCAGTCATTTATATGCATTTTATTTTAGAACTATTTATAATTACCACGACTGAGATATAAAACTATTGCACGCTAAACTGTGCATAGGCAGCGTTAACTCTCGTAAGTTAGAAAGAACAATCGTAAAAGAAAGAATGAAGGGAACTTTTAATCACTGTAACATTTTACATCAAATATGTAAAAAAATAAAACAAATTAACCCACCCTTATTTATGGTTTGTTATCCGTTCACATGACACTTCTTTTAACTATTGAAATCTTTAATGCTAGATTTATTTTTAGATCATCAATTTTTCAATTCTTTGTTACTTATTGATCCAGTAAGCAGAATGCACAAAGCTATACCAGTGTAGCGTAACGCTATTGATCAATTGGTAATTATCGACTGAATGGCGCTCTGAATGTCAAAGTATTACAGTAAGGAAGTAAGTATAGTAAAGTAAAGTATAGTGGAGTGGAGTGGAGTGGAGTGGAGTGGAGTGGAGCGGAGCGGAGCGGAGCTGAGCAGAGCAGAGCAGAGCAGAGCAGAGCAGAGCAGAGCAGAGTAGAGTAGAGTAGAGTAGAGTAGAGTAGAGTAGAGTAGAGTAACGTAACGTAACGTAACGTAACGTAAAGTAAAGTAAATAATCGAAATATTCCCTGAGGTTTAGTTAAGTAAATACGTTTTTAATGTCGTATATAACATGTTTATTCCATTGCTTTACGGTCTAAATTGAACGTGTTTATTGATAGATTAATTGATAATGTTTTCTAAAACTTACATATAACATCTAAGTTATATGTAGGTTTCTTATTAAATAATAATTTGATGGAATAATAAAATGATTACAACGAAGGCAAGGAATAGGTGAAATATTATTATAGTTAACATGCAAGATTTCCATAAAGCGAGTACCTTAAAACGCACCTCCTCTAATAAACGCCCCCATGTTATTTTAGGCTCAAAAATCAGTTGATCCATATTTAATATTCAATATCGGATCTTAGAATATGTGCCCCCTTCCAGAAAATATAACGCCCCATGGGGCGTTTAAAATGAAGCTTACGGTATCTGGCCAACATTCCCATTAAATTAAATATTGCTGCCCAAAGAGGGGTTCTTGCAACCTTAAAGAACCACCTTTGGATCCGCCCCTGGCTCTTTATAAAGTTTTTGCTACGATTTCGGTCGGTTTCTTGAAGTTCTTCCTTTTTCATTCTATCTTTAATGATTTCAATGTTAATTGATTTGCTAAACTTTCCATCATAACTTCAAATCAGAAAATTTAATAACCTTTAGAAGTTTGATTGTTAATTAATTCTTAGTATTCTGTTTGGAAGATAGTTTAATTAAAAAAAACAACAAACACACTTTAAAATAACCGGTTTCTTCATAAGTGATTTATTTATAGAGATAACAATATAACTAAAATAATATAAATATAAATATATTTCTGTTTCTAGGGCTGTTTTCTAAATGCCAGCCGAGTCTTCATATCTGAAAACGAACAATTTTAAATATTAGTAACTGTTAAATTGTGTATTTTATTTGTATTTGTGTTAAGTCGTATGAACCATAAACCTTATTGGTCACAATTTTTAGAGTTAAAAGATATCACATTAGTTTGCTATTAAAATATTCTCCAATGGTCAGCCATCTAACCACAAAGAATCTAAGTTTCCTTCTACCGACTATGACTATACTTTTATAAGTAACTGTTAAATTGTGTATTTTATTTGTATTTTTGTTAAGTCGTATGAACCATAAACCTTATTGGTCACTTTTTTTAGAGTTAAAATAACTTTCATTATTTTGCTACTAAAATAATCTCCAATGGTCAGCCATCTAACCACAAAGAATCTAAGTTTCTTTCTAGATTTTACATGACTCTAAAACAGTTTATTGGAAAACGTATGCCTTCTAATGTGGAATATGGTCATCGAGGATTGAGAATTTTGTCTTGAAAAGTCCAAAGTTTTATTAAATTTCCCGCATGGATGCTTTAAATTTGTACCGAGCCAACTTGTTGACGCAATGACGAAAGTGCGAAAGACAAAGCGTCTTAATTTTGAAACTAATCAAGCTTTAAATGACCAGCAATATGTCCTCCATCATCCACTACATGCACGAAATGTTCGTACTATTTCAAATTGCTTGAAAAAAAACAACGTTATTTGTCACGATGCGGTAAAAACATCTTGAAATGAATACTAGTACATCTAACTATAGATATAATTGTGGAGAATTACCCTGTTGCAATAAACTCCCAGTATTCCGTACATTCCGTTGTCGATGTCATCAGCAATCTGCTTATTGACGGCCATCGTGTCCTCACAGCAACCGTTTGTTTGGGCACTATTGTCGTCGATAGCAAGAACAATGTCTTCATGACAGACGGAGGTTTGTGTATCCGTACCGTCAACGGTCGGAACTTGACTACGTTCGGTCGTAACAGTTTGAAGTATATTGTCGTCGCATTCGGTGGGATGGTAGTAAACATTATCAAAAAGAAGCTTGTCTTTAAATCCCTGTGAATAATTATGCTGCTCATTATCTCGTCCTAAAAAACAATCAAAAAACATGTAATTTTGGGTAATAATAAGTTTTTCTTAAAGTTATAAATCTTTGATTCCAACTTGTTTTCATTTTCCGCAATGTTATTAGTTTACATATAACGAAAAACATCGCATGAAATGTTATTTATTATAACTGGCTTTGGAAATAAATATATATTTTCGAACTGGATTCATAAGAACAATGTTTATCTGGTGTTCATACATATACATGATCTGACACGAGTTTTAATGAAATACAAAATTAACATATACAGGAAGTGACACGCGCGTTGTCATTAAATACAAAATTAACACATATACACGATGCTTTGTAATACAAAATAATATTACTGTGCAGGTCTTATAAATAATCATTTAGCACCGTTTAACCTTTTTTATTATTTTTTAATTAATTTTGCGGAAGTGACTGTGTTTCTGTCAGAAGTGGCATGACACTGTTTCCATCCTGATGCGCTGTGGTTCATTTCCGTGCCTAAACAAATATCATAGTAATGTTAATTACCGGCAAAAATATTTTTTATTTAACATTTAAAATGAAATAATTTACTGATAAAATTACTGATAGATGTTGAACGACATGCAGTGATGTACATACTTTCATCCTCAAGTTCTTGACTCCTCCTGTCTAGAATTCTAAAGAATGGTCCATTGGGATCAAAGTTTTTGTCTTCTACGAATTTCCTCTTCTTCCTCCTATGTGATCTAATCGGCCGACCGTGGCTGTCGAACTCAGTTAATTCTAGCTTGTCTTTAACTAGATTTTTCATATAGATTTTTGCGGCAATACAGATGCCACAATTACAGAACTGTGGATGTTTTGCCGACACCACAGCGATGTCGCGACTCTCATCTGAAAGTGGAAACATCATATTAAAATTTATATTTAAAAAAATCAATACATATTGCTGTTCAACGAGCTGTTACGTCTGGAAAACATTTGTCTTCAATTCCCAAATTAACATAAGTAAGAAGATCGCTGAGGTTACTTGTTTAAATCTACGAGAGTACTTAAATACTATTTGTACATTTGATATTGCTCAGTAACTAAAACAACCGTTGCCAGGTAAAAATAACAGACTCTGGTTCTCGAATGTTTTTATTTCCACTCTGATAAGATTTTATATATATGATGATACACTAACAGTAATAAAATGCTTGATACATGTATCTAGATATTGTATGATATCTGTTTAAAACTTATATCCATTCTTAGATGCTTATTGGGAAACGTTAATTTACTATATAAAAATTTCACTCTTCATTTTCGAATTTTCGAACTCGTGTTGTGTTCTTCTTGAAAATAAAAATTCAGAAATTTAGCTATTCAAGCAATCTGATTAAAATCATTTCCTGAAAAACGCTACGCTATCAGGATCTGACGACGAGTAACTAAAACGTGTTTTTATCACTAACCCTTTGAACCAATCAGATTGTCGCCTACAAAATCGCAAAAGTGAAAGTAGAAATAATATTTTGAACCATGGGAAGTGTCGACAGCTTTCGTAAGACATAATTTACTGGAGATATATGTGTTTAAGTCGTATTGCATTCATTTCTAATGTAATGACATCTTCAGATCATTTTGCGAGCGTAATAAATCATGATTCCTTTGTTGACAGTTTCTAAAAATAGTAATTGGCAAAACCGCTATTACTTATGTACGGTGTCTGCGGGCCGTCATCAGATCTAACATTTTGTTAGATCTGACTTTAGTGAGATTGCTATTCAAGTTACATCCATTTTGAAATCGTATTCAATTTACTAGTTAATTTACTAGATATACGAGTTCTTTATCGGTCGCAATAAGTACACACTGCTGATATTAACTTGCGTTCTTATGTATCCAGTTACTATAACCAAGTAAATTTTTGGAGACATGGAACATTCAAGAATATACTATAAACCATCCGCGTTCGAAGTAGTCGAGTACCCGGCGTGAAAAATAAATCTAACTACAATCTACTTAGAACATGCATACGTCAGATAATCGACCTTATCATAGCTTCATAATTTTATTTTGTGGGTTTAAATTTTCGCCGTTTATTCGCGAGTGATAAACTGCGCTATTTCAGTACATCCATATATTTTAAAAAGAAACGATGTTTCATTCTGTTCAGTTGGTTTTGAAGTCGCGCCTCTCCCGGCGAAAAATACGCGAAAATAATAATTAGAAACTCTTTCCTACCTCTCTTTTTACATCTAAGACATGTAAATAGTAAAATTTCATAAACAAATTATGACGTATCCAGATTTTCTAGGCTTCCGTTCCGAGAAGATTTGACGAAAGATGCGTTCTTGCACATAGACATTAATGTATAACATGTATATTGATTTATTTTGACAAGTCTTAAAGAAAACATTTCAAAATGTTACCTTTGGTGTATTTCCGGTAATTATACATTTATATTATAATAAAAACCAGAAAAATGTATTCCGTATGTAGATCCGTATTCTCTTGTTAGCAAATATTGCGTATCTATGGAGTTAACGTTTTGACGTCACTATCAATGGCGTCATTACGCTTCTAATTGTGCCGTTGTTGTTAAAATTTCCTTTTGTCTAGTGTAATATCCATTCTTAGTTGCTTATTGGGAACTTAAAGTAACGGAAAATACATTTTATTTTGATTGACCTTGTTGAACTGCGTTCTTCCGTATCCAATTATATTCACCCCGCCTAGTGGAGCTATTTCGGGCTTTATACATGTTCTGTTCGTACAGACGACCAGGAAAACCTTCCTTACTATGTGCAAGTAAATGTCTTATTTATTAACATTAAAGTATGTCAAATTTCTAGGGCTATAATTTAACTTATTTGTATATTTTAACACTAGGTACATGGTGAGTATAAACATTAATTTAGTGCATCAAACGAGAAGTCTGCGGGAGAAAAGTAGAGCATAGGAGTTGTTGGGGGTAATTCAGACTGATCATTTTAGATGATATTTACTTCGGTCGAAACTATATACCTTCGGCGTTCGCACGCTCGGTAAACATTCGCTCCACAACCAAAAAGAGTGCATAACAAATTGAGCGAAAGCCACTTCCGGGATTTAGCGAACGCGCTTATTTGTTGACAAAAAGTTAGTATAACCAACTTTTTTTTCTCTACACGGCACTGCATTCCCCGATTTTTGAAAACTTCGTCTTTCTGTCTCATAAAAAGAAAAGTATAAGACAGAAAGACGAAGTTTTCAAAAATCGGGGAATGTAGTGCCGTGTAAGGATGATAAAGCTTCACGGAAAACACGGTTTCATGTTTTAAACATGTAAATGGTTCCGGATAGAAATTTTTCCCAGCGAACAATGATGCATGTTTCTTTACAAACTTGTCATTTCGACCTAATTTTATTTTTAATTGCTTTTAGAAATTCTTTCTACGTTGCGTGTAAATCGAGTATCTTTCCTTAATGACTGCTGTACAGATTTCAGATGGTGTAATATCTCTTTAAACGATCAATGCTCTTTCTTCTAGAGGTGTAAGAGCGAAAGAGCTAGTTTTTGAGCGAAATCATAGGAGGCAGAGCGAAAACACAATTTCATACTCGATGTCATTGCATCGTTTTAACTTGTTTGTTAACACATTCCTTGTTGAGTGCAATATACAAGCTATCGTTTGTAATTAAACAAAAGAATAGTTTCTATGTGTACATAATGAGTTTTACTCAACATGGGGCTAGGCGGAATGGGCAGTTATATGCATTCCCGCTTCTGTCCATAAATATACTTACTTAAACCGAGTCTGCAATATTTCTACAACTGTTTCATCTGTTCATTTTTACATATTTTAATGAATTTATTTTAACGATGTCGTTACAAAAATAAACCGTGTTCAATAATATTTTAGTTATTTGCGGTTTGTTATGTTTCTTTCAGATGGGAGCCTCTACAAGATGCAAAATAAAAGGCGATTTCCTCTCCTCAAAGAAGAAGAAAAACAGATTTAGACATAATAGCTATCTGTTTAAAATAAAAAGATGATAAGATATATTCGACAGGAATGCTGTTGTTTTCGTTTCTCACCGACATAATAGCTATCTGTTTCAAATAAAAAGATGATAAAATATATGAAAACTGTTGTTCGTTTCTCATTAATCAGAAATACAAGATCAAATCTATATATTAAATATTTAAATTTGATCGACAAGCTCCGGGTATATTTCAAAGTAAGTAAGTAAGTAAATGTTTATAAAAGTGACATTTAAGCACGGGATTTATATAATACGATTACCATTATCAGAATAAACTGCACCTGACTCCTTCAAAGAATATCATGAAAACGAATATAGTATCTATTTGAAGATTTTATTTATAGAAAACGTTCATATCTGTGTGATCAGATATAATATTTCCTGACACATTTATACACATACATTGGTATATTGCCTAAAAACTGTGGACTTAAAAGATATAGCATGTATAAAACGCTGTGTTTTTATGACGAAAACATGATTAGTAAACGGCAGGCGATTTATATCACACTGTCAAACCCACACAATTCAGAAGACTATTTTTCGGATTAAAAAATAAAACCTCCATCTTTGCCTTAATTACAAAAATATTAATTTAAGATATTGATATTTACTAGCTTTTGACAAGATGATATTAAATTTACTGGCTTAAAATGACAGAAATATAAATGTTCTGATAAGGGTAAAACAATATGTCCAAATGAGGCAAAGACGAACGAAATAGCAGTATTTATGTACCCCAGGAAAATGCGCGAAAACTAGAATTGTCATGAACTGGTGCTTGTCGTTTACTCATCGAAATCCTAAGCTAAATAAAGTGCGATGAAAAAGGGATTATTGGAAACAACTTCTCGTTGCAACATTGTTTCACATAAATGGACATTAAGTTCATATATATTGAAATTCTCAGAGCTGTAAAACATGTGCATGAAAAATCAACGTGTGTAGTGAATACGTTTAGACTGATAACCGTGTATGCTGGTGTTAAGTTTTCGCTCTGCCTCCTATGCGTTCGCTCCGCTACTACCTCTTTCGCTCCTACACCTCTTCAAAAACGAACATAAATCGTTTTAAGAGGCATTACACCATTGGGAATCTGAAGAGGAATCATAAGCGTGTATTCGATTTACACGCAACGTAGAAATAATTTTTAAAAGCACTCAAAAACAAGTTTTAGTCGAAATTACAAGTTTGTAAAGAAACATGCATCATTTTTTGCTGGGCAAAAAGCTCTAGCCGGAACAATTTACATGTTTAAAATATGTAACCGTGTTTTCCGTGAAGCTTTATCATCCTTACACGGCAATACATTCCCCGATTTTTGAAAACTTCGTCTTTCTGTCATATAAAAAGAAAAAAAAATTGGTCATACTCACTGTGTCTGCTTTCGCTCAATCCCGGAAGTGGCTTTTCGCTCATTTTGTTATGTCTCTTTTTGGTTGTGGAGCGAATGTTACCGGGCGTGGTTCGTAGTAGTCGAATACACGGGGCGCAAAATAAATCTAACTAATATATAATTAGAACAATCATAGTTCAAATAATCGGCCACATCAATGTGGCACGCGGAAGTTTCATAGTTTTGATTTCGCGATTTCAAAATTTCGCCGTTTAATCGCGAATATGATAAAATCGCGCTATTTCATTAAATTAATACGATTATAAAACAATTGATCTTTTGCTGAGGACTTAGTTGCCCCTCTCCATCCGCACGAAATACGCAAATATCAAAACCTCGCGAAATAAAATGATTGTACATTAACACTTCCATGCCGTATTTTTTAAATTTCGAAGTCGGGTTATGCAAATAATAAAATTTCTTTAGAAATTTTCGTTCAGTACAAGGAATTCATCGAAAATTATGACAATCTATCTTGTCTGGGCTTTCGTTTCGAAGATATCTGACTGAAGAATGAATTTTGGAATAATGACAATAATTTGCGAGATCTCGGAAAGAAAACAGTTTTAGAAAAAGTTACCTCGAGTATATTTCCGGTAATTATACATTTATATTATAATAACCAGAAGAAAATGTCTTGCGAGAGCAGATACGTCTGATCTTGATTGCAAATATTTTGCGTCTATGGAGATGACGTCTTGACGTCATTATCAATAGCGTCATTCACAAATAGTTATGATGTTGTTAAGAAAACGTTATTATCGACATGCATGCCGTGTTCTTTTTTGCCTAAAATATCGTGTAAGTTTGATGAATATCCCTAATTTATGGAAAACACACCAAGCTAACACATTTCGTAGTTTCAGTTCACAAACCAAATCAATTTAACATTCAAAAAAATCCAAAATAGCGCCTGCCTAGACATTTTGCGCGTAAGAGGTGTAAAGAGAGAAATAGTAGGGTTATGTGAATACTTAAAGTGTAATGTATGTTAGCTTATGGGAAAACATTCCAATAACTTAAAGCGTGTTTCTTTCTAATTAAAATTTCTCATATAAAGGTTGCAAAGAATTTAGAAACTAAAACTTCACAACCTTACACGTTGAGGCATCTGTCAACCATTTTCACACGTCTGCAGTTTTTCAAGGTCAACCTGTAGAATGATGGCATCCTCCTTCTTTACAGATGTCTGTCGAGATGCAACTTTCAATTTTGCAGGAAAATCATTCGCAGGAGAAACGTGATACCGAGTATCATGCCTCGCGTCATGTCTTCAGTATGCAATCGGCAGTAACCAATTTCATGAATTTTGTCTGGCGGTTATAGCCTCCAGAGATCCCTTAGCAGATTACAGTTACCTTTAATAGGATGATAACAACAAGTGTGGTTTCATACAATAGCCAATCAAAGGCCTTTATGTTTGGTTTACAGCAGTCGTGATAGATATTGATATCGACTGAGTAAGAATCAAACTCACATGCACTTTCAAAACTGGCCAAACTCACTCAGAATTGCAGGAAAACACCGCAGATGCACTTCTGACCACCCAAAAGTAACATCATGCACCTAAAAACGGTGAAATCTGGTCATCCCAACACCGCCAACCCGTCCAACTAATATGTTGTTAATCATGAGGTTCTTCCTCCGCCACCGACAAAGTAGTACAGCATGACATCCAGCCCAGGATTCCAGAATAGCTTTGTTTCGACAAAAACACTCTCAATTCGTGTCCACCAGTTTCAAACTATAAGACTCAGCTTTGATTACCGTTTATTCTTCTGTTCACAATTTTAAAGAACACCTTAGGGAAGTTACATGTACGACCCGGAACCAAAACCAACAATAGTAACAAGCTTTTTTTGGCGCCAAAATACTACAAGTTGCGCGCAGGATGCGTATAGATTCTTTGTTACTAATTTAAGTTACATACTCATTTAGCTATCATCATATTTTAAGATCATTTAAAAACCATTAATATTGTATGGATGTATGCATTTTCCCTGTTTTATGCTTAAAGTTTTTCTGCTAAAACAAGAATGTAAGCTTGATACATGTTTTGAGAATATAACGGTTTTTTATACCTTGAAAAGCGTAATAATAAAATGTTTTCTGCTATTTTATGACGTCATTTTAAGGATTGACGTCCACCGTTTGAAAGTACATGACGTGTCCAAAGTATAAACAATTAGGACTGGCTCGGATTACTAGTGCATAAAAGATGACCTCAAATCATTTAAATTAATCATGAATACGGTCCATAATAGGATTTAAACTAAGGTTTAGTAAGTCTGCAGTTATGATAATAACAAAATTAAGTTTTATGTTATAACTTCAAGTTACTATGTAAACAGGTTAAACATTGTAAATTAACACTTCCAGTAAGAAATCACTTAAATCTCCAGATGCAAACAAGAATGTGGATCAAGACAGGAATTGGATCATAATCGGTGAAATCACATCGGAAATGGCAATCGATGCCAAACAATTATCGATTAAGATTTTTAACCGATATCCCAACACTACCAGCACCAGACTCTCTCTCTCTCTCTCTCTCTCTCTCTCTCTCTCTCTCTCTCTCTCTCTCTCTCTCTCTCTCTCTCTTTCTCTCTCTCACTCACTCACTTATTATTGTTGAGAGCTTACT
Organism: Corbicula japonica; assembly: GCA_038501625.1. Taxonomy (NCBI): domain Eukaryota; kingdom Metazoa; phylum Mollusca; class Bivalvia; order Venerida; family Cyrenidae; genus Corbicula; species Corbicula japonica. Next base: position 7,965,397 of record JAZAYU010000018.1, on the reverse strand, counting down.
GTTTCTAAACAGATGAATTAAATGTACTTCAGTGCATTGCAGGTCTGAAAAAAGCAGTTGGCGACACTCTTACATCTTAACTGTGAGGAGACAGTGTTGTTCTTCTCAAGCAGCAGACTGTCCTGAACTCTGTAAAAGTCTAGGGCGAGTCTATAACAGTGATTTTCTGAAAATGGATCCGACATTACATATATTAAATTTTTTAAATATTTATTTTAATATGTTATGTTATTTGTATATGTTATGAACATAATACCAAATGCTAATCAATTGACTTCGAATATCTGTTATAAACATCAAATAAGGGAGCATGTGAGCAAGAACGACAACCATGTATACATTGTATCACAGATGTCTACGATCAATTGTATGGAATGTCATTTAGATCATCAAAACATAATTAATATATTCGTGAATGTATTAGTAAGAGTGAGAGAGAAGAGAGGGGAAATGAAGAGAGAAGAGGAAATGAGATAAAGGACGGAAAAGAGGAATGAAGAAGCGGGAGTGAGAAGAGAGAGAAAAGAGAGAGTAAAGGGATAGGGAAGACAGAGGGTGAAGAGGGAGGGAAAAGAGAGAGGGAGGGTGGAATAAACTGAGAAGAGGCAGTGAGAAGAGGGAAAAGAGAGGAGACAAGAAAGGGAGGAGAGAGAAGAGATGAAGTTAAGAGGGAGAATAAAAAGGGGACAAGAGAGAGAGAAAAAATGGAGGGAGGAGGGAGGGAGACAAGCGGGGGAAATGGGAAGGAGAAGAAAGAAGAAGAAGGAATAAAGAGAGAGAGATGGGAGAGGGAGGTGAAAAATGGAGAAGAGGAAGGGAGAAGAGGGAGGAGAAATAGATAGGGAAATGAAGGAGAAGAGACAGAGGTAGGGGAGAGAGAGAGTAGAAGATGAAGGGAGAAAATATTGAGATGATGAAGTAGGAGGAAAAGGAGAAGGGAGGATAAGGGAGGAGAAAGAGAGAATGAAAGATAGAAGAAATGGGAGAAAAGAGAGAAGATGGTAAAAAAGTGTGAGGTGAAGGTGAATAGAGAGAGAAGAACGAGAGGTAGAAGAGAGAGGGAGAACAGGTTGAGTAAATATATATAGGGAAAACGAGAGGGAGGAGAGAGAGAAGAGATACAATGAGGAGTGAGAAAAAGATGGATAAGAAATAGGGAGAAGATGGAGGGAGAAGAGGGAGGGACTTAAGGGAGAAATGTGAGGGAAAAGAGGAAGAAGAAGAAAAAAAGAGAGGGAAATGAAAGGGAGATGAAAAATGAAGAAGAGGAAAGGAGAAGTGGGAGTAAGAATATTAGGGAAGGGAGGGAGAAGAGAGAGAGAGGTAGAGGAAATAAAAAGTAGAAGAGGAAGGGAGAGGAGACAGAATAGAGGAGAAATATATAAGAAGGAGAAAAAATGAAGCGGATAAAATTGTACTGTTTATTAGTGTAAATATTGAGTTGCGCTCGACCCGGGGCTAGGCGGCGTGGGCAGTAATATGCAATCCCATTACTGCCCATGAACAGGCTCAATCAAACCGAGTCTGCAGTATTTTCATATTTGTCGTGTTCGGTGACTTTCAAAGTTCCCTTTCCATCTTTTTTTATAATCTAGATAACTAACACGGTAGTTCTTTGTCCCTGGGTATGACTATTTATATGCATTTTTGTATGACGGCTGTTGTTTAAAATCAACGTTTTTCAATTTCTCTGCTATTTTAAGCAAACAATTTCACACATTGACTGATTATTGTTTTACATATCTTGCTTGTATAAGCATTTCTGCTGTGTGGTTGTTGTAGGTAAATATTTACACTTTTTGCATTCTTGGCTATTTTATCGTACATGTTCACCCCTAAAACAATTATGTCTCGTCAAATCTTGCTCAAATTTGCATTCGTAGTCTAGATATCAAGATTGGTAGCAGTGTGTTCTTTATCCATGGGTATGACTCTATGGATTTCTGTATGATAGGTCTTGGTTAAAATTAACACTTTTATTCTTTTTGACTCCTTTTAACAATTAAACCAGCTATAAAATGATTACTTTTTGCTCTTTTAGAGGATAATAATGTGTTAAAATACGATTATATTTAAGATTAGAAAGAACGACTATATTTAATTGTTTACCGAGAGACGCTGTGGGGACAAGAGAGTAAAAGGGTCAGGGTCAGGAGAGAGTGTACTGTGAGGACCAGAGAAATATCTTAAATATCTTTTGTAAGGACGTTTGTTTTACGGTGTTACGAGTACCTTTTATAGGGGAACATTTGTTCTCATTACTTAAAATGTGAAATTATGCATATCCAACTTTGCTCATCATCGGTTAGCAAAAATCGATAACGAATTTCTAAATAGATTATGAAGGAACAATTCAGTTTTTTTCTTTTCTACATTTTTATTTCTTAAACAGTCGAAAAAACCCATAGTACATATTAAAGATAAATTTTTGCCGATTAAGATGGTTATTTTTATTTTAATTTGTCTTAACGATAATTTGGTCCTTTTTGACTTTGAATATAGCCACCGTATTTCCCTTTTATTTATATAGAAACTGTAGAGAAAGTTGGATGTTTTCGCTTATCCTTACCTATTCTATTGTTAATATCTTTTATCCAAATTATAAGTTTTAAAAAACCCAGGTTACATATTTTGCAAAAAATATTAAGGTATTGTTTAAACTAATTTTTATTAAATTAAATTTAAAACATTTTGGTCCTTTTTAGCTTTTTCTAACACGACTATCGAATATTTTAAGTGAAAATTTAAGTCTCCGTAAATTTGCGAACATTTTCGATATTTTACGATAATTGACGGAAGATTGTTTAATTCGGCAGTCAAGTACAGAAAACAATATAGAGCCTTACTAGATTTGTAGAAGTTGGAGTATTGTTTTGAAATTGTGTGATATTACTTTGAATTAAGTAGAAACACTAAATTTTGGCGAATGCGTCAATATTTTACAAATTTCATAGGCGGAAACAAATACGTACTAAATTATTCATGGCATTTAGAAATAAGTATATGTCTTTTCGATATAGTTGTAAAATAAAAATTGCTTTCCAACAAAAAAAATTTATTCATAAGTGCAATAATAAGGATGAAATGGACCAGGCAGAAGTTATATATCGCGGGGCTTAGAATTTAAAAAAAAAAATAATCGGACGTCTTTGTGCCCAAAACCAAATTAAAGAACTCGGCACTAAGTTACACAGAACTGATAAAAACGAAGACATTGTTGAACGTATATTAATATGGTCTACCTCAAGCCTGTGTGTAACTTTTGCGATATAGGAAAACTGATATTATACACCAAGTTATCTTAATTATAAAGTATTGAATACTAGTTTTGTTGTTATGTATAAAACTCTCAGATATATACATTATCAAAATTTATTTATTGCTTATTTATTTCTTCGTGTTACCTGCGTGCTTTTTTTTCTCAAATGTTAAACTTTAACATTTTTGATAAATTTTGTAATTTTGAAAATTATATTGCTTTTACTTTCTGATTTCATTAATCTATTAAATTTACTAATTGTTGGCTAAAATTTCTTCATATATATTCGTTTAAAATATTCGAGTAATAGGGGCATATTAACAAAAAGTTGTATTCGTTTTCTATCATCGTAGAATTACAGCATTTACAGGTTCTGTTTTCCCTTGTAACACCCGTGTACACACCCATGTACCGTCCAGTTTCAATATTTAAGATACAACTTTTATGAAACGAACTGAATGCTTAATGATGAAACAATTTTGTGCTATTTTATTGGTTTTCCCCTCCGGCGCAAATGACATATTTTATTGACCCTAGACTTCGTTAATCTCCGATAATCTGACGACTGATAAGAAGGGCAGATAATTGAGAATACCACATAGTCAATGCCGTGCACTCTCCCTTTATGAGATGATGAGCAAAGTGCCATATGCCGGATACAGGTTATATAAATTATTGAAAACAGCTTCCTTTGATGTTGGTACATATGGCATGTCCCCACTTGGAGTTTTTTCAACACAGATTAGTGGTAATTGTATACGAATTTTCACATTAGAAGACAGACAGAAGACTGAATTTAAAATTATGTTAAAATAATAATAAAACGGAACATAAAATGACATGTTTGCGTCCTTGCGTTTCAATAGTGCAACTACGCAATTAAGTGCATTCTAAAGTTGAAATAAAGGAGCGAAATGATACATAGTTGAGAACGAACATAGTTACAGTATGCTTTCCGGTAAAGGTAAGCGATGGAAGTCTGATTAAGTCCGAGTTCATTACATCCGGGTTCAGTTAATGGAGAGATTGCATGTCAACCAAGGATAATGGGGACGTTTTAAGCAAGTTGAGCGTTTACGGAAGATAATTATATTGATTGCAAATTTTTAACAGCACTTCGAAATTTTACGGTTCGTAAAGTGATGTTTCTTAGTGTTTGTTAGGAGCAACAATTAGGAATAGTTTTGAAAATACGATTATAAACACCAAACAAAATATTGATAAGATTATTAATACGATGATATCGTTCTTGGGTGTATGTTGGGTCTTTGGTGCTTTTTGCGCTGTAAATTGCTTATCAATAGAAAACGAAAGCGCATATTGTGGAACATGTGCTAATGAAAAGGGTCTTATTAAGAAAATAATCGAACTAGAACGCAAGATAGATACCTTGGAACAGAACAACGCAAATATTGACGAAATGAAAGTTCTTATTCAACGGTTAAATGGCTCTTATTTGAAAGAAATAGTTGACAAAATTGAAATAATGGACAAAGATATAAAGCGCTTGGACACCATAAATTTGAACTTGCAACAACTGGTAGCGAATTGTTCCAAAACGACGATTACAGGTACTTTCAATTTTTTATTCAGTAATTTGAATGAGCCGTATTGTACGAAAATGTGTCACATGGAAGTTGACGAAATTGTTTTAATAAATGATATCGTAACTCGGCAATAGTTGAGTTAGTACTTCCCCTGTACTATTGCGCCATAGAGCTAGCTTTCATGGCGACGTCGTAGAGCGTCGTATTAGCATATGCAAGGGGTCTTGGGTTCAATCCCCTCCAATGCTTATGCAAATACTAACCAACCATAGCCGGGTTACATACACCCCTTCATTAGCTTTTCCCTCGACGTGCCCCATTGAGCCATGCTCTAGGATTTCTAAATTTGATCATAATAGAATTTTCTTTTTATAACATTCGATTTTTATTTTTAAAGGGAACATTTATATTTTTCAATTGTTTTGAACAGGGCAACCATTTTTGTAAGAATGAAATGAATCATTATATTCAATAACCTCAAGGGACTCTCTGGTATTATTAAGCTAGGACATAAATAAGTTAACAAAACTATTTCCTGTTTACGCGATTGTATATTAAAGTTTTATGTTTTCAGATGGCGCTGACATGTTCTCTATTGCCTTCCGAGCAACCCACTTGGGACGCGGTTCTGGTTCTAGTAAGGGAAATTACATCTTTACAAACGCAACGCTTAACGACGGCCATGGCTACAATACGACCACTGGATTATTCACAACACCCGATGACGGCCTTTACCTCCTTGATGTTCATATGTGTACCTGGGTCAATTCACAGGTTAATTATGCCATTGTTAAAGACGGGGAGCGTATTGGTGCGAGCAAGCAAAATGATGAGTCGGCGGATTCGTGTAATTCTCTGAGTGTTCTCACGAGATTGAGTAAAGGGAATGAGATATGGGTTGCGCCGACTTATCGGTCGGGACGTTACTGGGACGACGATACGCGCCGATGTTCTTTTCAAGGAGTACTTTTACATAAGTAATTCCACCTGTGGTAGCCTGTCATCGTTAAATGGTGATAAATTGTATCAATCCATAAGTAAATTCTGACATCAACGTATTTAAGAAATGTTTGTTATTCAAATACTTGAGCGCAAAGAAGAACGAATAAAAAGAGAAAGTATTTGGCGTTTGAATTGTTACCGTATTTTGTGTTGCTTCGTTTTTTGTGATTGTTTGCAAATGAATTTTATGGATTTTTTAGGTCTAACTAAGTTTACTGTTCTTATTTTAATGTATTTAAAATACAATGTAAACATACACTAACGATATTGATTTGTGCAAAGTTTGATGGAACTGCATGGACGCATGACGAAAGGAGCAACGCCTAAATATTGTTACATGTAAAGCCAAAGTTGTTATTATAGTGTTACTTAAATGCAATTCAATTCCAATCTCACTAGTCAGATCTAACAAAATGTTAGATCTGATGACGGCCCGCAGACACCGTTCATAAGTAATGGCTGTTTTCCCCGATTACTATTTTTAGAAATTGTCAACACAGGAAGCATGATTAATAACGCTCGCAAAATCATCTGAAGATGTCATTACAATTAGAATTGAATGCAATACTACATAAACACATATATTTCCAGTAAAATATGTCTTATGTAAGCTGTCAACACTTTCCATGGTTTAATTTACAATTTTTACTTTCTCTTTAAATTTGTGATTTTGTAGGCGACAATCTGATTGGTTCAAATGGTTAATAATAAAAGCACGTTTTAGTTACTCGTCGTCAGATCCTGATAACGGAGCGGTTTTTAGGAGATGATTTTAATCAGATTAATAAAATTCACTCATAATGGAACTGATTAGTAAAAAATATCGGCGAAATTCACCACAAAGTCATTGATAAGCATATATCTAGTAGTGCAATGCATAAAAACGTCATCCGAGTCATTGAAATTTTCCACACTGAATTATAAAAAAAAACGTTTCTGAGGGCTCGAAAGCAATTTCACTCTCTTGTAATAGAAAAAAAATTATTTTACCCAGAGTAAAAGTCACAGATTTCAAAAGGCTCGCTAAAGTTTGCAGTTTAAAAATACTGATTAAGATATAGACTTTGTGACATTTCTTTGGTGACCAAAATGATCTGTTTAATAAAATTTCTCACACAATATAGTTAAGTATCCTTATATTTTAGCGCGGTTTTATTTAAAGCGTATTCGCTCTAGGCATTATGCGCAAATTCAAAACCCGATAAATATTAAAATTATTATATCTTATTACGATATTATGAGAATATTGAAACTGCACGAATTTATTTCAATACTGACAAAAGTGTAAATATAGGTATGAATGGATTTTGCTGTGTTTTATTGCTTGGTAGATGTATATATTAATAACCCTAACCTTTGCAATATATTAATGTGAATATTTCACTGACTTGAAACTCAAAAAAATCCTATTTACATGTCACCCATTACTCCATACTCGAGTGTTACAGCACGTGTTAACCGTGTGGGTCCAGATCAGCTGGCATGTCAATGCCATCTTAATCTGGATCTAAAATGGTCGCCTCTTGGTAAAAAAAAATCATTAAATCTAAATCAAACAGTGTAGATCCTGATCAGACTGCAGGGATGTGCAAGCTAATCTGGATCTACACTTTTCACCCATAGGATTACAGCCATGCCATTTCAGCCAATCAGATGCTTGCGATTTGAGACTGGTTTCCATGCTCAGCTTTATAACCTTGGGCACATATCAAAACGTAGAAAATGGATACGACTTTTAGAGCAGAAGCCAATCTTAGGCTTGTTACAGAACTTAGTCAACAAATCAACGCTAGATTTCATAAAAATAATAAAGATTTTATTATGTACATTTTCCACATGAGTATATGGCCATCGGCAGTACAACTGATGGGTAACCTAAATACGAATTTCCATTTGGTCGCCATTAAACGCACGATTGTTATGGCCCATAGCACTATGTTCAGAAGACTCACTTGATTTTTTCCTTCTAGGCAATGGTTTTATGGCTGGTGTCATTATTGTATGTAAATAATCAGAATCAGGGAATTTTGGTAAGTCCGACTCATGATTTTTCTTTTCCTGTGCTTCAAACCTATTTGTAGTTAATTCTGTAGCGTTTTCATACTCGTCTCCATCAGTTACGCATTGAAGAGTTTTATTTAAATCACTTTTGTCATTACTTGTGTCCCTCCGCGGTAGTGGTTTCATAGGAAGTTTTGTTGGTCCTACTGTATAAGGTGACGTATGCTTGTCCGCCATTTTACCTTGTCCGGAACTATTGTTCGAGTCAATTAATTCGTTGGTATTCTGTCGCCTAGGAAGTGGCTTTACAGGAACTATTTTGTTGGACGCATCTACATGAGGTAAATGCGCTTTCCCAGGAAACGCCTTTTCACCTGTTGTAGAAATTGAACTTAGTTCTAAAGGAGGCGGAATAGCATCTGCTTCGTCATATGTATGTGTAACATCAACGAAATTATTAATATCTTCAGACATTATGCCAGAATTTCCAGCCGATTTTATTCTTGGTTGTGGAAGGGGAGGTAAATCTGGCAAAACTTTTCTATTTGCATTATCTTTCCTAGCAGTGTCAATGTTGCTCCCTTTATTCTTAAACTCAACATTGTCCTTCCTCGAATTTTCATATTTTGCTTTCGAACTCGACTTTGTATCAACTGGATTACTGTTCTGAATCAACTCCGTTTTTCCACGAACACGACTGGGGTGGTTTTGTGGTAACGTAGGTCGGCGCGCTTTTAACTTTACGTCTTCTATATCACCAATACTATCATAAGGATCGGAAAAAGTAGTTCCATTGTTGGAAAAAGTAGTTCCATTCTGATCAAACAATGTATTGGAGTTGGCATCAAGGAAGTGTGGCTTTGGCAGGGTACTGACTAACTGGTCATTTGAACCTGTAGATGAAGCGTTAGAAATATTACTAGTTCTCTTGTAGTGGACAGGTTTGCTGGCACGTTTGGATTGGTCAGGTGATCCATCCTTGACCGCAGCAAATGCTTTGGTAGGAGGCTTTGCTGGCGGTACGAGGGGCTTCTTTTTCGGCTTGTTCGGGGCGGAATATGTTACGCCGTGTACCGTTGTTCTTGGTATGGTTGATCCGTCTGTTGATTTCGGCAGCATGTATCCATCCATGTAATCTATAAACAGAACATTCACTGTTACAGTCGTTAAGCTTTAAACAACAAAATTAACCATGACATATTTAGCCAGAGAGCCTAAATAATTATATAATTGAGGAACGTCATGACAATGTCACGGGTAGAGGTGTCTTGATCATATTTTGACATTTTAATTGTTTCTATACTAGTATTTAAAAAGAAAGTACATTAATCTATATCTTTTCTCTTTATTTTAATGGGATTTTGTTACACTTCGTGATGTTAATTTTGTCTCGAAATGCGAAAATAACCAGTGTCGTCTGCTACACATTATGACGTCATTTCAAAGATTAACGTTAGCTGTCCGAAAACACCTTTTTTCCGGGATTGACCCATTTATGCCCAAGATCATAAAACTAAATCTGGAGATCAGTCTCAAATCTCAAGCATCTGATTGGCTGAAATGGCGACCAGTCGCCATTTCAGCCAATCAGATCCTTGAGATTTGAGACTGATCTCAAAACTTAGTTTTATGATCTTGGGCCTTATTTTCTTTCAGACCAGTGCCCAAGGTTATAAACTGACATCAGAAACCAGTATCACATCTCAAAAATCTGATTGGCTGAAATGGCGACAGCAATTACAAAGGAAAACACTAACAGGTCTAACACTCTTTGATATCGCTGTAAGTAGTGCCTTATGGAAGGGGATCACTAACAAAATGAAAGCTCTAACATGTCTAACACTCTATGATATCGCTGTAAGTAGTGCCTTATGGAAGGAGAGCACTAACAAAAGGAAAGCTCTAACATGTCTAACACTCTATGATATCGCTGTAAGACTAGTGCCTTATGGAAGGAGAGCACTAACAAAAGGAAAGCTCTAACATGTCTAACACTCTATGATATCGCTGTAAGTAGTGCCTAATGGAAGGGGATCACTAACAAAAGGAAAGCTCTAACATGTCAAACACTCTATGATATCGCTGTAAGACTAGTGCCTTATGGAAGGAGAGCACTAACAAACGGAAAGCTCTAACATGTCTGACACTATGATATCGCTGTAAGACTAGTGCCTTATGGAAGGAGAGCACTAACAAAAGGAAAGCTCTAACATGTCTTATACTCTATGATATCGCTGTAAGACTAGTGCCTTATGGAAGGAGAGCACTAAAAAAAGGAAAGCTCTAACATGTCTAACACTCTATGATATCGCTGTAAGACAAGTGCCTTATGGAAGGAGAGCACTAACAAACGGAACGCTCTAACATGTCTTACATTCTATGATATCGCTGTAAGACTAGTGCCTTATGGAAGGAGAGCACTAACAAAAGGAAAGCTCTAAAATGTCTAATACTCTATGAAATCGCTGTAAGTAGTGTCTTATGGAAGGGGATCACTAACAAAAGGAAAGCTCTAACATGTCTAACACTCTATGATATCGCTGTAAGACTAGTGCCTTATGGAAGGAGAGCACTAACAAAAGGAAAGCTCTAACATGTCTAACGCTCTATGATATTGCTGTAAGACTAGTGCCTTATGGAAGGAGAGCACTAACAAAAGGAAAGCTCTAACATGTCTAACACTCTATGATATCGCTGTAAGACTAGTGCCTTATGGAAGGAGAGCACTAACAAAAGGAAAGCTCTAACATGTCAAACACTCTATGATATCGCTGTAAGACTAGTGTCTCATGGAAGGAAAGCACTAACAAAAGGAAAGCTCTAACATGTCTAACACTCTAAAAAAGCGAGTAAACGGAAAATCAAAACAGTAATGATTTAGGAAATGTGTTAGTAATGTTAAGGTTGTATAATCAGTATAATAATCAGAAAATGATCTCGTAAACAGACAAAGGGTAAAAAAGCCTCAACATATCTTAAGAAAATATGGGACATGATAAAATTTCTCACAAAAGAGTTAAACAAATTGATCACAAAGCATAAATAATAATATTACTGTTTTCAAATCTGTTGCCCGGAATAGCTTAACATATTCTTATGAAATAAACATGTAAACTTAAGATTAAAACTCAATTGATGTATGATCGGTAGGATAAATTGTACGATTTTCAATATTTAAACCGGCTTTGCACTTAAAAATATTTTAAAAAACCTCTGAACACTTCTGTGAAAGTTTAGCGCAGTATTCAACTTGTATTCAGACCTCGAAGTATCAATTATTGATCAAACTTGTTATAAATTTATTTCTTTTTGAAAGGCTTCATGCCAATTTTTTTTCTTCACTTATTCAGTTGTATGTTATTTCTGGTTGAATTGAGGAAAACAAATTTGTAGTTGTCAACAGAAAATCATACTACAAGTTTTAAGAATAACCTTTCACTTCCTAAAAGTTTTTCAAACATGTTTAATGTTTAGTTAGGTTAATAAAACGATAAATTAGCTGGAACTAAACTATTAAGTCAATCAATAAAAAAGTATCAAACTCCGAACAGCAATTATTTTAAACGACCTTAAAGCTAAGAAAAATTAATGCAGCATCTACATGTAACAACACACTTTTTTGTTAGAAAGGTTGGTTATGTAAACACAGGTGAGGTGTCACTATGTGTAGCTAATACTTACTGGTCAGTACCTAACGACATTCACTGTAAATAACATCAAAGGTAACCAAACATTGAATGGCAACAGATAAATATTCTTCCCATAGCATGCTTATGATTCACTTTATTTTTCTCCTACGTTTTGATCACGGCTCAATAAATATATTAGCTCATTAATTTTTTATTCTCTTACTCGTACTGGCAGTTTACCTTTTTCTTTCAAATAATTTTTTTCGCGTTTATTTAAACGTATTCAATCAAGTCAACACAAAGTTTTTCTTGGAAACACAACTAGTAACAATTATAAACCACTTAAGAATAAACTATACTGAACAAAAATGAAAACTAACCAGTTTTTAAATTCAAATATTTTGTTAAGTGATTATATATTTTATCTTTCATTTACTTTGTGGTATTTGAAAATATCTTGACATTTGATAAAGCGGGAAGATATTTTTATTTTTAAACAGAGGTCAAGGTTATCTTCTCTTTCCTAAATAATGATAAGATCGATAATTTTTAATATAAAATTCTCAAACCGATTATTTGACTGTCAAATTTAGCAGTTTATGGCATGAAGAGAAGGAAAAACACAATCTTTGAAGCCCACTTATGCAAAGAAATAAGCTACAATTGCTTTATTATCCGTTTTAGCACATTACCTCCCTTTTAATTAAAATAAGAACAAAATCCAATGCTAAATTTTCCACAACAACGTTTTTTTTTTCGATGTTTCTTTTTTATAACCGATAGAAACTGAACCGACAACTTCCAAGATAAACATGTTTGTGGTAAAATTCCTCCAGATGTTTGAATTCACTTGCATCATTTATAGAATAGGAGTTTTCCATGTTATTCTTGTCAAGTTTTCATTTTGGCTCAGTATATATGGCTTTGCTTAAAAAATGGTAAAATAACCAACCTGTTGAACCATTAAATACGACGTTGTTAGCACTTGTAGAGGGGTGGTTGGGTAAGCTATTCGACTGAGACAGACTGCCGTCACGTCGAGGAGGTGGATGGTTTGGCTTATCTGATACAGCTGATACAAAGCCGATATTATCCTGAAAATGTCATATACATTGTGTGATATAGGGTTCGCACCAATGAACAAAACCAAAATTAACGTCTTTTAAATGAGTCAACCCTTAAGGTTGTTTCCAAAGAAGCATCTCACTATTTTTATTCTAAAATAGTGTATTCTTGCCCATTATTCTTATAGTGTATTCCTGCCTATTATTCTAATAGTGTATTCTTGCTTATTATTCTAATAAGTGTATTCTTGCCTATTATTCTAATAGTGTATTCTTGCCTATTATTCTAATAGTGTATTCTTGCTTATTATTCTAAAATAGTGTATTGTTGCTTTTTTTTCAAAAAGCATATATAATTAGGATATATTAATAACATTTATTTGGGCAAAGTTTTATTGAACTGCATTTTGCTGTTAGACTTCTAATTTTTTATCAATGACAACGCAAAAACAAAAGGGGTACATTGAAATACATTTACCTTAAAGTAACTAGAACTTACGTAAGTATTGTCCCTTGATGGCTTACGTCCCCTGGCTGCTGTCAACTGGGCCTTTCTTCTTCGGATGACAACACAAATGATGATGACAATAACAACAACAACGACAGCTCCAACCCCGCAACCTACAGCTACTACAAGCAACTCTGAAACTGTACGAGTTTGAGATCAATTAGGAAAACGAATATCAGAACTTTTACTTCTACAGAACGTTTCAGGTAACACATTTTTATGACATTTTATACGACCTTTTTTCTGAAGTACATGGTGGGGATGAAAAAAGACAGATCATCCAAAATAAAAGTTTTCGAAATTTCCTTTCATACACGTTTTACAACGCTATTTCTCCATAATTATAAGTTAATTTTAAGAATAGTGAGGCAGTTTACACAAAATGTTGAAATTCACAAGATTAATAAGCGGTTGTATTCAATGATATAAAACAATTCTACATACCCTTCTCCTGCTTTGGATTGTCGGTTGATGTACCATCTGTACCTGGTCCTGAAGTCGTTTTAGGCTTCGAAGTAGTCACGGGCAAATTCGTTATTTTAATGGTAGTCGTTGGCGGCGAAGAGGTTAATGACGCATTTGACGTTACTGCCGTTGTTGACTTAGTTGACGCAATAGTTGACGCAGTAGATTTTGTTGTGGACGGTGTTGATGTAGACGGCTTTGTTGTCGTCGCAGTGGTGGCAGTTGTTGTAGAAGTAGTAGTGGTTGAAGTTGTAGATTTAGTTGTTGAAGGAGTGGTGGAAGTAGTTGAAGTTGTAGTAGTTGTTGTTGTGGTTGGTTTAGGAGTAGTTGTTGTGGATGTTTGTACTGTTTTCGCAGGGTCAGCACAGGTCTCGCAGCAGCCGGCGAGGTTAGTGGCATCATAGAGTGGACAATTACTCTTCAAACAACCGGTAAACTTATCGCCAAATTCACAACCTGTTGACATAACATTGATTAAACAAAGGAAAGAAAGCACATTTACTTTTAACCATTAAGCGAATAACTTTAGCTTTAATTTTCTCATGACATCATGAGGAAAATTGTAGGCTTGTAATTGTCACTGCGGGGCCTACGTCAGTGCGGGGCCCACGTCATTTTGGCCTCTTCATTTCCAGAAAAGCTGACGCCACGCTCGCAATGCAAAACTAAGAGCATTCTATCTAATATTTCACAAGGTGCTCAATCTCAATGGTCATTGTGATTATTTTATGGGGTTTTGCCAATTTACACCTGATTTAAAGAAAAAATGACAATAAATTCATAGATGTTTTAGGTAAAATCATGGTGATTCAAAAACATTCAAGAATCTACGTTGCGTCTACCAGGTCAAATGGAGCACCTGATGTATATTTTATTGGGTAATTATTGATGTTTCATGCATACTTTTAAACAGATTGACAAAATAATTTACAAAATGCCACAAAGTACCTGGAAAGGCCAAGTTTTTTCTTTCCTTGCAGGTTTTGCAACAGAACTGTTCGTTTCTGTAACAACCAAAGCGTGACATTGTAGGACAATAGGTGGCGTTGTAATCTCCGTATTCGCAATCTGAAAATCAGAACAAAACACGTAGAATTTGTGGATTCCATCATAACAATACAGGAGCGAATCGTTTGGATTTCTCGTGCCCCTTTTGTGGGCAGCGATATTAAATTTTCATAGAAATTTAGGCCAGAAAGTTGAAAATCACGTACACTGACGTTCCCTTAAAAGTCCGCGAATTTTTTACGGACAAAAACGTCGGTTTTTCATACGGTACCGAGACCGTTACTGGCGTACGGGTATAACGCCGTAATACAGCGTTGCATACTGGGAAATTTTCTGGGAGCAAACACGCTGACTGCAAATTTTTCCAAGTTGTTTTTATCTGGTTAACTGCACTTTATTGCATTCAAAGGTTAGTTATTAAGTTGTTAATTTCGTGTTTTGCTGGTACATGTATATACCCAATAAACTACTCATCCTCTAGTATACATATATACGCATTTTATTGCGTCGCACTTAAACATTAGTGAATGAAAAACTGCGTTACCTCACCCACTGGTAAACTGAAACTTAAAAACCACTTCAATAATTATTGTCGTTGATTACAAAGTCGGAGTCCTGCATTATGTCTTAGCAATACCATTTGATTTTATATGGTAGCAGCATATTTGTTGCCATGCAGAAAATAGACAGTTATAAGTGTAACACTTGCACATTTGATTGTGATAATTTTACATCGGGTACCGTAATTTTACGGTAAAAGTCCTGGCAGCTGGTAGCCAGGCCCCTTCCCGTTATTATCCGGGTATTGACCGTAAGTTTTTATAAGGTTCGCAACACGTATACAAATTTACGGTCAATACCCGTATTATTACGTTACTGGGCCTGTCAACCAGCTGCCTGGACTTTAATCGTAATATTTTGCGGTAATTGTTTACAGTGTAACCAAGACTGCATCTCATTTACAATAACCAGAGATCTTTTAAATAAATGTTCTCTCGACCTTATCGGCATAAGCAACGGTTTCTAGTGGTATCCACAAAAATTCTAATATGTTATAGCCAGAAACTTTGTTTACATTGCGATACTATAATCACCGACATACCACTGATAGTAAATAAAAAAGAGGTCATAATTTGGTTACTTACTGGCATCGTTTGTTTTCACTTGGTTACAGCTTGCACAGCAGGTGGCACTTGTGTATGTACTATAGCAATTTCCGGCGTTTTGCGCAACCAGTTCTGCGCATGTCTTACCGGTGTCGTCAAACAGACCCGGTCTATCTCCAATCGGACAGTTGTCGGCGACGTTCTGTGGCGCACCTGGCGATGTTATACACTTCCCTTTCTCACACCACTACAATTAAAAAACACGATAATGATAGGTTTACACACGATTGCGGTAGTTTCCGGTTTCTCAGCGCTCCATATATGAGCTTCACGCGAATAGTGTGCATAACACGGTCCCAACTAGCAAGATTTGTCGTTGACTCGAAACGAACATAAGAAGTATCCCTCTTGCCAATTAATTACGGCGTTTAATTACTTGAGTCAAAACAACCTAATCGAAGAGGTTAACTAAGCAAACGATGCTCACGAAACATTTGATTCGGTAAGTTTTTACAATAAAAATGAATCTTTTTTACAATTTTGTTTTAAAATCTCTTATCAAATGTGGCATTAAAAGGCTTAAATGACTGTTAAATACATATGTATTCTATGCACAGTTTTTAATTTGCGTCAGTTTATTTTATTCTCACCTTCCCTTTGCCGCACGGTGTACCCTCGGCCGGAAGAATGCTGTAACACTGCGTGGTTCCCGGGCTGTTACAAAACATGCCAGTGCATATCGTGTCATAATTCTGCACAGACTGTAAAACATTTTAAAGCTCGTAATATACAAGTTCGCCTTTTTTGGATCATATACCCTTGATCTGATCAGAAGACAAAAATACCAGAAGAAACCAAGTTGAATACACGGAGAAAAAAAATTATATAAAATTTGATTTCAGATATATATTAAATGCAGCAAACATTCCTTGGCGGAAAAGTTTACGTGCAATCAGAAAATATATTTGGTAATAAAAAATATCAGCGTACCCTACACACATAGGAGCCTTGACCGAAGGTCTTCACACATGTTTCATCCGGACCGTACATTTCGGCCATTGGCTTAGGTGTGGTTGCCCTCTGTGACACATCGCTTGTTGACAACATACAGTTTGTGTTTAATCTGCAAAAGTAGGACATTAAATTAACCATCTGCCAAGAGAGGACATTCATATAACCACCTGCCGAGAGAGGACAACAGTTTATCACCTGCCAAGAGAGGACATTCCGTTAAACACCTGCTAAGAGAGGACATTCAGTTTATCACACGCCAAGAGAGGACATTCAGTTATTATAAGCATCTTCTAAGAGAGGACGTTCACTTAAATACCTTCCAAGAGAGGGCATTCAGTTAAACACCTGCCAAAATAGGAAATCCAGTAAAACAAAGTGCACATTAAGTCTAACAATTACCTGCCCAATTCTTCAAGTTTGCAAAACAATAAATGAACACTTAGTCAAAATTTCTGCAATAAACCAAGCTTTACAGTGGTTAAGTTCACATTGTACACAACATAGTCGAACACACATTATAATGGTTGTCATGGTCCTCTATCTATGAACTGTAGCAGGAATGATACACGTGGTAAATGACTTCTTAGCACATCACTTATTGAATGTGTTATAAGGGCAAATTCATCTAGATTACATTATATTATTTTCACTGGATTATCATCACTGAAATTATTAATTACCTATCCAATTGGTTAATATAGGACTTAAATGCTTGTACTGAGCAAGTTGAGAACTGCCAGAGATGTTGTCCGAGTACTGGGTCTGATCGAATACTATTCACACTCGCCATGATATAATTGTCACTTCCGTTACATGTGTTACCCGCTCCATCATGTACCGCACCAAGACTGAAAACAGGTATCATTAATTGAAAACATCTACAAAATGACGATGATAAACAAACGGAAATGAGTGTGAAAATATTTTACACGATAACCCGTTCAAACTGGTATTTACATTTCTGTTTTTAAAGTTTAATTCAATAATAATATTTAACGATAACGTTAAAAAGTGTAAATTAAACATTAACATATCAAATTTTGATTTACTAGTATCTCCAAGTTCTTCGTTTTTCATTAGTGCTGGAATTTTCGCGTATTGATTGTATATTTACATTGCCTCATTTCATAGCTGAACGATGTTTATCTGTGTTCACATATTTTACGCTGTATTTCTTATTTCAAAGACTTTAAGGACAATATAAAACATTTAAATAATCAATGTGCTTTCCTTGCAAACGATGTAATGCTTAAGCTAACAGACTTTTGAATACGCATTCCCCGTTAAAGTATAAACAACTTATTTTGACTGATCAACGCACGTTCAATTTCCAACGTTAATACAAAATAATATAACGACATGTCTATGATTGGTATCCATAGTTACCTGTGACCCAGTTCATGTGCCGCCGTTGTCATGGCAAGAAAGCTGAATCGGTCCTCAACTATGGATGTACTCTGGGGAGTGCACAATGCAGATGTAAATGCTATGCCTATAAGATAAAACATCCCCATCTCCAAATAAACATTATTGAGATTCGTACATAAAGAACTTTTTGTAATGATGATTACGTTTCGAACCAACCATACAGAAAGAAAACATTCCCATATCCACTATTTTCCACTACATTCCCATATCCACTATCCAAATAAACTATTTTGAGAAGTTTACAAAAAAATTGTAGTGAATGAATACGTTTCGAATCAACCATACAGAAAGATAATTTAACTGTGTTGACATAATTATGTTGTGGCATTTTAATGAAGCAAGTATAATATTTCTAGACTGTTTTGTTTGTTCATGCACATTAGCGCTGGCAAAACATTACCAATAGACCATCGATAAATATGAACATTATTTTAATTATAATGATCAAAAGTTTCTCAAATTGTATCGGTGCGTATTTCGCGATTAAACTATAACACGTGTTAAATCGCTCCACTACTATTATAATATTATTTTCCCACATGATATAAAAACATTACCTGAACTGTCACCACTCGTAGTAGAACTTGCAACATCATATCTAGACAAAATGGAACAATACATTTATACTTTTATTTGTATAATTTAGGTTGATTACTTAATATATAATGGTATATAGGAAGTCAGGTAAAACCATTTTAAATTAATAACATAACTAGATGGGTGTTTAGTTGAACACGTGTGTCGCCTTCTGGTGCTATGTCGGAATAAAAATGCAAGTACAAAAACGGGCATAACTCCATTAAATGTGACCTTGACCTAAATAATTTGGCATCATCACGGCAGTGTTGTTATAAGCAATATAATTTGAAGGTATGATGAAAAATATTATGGGATGGCAAATTTATAGCCAACGTTAAGTTTTCGTGTCAAAATCCAAGTACAAAAGTGGCATTACTCCATCTAATGTGAAATTGAGCTTAAGAATTTGGCATCTTCTCGAGCGTGTTTTCATAAGCAATAAACTTTGAAAGTTTGATAAAGGAATATTAAGAAATGACATAGCTATAGCCAATGTTAAGTTTTTTTGACGGACGGACGGACCGACGGAACGACGGACAAAGCGAACCTTATGTAT
The DNA here is from genome assembly GCA_038501625.1 of Corbicula japonica. Lineage (NCBI taxonomy): Eukaryota > Metazoa > Mollusca > Bivalvia > Venerida > Cyrenidae > Corbicula > Corbicula japonica. Next base: position 7,946,231 of record JAZAYU010000018.1, on the reverse strand, counting down.
CGCCTTTTTCCGAAAGGGCGAGACAAAAATGCTCTTACGTTAAGACTTTTATGTCATTTCAACCCTGGTTAAAACGCAAGACGACGTATTCGAACGGAATTGAAATTAAATAAAAAATAACTTGTTTCAAAATGGATCAAAAAGATGCTTTAAAATAAAGGTGCCTTTACAAGAATTTGTTACGTATAATACTGACCCTGTAAAGCCCATGGCGTGGTCAAACTGTGGAAGATTGTTTTGCTCTTGTATCCACTCTGTAAAGGCGTCTAAAGTAGCGCCGCTGTCGATCTTGCCGTTCACTTGTTTATCCTCTGACCAGGGTGCAGCCTCAGCAGTCTACAATTATGGTAAGTGTTGTCATAAAGAGGATAAAGTTTGTTGTAATGTGCAGTTTTTTTCTCACAGTTTTCATATTCTCGACAAAAACAGAAACAAGTTTATGGGAGAGAATATGCCCATTTGGTGGGGTAATGAATTAACTTCATGCTAAGATAGACTAGTCTTTTTTCAGCTTTTCCATAAATGATTTTTCAAAACTCATCAAGCACTTTCAAGAGGATTTCATACGTACCGGTAATCAGAGTCTAGGGTGCTTTTTAAGCTTAAACTATTACAACAAATTTCGATGTCGGTTAGATTTTGGCTTGCAACTAAAACATCAAACGCTTGAAGCGGCGACTGACACAGCGGCAAAGATTAATTGACAGAATGCTGTTCATAGTTAATCATGCTTTCAGGATGCTACATGTATACTTTAAGCCCCACATTTTGTTATTGCTTCAGTGCTACGTTTTTCATTCAAATCTTTAGAAAACGAAATTTTCAGTACAGGGAGAATGATCTCACAGCGACAAAATTTTGATGGACAGCAGACGAATTGGAAGCTTAACGCAACGTAAGTCTTCATATTGGAGCGGCAGTTTTAATAGTAGTGGCATGACATAAAACGAGATCGGCGTCTTTTGAAGTGATGCAGCGCAACAGGTGTTAACGGAGGTCGCTAGCTGGGTCAGAATCTATTGAAATCAAACTCTGTAATAAGTACTTACGTCAGATATGTAGATACCCGCTAACAATATGTCAAAGACAAAGTTCTCGGAAGCGATTGTCTTATACCGCATATCAATCTGAAAAACAAATTAAATGTTATATCCATTTATAGTTTGTCCACCTGAAATACAATGTTGTATCTATTTATAGTTTGTCAACCTAACACACAATATTGTATCTATTTATAGTTTGTCAACCTAACACACAATATTGTATCTATTTATAGTTTGTCAACCTGACACACATTATTGTGTCTGTTGTATATATTTATATATTGTCAATCTGACATAAAATGTTGTATCTGCTTATAGTTCGTCAACCATAAACACAATATTTTATCTCTTTATTAATTGTAAACATGAAACACAATCATTTTGTTGTATCTATTTATAGTTCGTCAACCAATACACAATGTTATATTTATTTATAGTTCGTGTGAGCTCATGTCCCGTGTAGTAGAGAAGTGCTGATTAATCACAATCACACAATTCTGGCGCGACGTGATAATCGAAAAAAAACTGAACTACTGTTCCTGCAGTTACGGATTTGAAATTTCTGAGTTTGTGTATTAGGCCTGAAGATAACTAGAATATCAAGTTATCAATATTTCTATGAATCTATTGCAGTTGTGACTACACAAAAAAGTCTGTATGCGTTAAAAATTAACACGATTAATGATCAGTTCTAAACGACGCTATCAGTTCCAAAACCTACCGCATTGACCATGTAAGCCATGTATTGCATAATCATCTGCAGAGCCTGAGAGTGTTTGTCAGAGCCGGGTGCCAAACCGTACCAGCTGAAACATAAATTAAACTACAAATTACATTACTCAAAATTATGGGAAAAGTTATCTAAGCCGTATAGGTAAAGTGGCGAGCGAATTTAATAAAACATAAGCGCTGCCGAATTAAAACTATTAAACAAACAACAAAACGATTTAATTTCATTTTATAATGTAGTACATGTACATAACCAAATTAAAATCGAAATTTGAATGAAAATGTTAAGTTAAAAATTGAGTATGAGCATCAGACTGTTCGTGCTAATTGGGCCAAGACTAGCAAAATGGTGACTTTAAGACTCTAGCACGTACATATGTAATTGTCAGTTTGCACAAGACACGATTCAACTACACGTACACTGGATGTTAGTGTCGTGATACTATTAAGGGTTTCTGGTGCATGCAAATCAGCTTTTTATTTAAAACAAATGAAGACTTACAACTGGTAGCTTTTGTAGTCCACCACTGTAAAGAGCTCCACGGAATACCTTTCAGCTTGACGACGTGTTCGTTTGTTACCATACTGACCGAACGTTCTGGCTTCACTAGCTTTGTACGGAAACTGACCTGTTGAAAATATAATTTATTTCGTTTGAGGAACGAATTAGAAAGAAATTAATTTCCCTTAAGGTTACGCAGTCACTGTAAGATGGTCACTTAAGCGTGACATCAGTGCACGATGTTTTCGTGTGAGTGAGATTGTGTTCTGTAAGTCATTCAGCTTTGGGTAACCGACAGGTTTACATCGTTAAATTTTTCTGTTTGGTCCAGAAGTAGGAAGTAAATGGATACAAAGTTTTGGTAGAGTGTTAACAGATATGTTATGGTGAAATTGTTGTATGGTTTAAATGTTTATGATTTATTGAGATAATATAATGATTACTGGTAAAATATGAGATATGTTGGAAAAGAATGTATGGCTTGATGAATTTCATCGGTTTCCCGAGTGCTTACGTTACAAATTACAATTTGATATTGAAATTTGAATTATGGTTGTTGTTGTTTATTACAATGTGACGGAGTGGATTGAGGGAACTGTAAATAGAATTGGCGGTAGTATTGGTTTTATTATCATGCAGGGTTTTTATATACAAAAGCTTAATTTGCAATAATTCGCTGCCTAAATTCAACTTTGGCTCTGTACAACATGCAGTTAATTGAACAATCAGGAGCGTAGCTGAACGAACGGCGGGTCGGCAGATGCGCGTAGTGTCACAAAAATCGGTAACAAAAATCCTGATATAATATATAATACATGTAATAATATCCTACACGTGTGATTATTTGCAACAATGTTAATATGTGATTTTATAATACGTTAAAAGTTACTTTTACTTAGCACTCATGATATTGTCGCCTGTCAAATGACGACAAGAGTGTTGCATTATCGTTTGAACCTTTAACTATGCGTTTCGTAAAATGCACTGCCAAGCTTCGCCCGTGATTATTAACGAAGATGCCTATCGCTAGAACATGGGACCTAAAAGTGCATGTATGATATAGATTGCCAAGTTTTAATATTCTTTCCACAGACGTTACTGTTTCAATATGTGCTTTAATCCGTTAATTCTCGCTAATCAGTACTTCAAGCTATTGAGAATGTACCTTTTGGAGCGGCATGTTCAAACACCAGTGTCTGTTCGGGTACCCTGGTGATCACGTGATCTGCACTTGGACTTACTGCTGGGACTTCTACCGGCTGTATGATATACAACGACAAGTTGTAGTGGAATGTTCCAAACTGAAAAGTAAACGAAGGTTTTGGGTAAATTTATGTGTTTCAAAAACATACTCCTGAAGTACGTATGAAGAAAAACAATTATGGGGCACCCTCCGTTTATATTTGTTGACATTTTAGTTGTTACTATATATAGAAAGAACATACACTTATCTATTTTCCTCTTAATTAATTACAGATATGTTTAACACATTTTAACAACTGTTACATATTTTTCACACCGAAACGCTGATAGGCAATGTCTTCTGCACAACGTCATACCTTTTCCCTTGACGTGACGCGCCCAATATGAACAATTTAAACATGGCGGCTCTCCTAAACTTAAAATGCTTACTCCTTTCTTAATAATTGTCAAATTTCATCAGCCATAACTTCTTTCAGGGTTTTTGGTATTACGCTTGTTTTGAGAGTTGAATTTACAATCTTACAATTTTTTGACGAGTGACGTTGTTAATCCCATAGTCCAGCATAATCAGAAAACTTCCTCCATGTTCCTTACTTTGATAAACAGCAGTAGTCTGAAACAAAAACAAGATCTCGGTTGTTTTAAATGGGTTGTAAAATCAAAACTTTCTATCCACGTTATCGTTGGTTGATTTGTTGGTTGGTTGGTTGGATGGACGGCCGCCCGTCTGTCTGTCTGTCTGTTATTATAATGTATTTTTCTAATATATGTACTCTGTTTTAATAGAATAAATGTAATCTAGCTTCAACATTTCAAATTATATGTGTGCCTTTTCGGATGTTATTGGTCACGCTTTATATGAGGGCGGGGCCTTTTAGGTGAGCTTTTTGACTTGTGGCTAAACTAATTCTATTTCTTATTTTATTATAACATACGAATTGGCATTAAAATTGTGTTTTAACAGTGCCATCCCATGTTGTAGCAAGACTGCAGTAATCATTTGGCCCAGTACGTTGATCACCTTAAATAAAACTAAACAAAAATCAATTTGCATGAGAGAAAATATACATGTATAAACGTCACCTGTTCTTTAGCGACAAAGACTTGTTCAACGTGGCCATTCCTGGACATAAACAATGGTATGTCATTAAAGTTGTTATTTCTCTCTAAATGGATATCAACACTCTGACCATTAAGTGTGAATTGTGCCAACGTGGTTTCCGGTAAAACTGTACGGACTTCGGTCACTCCATTAGTGTGCCTTCGAACTCGGTCTTCCTTGTCTGATTGAAACGTCACCCGAATATTTTCTGTAAAAATAATAATATGCAATATATTAAGCTTATTATTTGGGGCGCGTCACGGAAAATGCTACTTTGAACCTTCTGACAGTTGACGTCAATCCTTGAAATGACGTCATAAAGTTGAACAAACTACTTTATCTATTTTGCATTTCTCGGTTCCATTTTATTGTTAAAATAGGTAACAAAATCACATAATATGGCAATAACTACATGTAACAAAGCCCAGAGCGTGCCCATTAAGACCTAGGTGACACTTAATTTGAGGCGACTTAACTAATTCTGGATTGACACAGTTGATGAGTGGAAAGAACCAACCCCAGTAAGATCGGCCTGGGTTGATGGTTATAAAACTGAGTTTGGAAACCAGTCTCAAATCTCAAGCATCTGATTGGCTGAAAGGGAGACTGGTCGCCATTTCAGCCAATCAGATGCTTGAGATTTGAGACTGGTTTCCATGCTCAGTTTTATAACCTTGGGCACAGTAACTCACTTTCTCATCAAAGGATTATATATGCACGTCTTCCCCATACCTATGGTAAAATTACTGAATAAAACCTCCAACTTCTACCACCAAATCCACCCTCCATCATATTCAGCGAATGTGTGTCACCAGATGAAAAAAAAAACAGTTTCATTAGTGATGAAAGGTGAATAAGTTGAAACCTAGTACTCAGTCACTTTGTCGTTAATCAAGATAAACCGATCCTCGTTTTCTAATCTGTTTTCATCTAAACAACATTTATGTGATTTTACCATAGTGATCATATTCCAACAATCTGCAGTATTAATCTAGATCGAGTATGATATTTTCCCAAAACGAGTCTTCAGTATGTGCTATTTGTGTGTCATCCGAAATACATGTATATTATAGTTATTATCATTTGATCAAATTTCATATCCCATTGTATAAATTTATTGTCGCTGACAAGTCCATACTGTGGGATTGGATGCAAGCTTTTCGGAATGGGGTTTCGTTTCGGGCAATCTTTATACGTTAAGTATCATGTAAATTAAATATTGTTGCTCAGAAAGGGGTTTCGAGTTACTCTACTGAACACCCTCGGGATACGCCCCTGCCATACTGTAACAAGAGTAGGTCTTTCAAGAAACTTTGAAAGTGTTTTAAAGCTGGCTTCTTGAAAATACATCAATAATAATGTGATGTAAATTCAGATTTGTGAAGTTAGCGGCCTAGCGGCCTGAAGTGAAGTTAACGCAGTCTTAATTCACAAATCTTATAACTTGTATTTTAACTTCAGTCTTTAACCAAATTATACATGTAATAAAGATAACAAAATAAAAATCATATCTATGGAAAGATAATATTGTTTGCAATACAATCTGGGGGTACACATTTTTTTAGTATTTGTTTCTAAAAGAAAATTATGCTTTCATTACAAGACCAGTAATACAAAATTTCTGAATTTTTTCTATATGTATTGACACATTGAATTTTCCACTTTAACTGACGAAATTAGCATTAATCAAAAGTACAAAATTTAAAACATAACTATGCTGATAAAATTTATGTAAAATAAGGCCCGTTTCTGATGAAAAGAAAAAAAGACATGTAATTGCAGTAAAAACATTACTACTATGAAATCATTAATATTCGTGGGGTACTTTTTTCGTGAGGTACTTATTTTCGTGGAGTTCTTATTTTCGTGGGGTACTTATTTTCGTGGAGTACTTATTTTCGTGGATTTCGTGAGCAGATCGATCCGCAAAATTTAAACCACCACGAAATAAGGAATCGAACTTAAACGTATCTACTGCCAATGAACAGGCTCAAACAAACCGAGCCTGCAATATTTTCATCTTTGTCGTGTTCTGTGGCTTTCAACGATTCCTTTTTATCTATTTAGGAAGTCGAGATCCGCGAATTTAAGAATCCACGAAAATATTGTGTCTTTACGGTAAACCACGGAATTTTAGGCCCGCAAATAGAAGTGAATCCACACAAACGTTGACGCATATTGACGTGTAGTGTGTAATACGATCATCTGTTTAACCTTTTATATTAAACCTTTGATATTCACAATCAAACTAACTATTCGTATTGACAGCACAAGGGGTAAATGATGAGTTAATTCAGCAACTTCCGTGATTTCTTAAAAACAGAAAAATAAACGTTAAAGGATATTATGTCAATGTTGACTTACCCAAGGCATTTGTTAAGGTTTGGACTAAATGAACCGCAAATTATCAAAACTGTCATCTATGTATATCAAGCTCAAAAATCATCAAATCCTTAGATGACCCGACATTTACAATTCCGAAAACGGTTCTGTGCCCCGGGCAGTTTGATTTTGTAGCTACATTTAGTAAATTAGTTGCGCGACAAATTGATGATTTTTTTATTGGATACGTGCACCTATATTGTATTTAATACGCTCGCCTGGGTTTTCATTCAGATATTTGAAAACGGTGTACTTTTCCAAAGAAAATACTTTCAAAATCTTCATGTACCAATTTAAGAATCTTTTGATCCAAAATCATCTTTAGCCATAAAAAATATTATTCTGTTGTTAGAGAATAATATGACTGTGAACTATACAGTGGAACAATTCTTAAGTTACAGACTACTACGCTAGGGAATTAGACGGATACATACATTATATGTAACGACCGAAAATCGTTACATTGCGGCGATTACCACACAGTCAATAATTCTGAATGCATCTGGATATATTTGTGCAATTATTTAAACATATGCGCATTAAACAATATCATGAATTGCCTAAAACCTTCTTTTGTTTCGGGATATACTCCTATCAAGAATTTTCATCTTTCAAAATGTGTGATTCGCCGCTATCTGCATATTAATGACAGTCCCGAAGGCATGGATATTCAAACTTTGTTTTACCTCGATGGTTTATGTCTCTTGTTTATTTTTTATGAAATAACGTAACTCATTCATTCAGGAAACGCTTTAAACCCAAAATTTGGTTATCCAGTAGGAGAGTAAAGGGGTCTACACTGAGATCGCCAGTTCATCAATCTATCACAAACGGAGGTCGCTAACATTATGCTTCCCTTTGTGTTAATAAATACACTCATATTACTATTTGCGCTTACTGTAGACCTAGGCTTATCAGGCGAGCGCTCACTGTAGACCTAGGCTGATCAGGCGCGCGCTCACTGTAGACCTAAGTTGATCAGGCGCGCGCTCACTGTAGACCTAGGCTGATCAGGCGCGCGCTCACTGTAGACCTAGGCTGATCAGGCGCGCGCTCACTGTAGACCTAGACTGATCAGGCGCGCGCTCACTGTAGACCTAGGCTGATCAGGAGCGCGCTCACTGTAGACCTGGCTGATCAGGAGCGCGCTCACTGTAGACTAGGCTGATCAGGCGCGTACTCACTGTAGACCTAGGCTGATCAGGCGCGCGCTCACTGTAGACCTAGGCTGATCAGGCGCGCGCTCAGTGTAGACCTAGGCTGATCAGGCGCGTACTCACTGTAGACCTGGCTGATCAGGCGCGTGCTCACTGTTGACCTAGGCTGATCAAGAGCGCGCTCACTGTAGACCTGGCTGATCAGGAGCGCGCTCACTGTAGACCTAGGCTGATCAGGAGCGCGCTTACTGTAGACCTAGGCTGATCAGGAGCGCGCTCACTGTAGACCTAGGCTGATCAGGAGCGCGCTCACTGTAGACCTAGGCTGATCAGGAGCGCGCTCACTGTAGACCTAGGCTGATCAGGAGCGCGCTCACTGTAGACCTAGGCTGATCAGGCGCGCGCTCACTGTAGACCTAGGCTGATCAGGAGCGCGCTCACTGTAGACCTGGCTGATCAGGCGTAGAATTAACAAATTATCCATTTCACCAGAATTCCCTCTGCGTTATTAGTTACATGTACCTTCCGGTGCGGATCATTGCAAAAATTAATTTATACATTTTATATACATTAAGATCAGCTTTCATTTGAAAAAGTACATGGATGGAATAGCAGAAATAATGACTGAAGCTTAAGCGCAGACAAAGCAGTATGAAAACAAAAGAATACCATTAAACAGACCATATACGTGGTTTGGGAATATTATATGACAAACAATTGACTAAAAGGATAAACTGACGCAGAATTTTTTATCGGTTTTAGATTCAGATAGTCTTCAACTCTCGTCATTTTATGAGTTTACAAAACTTCAGCGCCATTTTAGATTAAATCAATTAAAAAATTAAAACATTTAGCGTTTTTATAACATTTATCTTTTTTCGAAGACTGTTGTTACATCTGTAATAAATATAAATCTGTGCTGAAAATCCTACAATCAGTCAGTAAGTCTTTAAAGATCACTCGAAAATCCCAGAAGTAGTCATTGAAAGCAGATGGGTTTTGTTCACAGGTGAATTCGTTCTTAAAATCAGACAGTGGGACAAATAAAATGCGGTCGTTATCATCAGGTGGTCTTCATTCACATGTTTTTAGTACAGGTTGGACTGTTCTTCAAAAACACACAATCTAAGGGACTGCAGGGAATCAGTTTGTAACGGATCCCGGTACGATTCGGATCCAATCCGACGGAAACCCAGGTATTACCTATGTGTGAATTTTGATAAATTTGTAAATAATTACGTTCAATATACCGGCAGTGTTAAAGGCAGTAAGTCATGATTTTTTATGCTTTAATGTTTCTTAAATTAGCATGCTTTCCAGATAATCAAAAAAAAGCATTATACGCTGTGCTTATAATGTCTGCGTATTTTGCGATAACAATATTGACAAAGATCTGTTTTAAAATTTAACTAAGGCTTAAAATCAAAACAGTCAACACTTATTCTTAATTGATAAACTGTTACAAAAGATCCATGTCCTCCTAATGTTTACATGCGTCAAAAGTTTGATCAATTGATTGACAGGTACACTTGTAAAACAAGGAAATGTGAAAATAAATTAATCAAGCAAATTACAGACGTAAATAATTCTTAATTTAATATTTTATGATGATAATGACAATGGTGATAATGATGACTGTGATGATGATAATGATATTGATGTTTTGGCGTAGAAGGACACGCTGGGTGCAGTGTCCTTCTGCGTGTTTTTTTTTTATTTCGCTAGACAATTTAGGAAAATAACATATTAACAAATATTGACATGATATTAAGTTCAACAAAATTATGTAATTTTCTAATGAACAAATAATTATTTCAATTAAAGTTTTAAATACCATTTTAAATTTGATATACAATATAACAAACATAACAAATTGCTCTGAAATATTTGTCAAAATAACTCACCCGCAGTAGCGTCTTTGTCGAGTGGAATGCTCAATCCATTAATGGTCACATGCAGCATAAAACTTAAATATCCAACGACTATTCCACAGCGAAGCATTCTTTTCAATTTGTACGAATTTTGAATTTACGAAATTAAAGGCAACTCTGTATATTCTCCCTTAAGCAAGATGTTTAAACACTAGACACAAACGTCACAATCCGTTTGTTTAAAGCTTATTCCTATTTCTTTTAAAACAAATATTGCTTTCTATTATTTAATCTTTAAGTTTTATCACGTGAAGTTAAGAAAATGATTTTCGACCCCTGGGCGTAAAATTATACACCTTGTGCTTTCATAAGATAATGAAGTACATGATATCGCTATTTGAAAATTTTCTCTAATGTGAAAATACAAAATTAATGAATAATTTATAAAACACTATTAAACACTGTTTCGCCTCTCTGTGTCTAGATAATTTTATTTGTGATCCCGTAGCATTATATTAATCATCGGATATTTTTTTTTGAATCGTTCCATTTCATTGAACGTGATTAAGCAACATTATTCACGAAATTATGACGAATAGTTTAAAAGCACTTAAATAAATAAACTAGAACATTATTATTGATCTATCCTTTTGTCAAGCGAGGTTCGTTATATATCGATGTCACGATCGTACGCGGAGCGCATCCACCCGTGAAGGGACGGTGGATCAAAGGGAGATAAACTGAACTACCCGTTAAAGGCGTTTAATTCATATTGCCATTGGCGGAGCGAGGTCTTATTTACACGTTTGTGTACGCTTAATTAATGTTCAAAGGCGCGGTTACCTTTTTAGGTTAGTGTTGGTGGGGGAGGTTGGTAGGTGTTGAACACCCAATGAAGCTCTATACGTTTTCACATAAGCATAGTTGTATAGCATAATTCAATGTTTCTATTTTACTATTACCACCACCAGGTGCAGATCTTTAGGGTGTTCGGCGGGGTGGCCCGAACTCACTTTCGGGACAGCAATAATTTTTATGGGAATTTCGGTCAGAAAGTTGGAGAGTAGCATGTAACTACCATAAGATTCCCTCCGTTAGTCTTGCATTCATCCCTAGGTCATTATCTTATTTAATATTGCATTTGAGCCCCTGTTATTTGTTTATTCTAATGGCAAAATTGTACACAGGGGCGTTATGTGCGTAGAAATACCTATTAAACATTTCACAACGCATTAAAACAAATCGATCACGTATATTTCAGCCACCAGAAATGACATAACAAAACAAAGTACAGGATAAGGACAAATATCATGTGATAATATAAGATAGTTTAACGTGTCTTATATTTTTTTTTTATTTTCTCGATTTTATTTTTTAAGATTAACAAGGAAGCTCACAACAAGTTGACAGAAAAATATTAGTATGTTCGATTAAAAATAAAAACTAACAAATTTTAACAGTGTTGTTTAAATTATGTTTCAAATTTCCGCTTCGTGGAGTTTCATGCTCACATTAAAAACCAGTCACAGATTTATTTCTTCATACTGATTCAATTGATAACCAGCTTCATTGCGATGTAGAATTGACAATCAACTTTAGGCATGTATTTTAACAAGCTTGTTATGACTTTTATCTCCTCTTTTTAAATGACTGGCATTTTAATCATTACTCTTGGAACTGGTAGAAACTGGCCTGGCCCTATCACACGAGTATGTCTATTTCCAATGGCTGCTTGTTTGAAAATGGCATCCTCAAACAACAATTTAAACTCAACAAGCAGAGGCAGAGAATTTTTTTAAATTTCAAACATTTAACTTTTGAAAAAGGTATTCCGTTAACATTGAGACCATTGACCGATTTCTTACAGCCATGAAAGGGATGTTTCTGTATTTGGATAAAATTTAATGCAACGTGGCCACACCACGTGGTTTGTGACGTCATTTTTGGTATTACGGCTAGGAAAAAACATCGATTCAAATCTTCGAAGCCATGTTAGTATTTAATTGGTTCACTATCGTATGTTCGACGAAATTTAGAGCATTCTCACGGGAAAGTTAAACACTTACCACGGTTGTCAATACATTTGCCGCCTTGTGTCTACTTTCGTCTATAACTCGGGAAAAATACTGAAATTGAATGATAAAATGTTATCAGTATTTCAACCGAATCACAGACAAAAGTAGACACAAGGCAACAAAATGTATTGACAACCGTGGGTAGTGTTTAACTTCCCTTTGATTGCTCTTAATTTCGTCGAAAATAGTGATTTTAATCAACACACGATGAATCAACTGCTCAATAGTCACATGTTTGATTGCTAACAATCGATAAAGATTTCAAGCTTACGTTTCACACATATTTTCTTAGTGCAATATCCACAGTTATGAATTTTAGTAACCATAGTAGTTTGTGATGCGTGTTTGTAAACAAAAACTCACGATGAAACTATTACCTGTCCTCGATTTGTCATTGTCAGCAACAAGTGTTTTGTACATGTAGTAGATAACACAGTTTGTAATAGTTACACGAGGGGGTACATGTTGTAGCAAAATGTTCGTTGACAAGTTAAATATTATTTTCATTCTTTGAGATATTTTTTTGAAATTTTAACACCATTTATCTTGGCATCAGATCTATGATATTAGATAATAAAGTATTTTTTAAAAGTTCAAATAAGAATGAACTTTATTGAAATAATCGTAAGGTTGGTTAAGTCATGTCGCCGATATCTCACCAGGTGAAATAATTCACTTTTTTGAAATCAGTCGACCTGAAACTGCAATTCTAACACGAATCGACGTTTTTCCCACACGATATATCACGTGGGCACGGCTATTCCGTGAATACATGTACGCCCCTCGAGATATATCCTTACACATCTTAACTCCGCCCCGTGATAAATCCTGCGATATATCACCGGAAGCTATTTATTATTTCTTATCTTATTCTTCATGTGAAAAAATGTCATAATTGTATTTTAAATGTTTAACTTAATACAACATTATCATGTTACTTAAGTAAGAACAAGCAATGGGGAGGTTTGATGTTCGTTAACATTACGGGGATATGGGTAAATGTTGATGTAATAACTCACAAATGATTTCAGCGAGCCCCCATTTTTAATTTGTCAAATATTTTCAAAATAATATTAGTGACCTTCTTTGAAGACCTGTGTCTTTGAAACAAATCGGACTATTCAGTTCCATATTGGAAATATGGTCAATTTACTTCATGTAAATTTTTCATTTAAAGACTCGGAAGTTGAAAAATCGGCGCATTCCAACTTAGTTCCAAATAACTGTTTTGCGTCCTTGAAAACAGGCTGACCTTTGCGAGCATTGAAATCACTAGCTGTTAAATTGAATATTTGTTCCGTTTACACGTTCTCTAAAGGTATACAAGGTACAGATTTCAATGCAATGGCCATAAATAAGCTAAACCAGCCAAACGGAGAACAACTAGCGTTTAATATAAAGTTAAAGTACCAACTGACGAAGACAAGTTGAGTAAAAAAAAGGATTGTCGCAAAATAGTTTCTTTACCCACCGACGGATAAAAGAACATCACTGAAAAATATCACGTTTTCCTTGAATATTGCTACTCAATAAATTCAAAATATCAATCTCGAACTTTTTTGACGATCAGTCATTTTACGATAGTTAGCACATGCGCACTAAAACAGGCGACGAGCATCCCTAACGTAGTTTTCGTAATAGTTGACGCAGCAGAGGTTGGTGTTGATGATAACGACTTGGTTGTTGTTGTAGAAGTTGATGGTGGTACTGTTGTGATAAAGCCAGGACAGGTCTCGCAGCAGCCGAAACCGAATGTAGGTCCATAGAGAGAGCAATCACTCTTCACGCACCCGTCAAATTTATCGCCAAATTCACAACCTGTCGATATAACATTGATTTTACATAGAAAAAGATCGCTCAATAACGTTAATACTTTGGCTTCTGCTGGCATTGCGGAGTGGAGGTCATTTATCAACTTCAGTACTCGAAACGTTGACGTAATGTAAAACTAAGATTCTATAGAATTTTGGCTGAAGGTTATAAAGCTGAGTTTGGAAACCAGTCACAAATCTCAAGCATATGATTGGCTGACATGGCGACTGGTCGCCATTTAAGCCAATCAGATGCTTGAGATTTGATCAAGTCGCCATGTCAGCCAATCATATGCTTGAGATTTGAGACTGGTTTCCATGCTCAGTTTTATAACCTTGGGCACTGATGTATTTTTATTGCATAATTTGATCATTTTAATCCACTATCGATTGTCTATGCGTACATAAAAATAGATTTACAAAATGTCACAAAGTACCTCGTGTAGTCCAGTTTGCCCTTTCTGGGCAGGTTGAGCAACAGAAATCCTGGTGTTCCCAAACGTAGCAAGCTGCGCGAGGCTTTTGCTGACAGGTCGTGTGGTTATAATCTCCATATTTACAGACTGAAAATGAAACCACAAATAGAGGATATTTTTTTACCAATGAGTGTAAGATAGAAATATATTTCACAGAGAGAGCTTCGGAATTCGTATTTTCAAGAGTGGCGAAGCCATTAGTGAAAATACATAATTCCGGAGTTCACGAGTGAAATATATTTCTATCTTTCACTGGTAACAAATTTTCTTTTTATTGTATGCTTTAAGTGCAAAATTTACGTCAATTTGACAGAAAAGTTGCAAGAAACGGCGCCAAAACCGCTTGTTTATGACGTGAAGTCATGACGTCAAGTATACAAATTTGAGCCCGTTTTCTAAACGTTCTCATTTGTATGTTACGTGTGTTTGGGTACCAACGTGAAAAAATCAGTGAAAATAAAAATGATATCCCACTGTTTGAAAACAGTGAAATACCACTTTTATTTCACTGGGAAAATTCTATAACTCACTGAAAAGCATAAAATGAAAAAAGTATAATCCACTGAAAAAAACAACAACATGAAAACCAGAGTATTAGTTCGAAACGTAGTCCAGGTTTATAGTCACGTTTGCTATTTGCTTTTCATTGTATATCACGGTGTAACTGGCTGCAATCATGATGCATCTCACTGGCAATACCATGTATATGGCTGGAGATATCATGCATATAGCTGAAAAAAACGATGCATCTGGAAATATGATGCTTCTGATCGTCACAATGATGACGAAACAACCCAATGCGTTGATATGATATCTTGGCAATACTATTCACTATTTTCGTGAACTGGTTCAGGACACACAAAAAATGTTCAGTACATGATTGTTAGTCACATGGCACTATGCGACTTTGTGCAGCAAGCCTTAACAGGGATGCCCCTTTCGTATTTCAGTTCAGACTGTTATACTACTGAAAATACTACTTTCTGTCGAATCACCAAACAGCATTATAAAAAAATATGGGCAACCGTTACTTTACATAAAAATAATGTTTCTAACCGGATTTGCACTCGTTTTGTTATAAGATAGACATATAAATGGTGTTTCCTATCCTATGCGACGCGCTTAGGTTAGCTATTTTTGTAATTCCCGCGTAAAGCCGCGGTGGTTTTTGGGATTGTCACGTGATCACTTCAACCAAAATACGCATTCGGTGTACCTTGCCGACTATCGACGTCGCCATTTGTTTCATAAAGCCTGGGCCACTACGAATAGTAAGCTCAGCGAAAACGTGACATTCCCATGATCGCTAAATGTAGAATGTATTTTTGTATAGGGATTTCTTCAGCGGATTGTTTTCAGGTCCCGTAAAATGGTAAAATTAACCGAAAACTTCCTCCTGCAGGGTTTGAAATGTAGAGTTTAGCGAAAAGTACACGTAAGTGTTACATAGGTCGATCTGTTTACGATTTTACCGAGTACACCTGCTCGACCCTGCACATCTCCCTTTAAAATGAAAATTCACACAATCTTATCTGCATACGCGACGTTTCTAATGGTATCCAAAGCCATTCTACAGCAAAACTATACCCCATACATATAACTCATAGAAAATGAAGAAGAGGCCATAAGTTTGTCTTACAAGGATTATCATAAATAGTTTCCGCTTGGTAACAGCTTACGCAGCAGGTGCGACGTGCGTAGTCGCCATAGCAATATCCGGCGTCATGCGCAACCAATTGTGCGCATGTTTTATCGGTGCCGTCATACAGGCCCGGTCTATCTCCGATCGGACAGTCATCGGTGATACCCTGTGGTGCACTTGGCGAAGTTACACACAACCCGTTCTGACACCACTGAAAATAAAAAAATATAAAATATAAATAATAATAATAATAATAATAATAATAACAAATAATAATAATAATAATAATTATACATGTAATAATAATAATAATAATAATAATAATAATAATAATAATAATAATAATAATAATAATTATACATGTAATAATAATAAGAAGAAGAAGGAAGAAAAAGAATAAAACGATGATAACTAGATGAACACGATTCTAGTAGTTTCCGGTTTCAGTACGAATAACGCCGCATAGCAGCATCACCGCATTATCGTGAACTTTTTTTCCTTTATGCAGAGATTCGTAACGCATAATTGATTCGACCATGTTCATGTTGCGACACTTAACCCAAAAAGAAGACATTGCTTTTGTATGGCTGCATCAATGCCTTTTTGCCACATAGAGAGAATTAACATAACCATTTTTTTTAGAAAGGATATGTGAACCACATCGCGCTCGACCTTCGATCTCGCTTGATATTGTTTACACAACCAACTTGATAAATACTAACCTACAGATTGCATACTGGTGTAATACTCCATATTTATCAACCACTTATGTACTCTTGTTTTTATGCGGCGCAAGTGTGTCTTTTTGCCACATAAAAAGTCCTTTTTATGCGTTTAAAATCACCGCATTAATCTGGTTGATATCGTTTATGCGGCGATGCTGTTATGTGGCGTTATAGTGCATCGTTCGCATAATACGATCGCAACTAGCAGCATTTATCCTTGATTCGAAACAGACAAAAGTTGATTCACAGGTATTGGAACAAGAAATATCTTTAAAAAAGATAAACGGCGTTGATGGAAAAGATTTATATATACATGTATATAAGAAAGAAAGAAATACAAAGAGGCAAAGCAGACACAGTTTAGTTATTTTATTTTATTTGTTATAGCTGTCGACGAACCCTCCCTGCCTTCTTAGTATGACTTAGAGATTAAGCGACCGAATCATGACAACTCATAAATTTATTGAAAGTGTCTTTCAAAAAAAATGTTGAAGCTGTTGCAACAATTTCATACAGTGATAACAAGTCGATTAAAGATACTGAAGCAAAATATTCAGTTTCAATAAAATACCTCGTGTAGAGTGAGAATTCAAGATGAATAAATGTCCTTGAAATTTAATAAATATAAATAATAACAGCCTGTTACAAGAGCGAAATCTACCAACTTTTACGTATATTAACTTTAAAAAAAGTGTCCGTCCTGAGTATTGAACCCGGGGCATCCGCTTGAGAGGCGAGTGTTAGCCACTACACTACAATAAACTTGTATTTCGTACTTGAAATTAACAATCAGTATCAAAGGAACTAGAAAGGAACCAGTAAGAACTAGGAATATCTACACTTCTCTTTCGTTTTACACTGTGTATTGTATGCAAGTGTTTGCCTGACTCCCAAGAATATTCCATATAATATTGTATTTAAGCCATCAATATTGACTTAACTGGTTACTTAAATCGTAAATATGTTTTTCCTCCAATACAACACCCACTAACAACCTATCGAATTAATCTATTTGATTTTTCCGCTGCATAATAATAAAAATCCCAGTAGATACCTCTCCACCCTGCTAGATGCCTCTCTGGTGTAAATAGCTACCAATCGAAATAGTTTATTTCATTTTCCCTCTGCATAATAAGAGAATACGAGTATTATTTACAACATTTCATTGGTCGAAAAACTAGGTCAAAAGTGAGCTTAGACAGCTAACGCCGAAAAATATAATGTTCTCTCCCTTGCAATTTTAATAAGGCGTTTACATTTCCTTGAGACAAAACAATCTAAGACTTATAAAAGACCTAACCTACCCATAAGGCCTAAAATAAAAATAGGTTTGTTTCTGGTTACCCGACCGACCGTCTCTTTTTAGCGCCGACCGTAACATTTTTCAACCCTCCCCAAAAAAATTGTGTTGACCGACGAAAAATTCTGTTATAGTCGGACACAATGTCCGGTGCAAAATAACAGCCAGCGCAGTTTCATTTATGGAAAATTTACTTCCACTTTCTTCTCCGGTGCTATTTTTAACTGTTAAACGCGTGATTTTTATCCGTGTATCACTATATGTAAACCCCGTTGCGTGTGGTTTCGGGTCAAGGTTGCTAATTCCATAACTGAATTCGATGAGGTAAACAATCATGGCTGTCAACGTTCGGCGAGCCAGTAAAAAAATTCTTTTGGATCCACCGACGACTTCATTGAAGAATTAAAGAAGCAAATAGATAAAGATTTCTGTTAGAAGTGCATACGTGATACGGCGTTATTGCTGAATCGTGACTTTATGAGTGAACAATTATGTACTGATATTTGTATCGTAAAATGAGTGAAAGAAACAGCACTGATCAAATTACACCCTGCTTTGGTGGTAGTGATAGAACTTTTACCATCATTGAAAGGATATTTTTATATTTAATAATGTGTTAATTGCAACAATATCACGAATGTAAAGCTAAAACAACTTAATACGATTTGAAAGTGAGGGACAGTGGTTGTAAGAAGTGGTTGGTATTAAGTAAGTATATCCAACATAATCTTTTTACAATGGCCATGAACAAATCAACAATATCCATGCATTAAACCACATGACGGCATTGCACATCTAATTGTAATTAAAAGAATAATTATGAATATTACATGTTAAGCAAAACAATTCAACTTCAAGTTAAAACACTGGTTTATTAGTTTCAATGGAATTACAGTATAAAATATAGTGAGTGTTCCCTTTTCTACACTTCAGTACCTTAAAAGATACCTCGAAAAAAGATAGATACTAATTTAACAAGTTTATTCTTTGATGAACTTACTTACAACCAAGATGGTATATACCTGGACTTTGGTTCCTTCCCCTAAAAAAAGCCTACCTACCGACACAGACTCAATATGTTTTTACTAAAAATCGGATCTTCTTTATAGGTTTAATAGCTATTGATCAAAACGTGACATTAAAAACACATATAATTGACGTTCCGCTTCATGTAGTTATTCCTTCAGGCACCTTCGGAAACAATTGTAAATTTGTGTGTGAACTTGCTTGGACATGGCCTTCTGATATTGTATTTTCATTCAAACGTTTCATATGAATTATTTATTACAATTTGATTCTTACTTGTAAAGTTTATTTAAATTAATACTCAGTTAAAACAGTGACTTTTTATTTTGTTCTCACCTTTCCTTTGCCGCACGGTGTACCGTTTTCCGGTGTTACAGTGTTACACTGAGTGGCATCAGGACTTTTGCATAACATGCCAGTGCATATCGTGCCGCCATAGCTCTGCAGGTGCTGTAAAACATTAATTGCTCGTTAATCGTTATACCGTTGATCTATAGTGCTGATTTGTTCTGATGAGATAAATTACATTATTAGAACATCGTACCGATCGATAATGGCAAGATTTAAAAACAAATCTTATATTTTCATGAGAAACTTTGAAATCCTGCCAAAAATGAGGCCTTCGTATAGATCACGCTTATATGACGGTCTCCTGCTTTTAAGGCTTTTTTTCAAGGAGAAAACCCGTCTTGTAAGCGAGTATATACGGTATGTTTAAATGGTGCAACGTATCCTGATAGAACCATTTGGTTTTGTGAATATATAAAATAGCAAGCAATCTCGTATTTCCTAGAAATGATGTTGAGCAGGGCACTAGACAAAGTTCGGGGCCAGGTGCCCATACCCTTATGAAAGGGAATTTTGCTTTATTTTAAGAAAACAATGGGAATTTTAAACCATATACGCATTTTTTGACTTTGAAGTATGACACTTATAACACTGTGTTCTACCACTGATTATAATACAGGTAGCTAGTATATTTTATGACTTTAAACTAACATATGAAAAAAATGAAACAATTTATCAATAATGTGCATTTTTCGGGGGTCTCTTTCATTTTTTTTTAGATTTTCGAGGAGTATTTTTTCTGAGAAATGGGGAAAAACATACTATTTTGAGAGGGGAATTGGGTCCATATTCGGCCCCATAAAAGGCCTAACATGGCCCGATTTTGTACTATTAGATTGTTGAACACAATAACTGACTATCATATCTGAATTGTTGGTTTTTTTTAAATTACTTCCCTTTATCTTCGAATTATCTCCCTTAAATATCTTCGAACCTCTTTCCTTTTATCGTCGAATAACTTGCCTTTTCTACAAAACTAACAACTATTTTTGACCTAACACAACAGGATTAAATGGCGACTACAGTATATTTTAGGAAATGATAGCAACAAGTACTGAATTTACATCTTCGGATAAAAATCCATGTAAACAAGATAAAAGTAGTGGGTATGCAAAACTAAAATTATTAAAAATTTGGTCCAGGAACTAACGATAAAACTGTTTAATGAAGAAACATGTTCGGGATTATGTTCAAAATGAAGCTGAAAGCACACGACATGAATGTAAATGTTTTTCTTTGGTAAGGAGGAGGGATAGAGATCGGCTGGTTGAGTTGTAAGTTTGAATAAACAAGGTAAATATGTGAGCTAGTGCTTACTAGTGATACCCCCGCTTTGAGGAATGATTTTCAAAATGTAATTTGCATTTTTCATATGTATACAAGATGTCAAATTTGTCCGAGTATTTACCTACATAAAAATATAAATATATTAAATATCAGGCTGCAGCATGTAATATTTGCTTAGAAAACTGCAACGGAAATTATGCATGTATGTCATTTATGTAAAAAATCTAAGTATTCGGTAAACAGGAAGTAGATAAGCAAGGAGCATAAAAATCGCGACTTTAGGATAAAGCAACATGCTTAATGTTATAGCTGCTTAGAAAACTGCGTCGGAAATTGTGCACGTATGTCAGTTATGTGTAAAAATCTAAGTATTCTGTAAACAGTAAGTAGATGAGCAAGTAGCATTAAATCGCTTTACACCATATGGGACTATATGATAAAGCAATATGCAAAATATCAGGCTGTTGCAGGTTACAGTTGCTTAGAAAACTGCGACGGAAAATGGAGATAGTTGATGTAATGCAACTATATTGTAACAAAATCTACAAATATGCGACAAACAGACAAACAGGAAGTAGATGTGCAAGGAGCATAAAATCGCTTTTCACCATATGGGACTACAGGATAAAGCAATATGCAAAATATTAGGCTGCTGCATGTTATAATTGCTTAAAAAACTGCGACCCAAATTTGGTTACGGAAGGAATCAAGGACGGAAGAACGGACGAGAATGGTAAAACAGTATACTTCACTCTTTTTCGAAGAGGGGATATAATAGTAACAAATTTATATTGCAAATAAGGACAATAATTCAAGATGAAAAGACAAAAATGCCAGATCTAACTGAAACTGAAAGCACGGTGAAAATGATGTTAATATAAAATACTTAGTTTGATTTTACATTTACTAGTATATTAAATGCGGGCGGCACTCATTCCTTGGCGAAACAGTTTATGTGATATCAAATGATATTTGTTAATAAAAAAAGAAACATGAACGTACCCTACACACATACGAACCTACACCGAAAGTGTTCACACACTGTTGGTCCGGATCGGTCACAGCCCGTTCAACGATCTTATCGACATGCTTAGGTGTTGTTGCCTGTTGTGATACAATGCTTGTTGACAACATACAGTTTGTGTTTGACCTGCAAAGTAGGGCATTAAATTAAACATTAAATTTTGCAAAAAGAGGATATACAGTCAAACACATGCATATTTTCTCTATTAGTCTAAACACACCCGGGCTAACCTGGTACGCTTCGCGATCACGGCATGTGCAATGCTTTTAAACGGCATGATCGGTGTAAATTAAGAATGTTTTGTGGGATATGGTAAGAAAATGGCAGAGCTTTTGGCTAGATTCTTAAATAATACTCAAACCAATAGACCTGTACGGCTGTGAAGTCATGACACTTTATGATTCTAGTCTTCTCTGTGTCCAGAATAAAGTAGTTTGCTCAATCATAAGACCGGGTGAAAATGGACCTGTCTGTGCTGCAAATGTTGTAAATTTCTTGTTCAAAAGTATTTTTTGCGCTAAACTGAAGTCTATTGAAGAACTATGAATACATAAAAATTGTCTGCAATGGAGGACAACGAAGTGTAAAATTTGAGTGTGTTTTATCTATATTTTACTTACTTCTTGCAAAAAAAGAGAGGCAACACACCGGACACCTACACTTGATTTTTGCTACGCTGCGTATAACGGCATTTTATTCGATGCTGGTATTAAAATATACTTTTATTGTCGAAATATTAAACTGTTTATTCACATTTAATTGAGCTGTAGTTTGTTGTGTGTATACATTGCAAAACAGAGTTTGAGATATTCAAAATTCCGCCATCAACAAACAGGACCGGATCCAGAGGTAGTTATTTTGGGTCAATTTTATCAAAAAGTATGCGTACAATGATGTATGTTTAACATTAATGGTAAATCGTACTAAAACTGAAACAAATTTATCTAGAATTCATATTTTCTTTACACTAGATATTCATCACAATATGAAAAAATTATAAATTACCTATCCAGGTGGTCAATATATGACTTAAATTCTTGTACTGAGCAATTTGAGAACTGCCAGAGATGTTCTCCGAGTACTGGATCAGACTGAATACTGTTCACACTCGCCATGATGAAATTGTCACCTCCGTCACATATGTTACCCTCCCCGTCATGTTCCGCACCAAGACTGAAAACAGGTACACTCATTCACATTATCTTCCAAACGACAACGACAAAATACAAAGACATAAGTGAAAGTATTTTATACAGAAAACTAGATCAAACTGGCATGTTTATTTACAGACTAACTTAACAAAACATTGAACGTTTTAATTATTCAAGATTATACAATATTTGAAATCAAAGTTCTGAATAATCCGTATATGGACTTTTCGCGTTCTGATTGTTGGCTTGTTGCCATATGGAGTGACTTCAAAGCTGCAAAATATGCAAATGAATCGTAAATATTATCTTAAGATCTGTAAAACTGACGTGCTGAAAAGAATTTGGAAGAAACCACAGGTGTCCGTATCATTGTTAAAACATAATTCCAATAAAGAAAAAAGTGTTTTTGTTTTTTGATATATGTAAATGAAGGTACCCATCAAGCGGGTCCCATACACTGACAGTGACCTCAAAGAACTGAAAAATTTTGTCATTTATTCTAACAAATCTAGCTTAAACAATACAGCAAAAGATGAGTCTTTCATTGTGCTAACATGTCGCGAAAACCGATTTCCTCAAACCGAATTTTTGCTAGAGCTTTTCATATCGGCTCAAACATTGTCAAACGTTTTAGTCGACATCGATGAGGTGATCGCAAAAAACCATTTTGGTTACGGCATTACCAAGTGTCTATCCGCTTCTATGAAATATTCACACGGCGCATACATGAAATACATAGTTTTCAATCATTATCTACCAGTAACTTGTACCTTTTCTCGATCTAACGCTAAAATCCTCGCTGTTTTTGTTTGCGTCTTCTCAAATATTTACTTTCACAGCCATGATGCTTCCGAATGTTTTCGGTCAGTTTACGGAATATGATGTCATTTTATGCAATTGTTTTTCCGATTGGCTGGCGTTTTAGACTACCAGCCAATCGAAGAAATCATTGAAAAATTTGAGATCGGCGATTTCCGTAAACTGACCGAAGCCATTCGGAAGCATCATGGTTCTTTGCGGTCACTGTCAGTGTATGGGACCCGCTTGATGGGAACCTTCGTTTACATATATCAAAAAACAAAAACACTTTTTTCTTTATTGGAATTTTATTTTTTTAACAATGATACGGACACCTGTGGAAGAAACCAATAACTTTTCCAAATAGGTTAATAGACTTAAGGGGACGAAATCGTGCACAATTCATAGGCTATTGGTTTATTACCCGAACATAGGTGCACGATTGCGTCCCCTTAATGATGATGCAGACTACACTACAGAAGAGTACATAAACATCCAATGCAATTGTCTTGCACACTGAAATGCTTTAATTATTTTATTTTCCTCAAAAACGATTAAAATGTTATTGTTTATCAACACGTGTGCAGTACCCAAGGTTAGTGAGTAGATAATAAAACGACAGTGTTTTGTATACTTAGTTACCTGTGACCTAGTTCATGGGCCGCCGTTGTCATGGAAGGAAAGATGAAAATGTCCTCAACAATGGACGTACTCTGGGGTGTACACAATGATGATGTAAATGCTTTCCCTATAAAATAACCATAACACTCTTGGTGTTTTACTATTTTAAGACTTGTACAGATGCAATTTAACTCCGGTCTTTGGAAGGTAATTGAGTACCCACCCATTTTGCTTTGCAATGCCCACAAATCCATTAGTTCTTAATGTTTTATATGTTGGTGTACTTTTGCATGCAATACTGTTGAGCTCATGGGTGGGTTGGAGTTATTTCACCAACATAAATAGGTCAGACAGATTTTCACATCTTGTATGACTAAATGTCTGACACTTTTTTCAACTTTAATGTCAATAAAGGTTGTTGTTGTTATAAGACGATTACTTTTTTGGACTTAACCGAATAGAAAACTAACCTTTATAGTGTTCACTGATGTGTCGACAATTGTGTACTGAAGCATGTGTAATGTATCAGACTGTTTGGTTAATTCATAGACATGTATGCTGGAAAAACATTACCCATAGACCATCGATAAAAATGAACATTAATTTTACTTAAAATAATTCGAAAGTTTCTCCAGTTATGGGTAATTCGTATTTTACTTATATTATAGTGTTTTTATAGTGTTATTGTTTTTCAATTTGTGCTTTTTACTTATTTCTCGATCAAACAAGACAGGTGATAAAAAGTCACGTGATAAGGCTCTCTCCAACATTTGTACCTTAAGTTTGTAAAAGTATTTTCAAGTATTTTTATATTGAATTCATTACCTGAACTATCACCACTCGTGCTGGAACTTGTAACATCATATCTAAACAAAACAAAAAACACAATACCATTTTTATTCGTATCATTAAAGTTCATTCATGATATATAGACAGTCACGTGACACCATTTAAATTTTACTTTTGTTATTTAGGACATTTTATCTCATTCCGAGGAGAAATTTTAGGTGGGGATATTGCAATATCAAACATAAAATATTATATATTTACAATTCATATAGTATGTAAAAGTGTGTAATCATATGCCACGTGAATAAGATACAGTAATTATTTTAAGCGTCAAACCAAAGCAGCAGGTTATTAGAGTTGAGTCAATTTTACCAATAACACACTACTGCTGCTTTGAACGGTTTACGTTTGTCGTTTGACAACAATAAAGGGATGTAAACTACTTTGCTCCCAAGTAGTTTTTATTTTTAGATGGACTTGTGTTAGGCCCAAAATACAACAAATCCTAAAATAGCACATTCGCGTCGCGGGAAAATATATTTTCAGAAAATCAACATTAATCCTTGAAATGACGCAAAAAACGATGACCGGACGACATTTCTTGTTATGCATTTTTTCGGTAAAAAATATTATACAGTCAAGCAAGAGATGTTTGTGAAACAAATATGTCCCCTAAATTTCAGTTGGATAAAATCTGCGGTTATTTTATTGAATGTCAATGTGACCTTGACCTTTGACCTCAAAATCATCAGTGGTCATCAACTTTTGATGACTAACCTCCCTACCAAATCTGATGACTGTACTAGTATGTCAAATCTTTGTCAAGTTTTTGATCGGGCAAGGTTCGTTACGGAAAGACAGACGGACGGACCGACATGTTCAAAGAAATATTTCACCGCTTCTTCGAAGAGGGGGGCATATACATGTAACAAGATCACCAGTTAGTTATGAAAAACAACTGATAATGACCAGTTCTTTCTCAATATAGTAACAACTAAACATTATAAACTTATGACCGAAGTGACGTGTACTAGTCTTTTAAAACAGTTCGTTATATGCGCTACTGACCCTGTGAAGCCCATGGCGTGGTCAAACTGTGGCAGATTATTTTGCTGGTATATCCACTCTGTAAATGCATCTAAAGCAGCGCTCCCGTCAACTTTTCCATTCACTTGTTTCTGCTCTGACCAGGGTGCAGACTCAGGTGTCTACAATGATGGTAAGTGTTGCCATAAATACTACAATTTCGATTTTTGTTACATTTTGGCTTGCAACCAAAACACCAAAAGCGTAGCGCGGTGACTGATATTCAATGCTACATGTACCATTCAAATCTTTAGAAAAAGAAATTTCCAGTTCAAGTATAACCAACCCACAGCGACAAAATATTGACAGCAAAACCTAATTTGGAAGTTGAATGCAGCGTCTTCTGTTTATAGCATTGCAGTGTCTTCTCAAAGTTTTTTGTAAACAAACAAGCTCGCAAACATTCTCATTGGGTGGGGTAGTTAATTGATTTAATGGTTAGATTCACTAGTCTCTATTTAGCATTAAAATATTTTTTTTCAAAACCTACTCACACGTGTTCAAGAGGATTGGAACTCATAACGACCGGTAGTCTCAGTCTGTTAGAACTGCCGCTCCAATTTAAGATCTGAATTTTTCATCCAAATTAGGTTTTGCTGTCAATAATTTTTGTCGCTTTGGGTTCATTTCCTTCGCGGATGTTGATGCAATAACAAAAGGCGTTGGTAGCTAAAAGTAAAGCAACCTGAAGGCGTGATTAAAAATGAACAACGTTCTGTCAGTTATACTTTCCTGCGCTTCTTCTCAACGGAAATATCAGTCGCCGCGCATCGCGCTTGATGTTTTGCTAGCAAGCCAAAATCTAGCTGAAGTCCAAATTTGTAGTAAATACTTACGTCAGCAATGTAGACGCCAGCTGAGAGTATTTCAAAGAAAAAGTTCTCGGAAGTTATCGTCTTGTATCGCACGTCAACCTGAAACAAAAATTTAAAATTATCTCTTTTTATAGTGCGTCAGCCTAAAACACAATTGCTTTGTATTTATTTAGAGTATGTCAGCATAAACCACAATGTTGTATCTATTTACAGTTCGTAAACCTGAATCACAATGTTGTTACATCTATATAAGAGGCACGCCACGGGAAAGGTACCTTCGGGCAGTTGACGTCAATCCTTGAAACGACGTCATAAAGTTGAGCAGACGACATTAATTATTATGCAATCCGCTGTAAAAAAACCATTTTATTGTCAAAACGTGTAACAAAATCACTGTTTTGTTATGAGAAAATAATAGAAATTTGATAGTTCTTTCTCAATTTAGTAACAACAAAAATGACACAAAAAATGACCGAAGGTACCTTTTCCCGTGGCGTGCCTCATAATTACTCATATTTCGTGTAAGTTTATGGCGTTTTTGGTAGTGATTTACTGATTAATCACAATCACAATATTCTGGCGCGACGTAAAAATCGAAAAAATCATATATTTGTAGACTTTTCAACATTTTTATTATGTTATTGTTGTAGTCACTGCACGATATAGTCTATATGCGTTGACATTATTAGCATTCATCAACCAATTACGTCCTCAGTTTTAAACGAAAGCCCTAATAAAACCTACCGCATTGACCATGTAAGCCATGTATTGCATAATCATCTGCATAGCCTGAGAGCGTTTGTCAGAGCCGCTTGCCAAACCGTACCAGCTGGAACATAAATTTACTACTTTCGTCATTGCTATTTTGACCTTAAATTCCCTAAAATTCTATTACATTATAGCACCTAAAAATACAATTTTCGTTTAATCAAAATTTTGAGAATACAGGTAGTTACATAGGCTTATTGGTCAGATAAATAGCTGAAACATAAATGCTTAATTAAGCCAATCAAACAAGCATAAATTTATTACATTTTACACAATCGATAACAAGACAGTCACGTGACAGATATTATTAACCTATTAAACAGTTGTACAAATTAGTTTTCATGTTCTTTTCTTGAGAGTTACTAACTGAACATATACTTAGCAAAAAAAGAAACTTTACATGGGCTACTGATGGTAACAACGTCACCTTGGAACGATATAGTGTACGTATGTTACTGTTATAAGAAACTTAAAAGCAATATATCTGTGAGATTGTAAAAGCGTCAGTAACGGATTTCTTAAAAATAAACGTCAAATTTGAGTTCAAAAAATACTCTTATATGAGCCTATTCATCAACCTATTCATCAACTCGACAACTTTGTATGCAAAAGCATACAAACGCATACAACATACGAAACTTACAGAATTATTAAGCAAAACATGTGGCCTTAAAACAGTAAAGAACTACAAAATGATAAATTGAAAAATCCAGCACGTATAAGATATTGTCAGTTTGCCCACGGCACGAACCAAATACACGTACCAAGGCCAAGATGTTATTGATTTAGCGTCAGTTTCCTCACGGCACGAATCTAATACACGTACGAAAGACAGACTGTAAGTAATAAACCGTTATTTTGCACTCCGCACGAATAAAATACACGTACCAAAGACAGGATGTTAGTCAGTTTGCACTAGGCACGAATCCAATACACGTACTAACGACAGAATGTTAGTGATATACCGTCAGTTTGCAATCGGCACGAATCAAATACACAAACCCTTGATGCCAGTTTCGTGATAAAGCGCTCTGGTGCAAGTAATTCAGCTTGTTAAATGTAAGGTAAAATATTAAAGACTCACAACTGGTAGCTTTTGTAGTCCACCACTGTAAAAAGCTCTATGAAATACTTTATATTAGCTTGACGACGTGCTCGTTTGTTACCATACTGACCGGAAGTTCTGGCATTTCTTGCATTGTATGGGAATCGACCAGCGGAATCTGTCAATAAAAGCAATGGTTACTGCAAATGTACCAGTGTTTTTACTCTTACAGCAGTCGCATGACAAAAACGTGGTCGGCGTCATGTGAAGTGCTGCAGTGCAACATGTGTTTACAGAGGTTGCTCGTTGGGTCAAAATCTAATCATTATTGAAATTGAAATTTGTAGTAAATATGCATTTAGAAAGAACGCTTACTAGCCTTGACCATGATAATAGTTATCGAATATGCCTATCCCTAGCGCATTTCAAAGGAAGGTGCATGTTTTGTATCTATTGCCAATTTCAAATATTCTTGCCAGTTGTACAATACACAATTCACAATAAAAAGACATGTCACTTTAACCAAATATGTTTAAATTTCTTTATTCACGTTTATCAGTATTTTTTTCCAATAAGGCAATGAAGAATACACCTTTTGGGTAGGCAGGTTTAAACACCAGTGTCTGTTCAGATACCCTGGATAGCACGTGATCTGCATTCGGACTTATTGCAGCGCGTTCTACCGGCTGTATAATATACGACGACATGTTGTGGTGGAATGTTCCAAACTGAAAGAAAAAAGGGCCAAGGTTTTGCGTCAGTACCTAAATTGTACCTAAAGTGTTTTTACCATAGCCAGTAAGAAGAAACATAGTATTTGGCACGCTGGTTTGTTTGTTCATATGAGGACCTGTTGGGGCAAGTGTGAGGTTGGTGCACACTAGAACCTGGGTTAAACCCCAGGTGGCAAATATTTTGCCACTGACCGTTCCAAGCGGTTACCCGTCAGGTTCTCATTTTTGTTAATTGTTTGTGGTGCATGTTTTGAAATTGATCATTTTATGCTCTCTAACTCCTCGTGTTGCATGTGTGATGAGGCTGGGTCTTCTGAATGTGGCAACTCCTGATCTGCATATTTCACTTGTTTTATAACTATTTTTTCTCATTATTCATTGGAGATTGTTTTAACTCATTTTTATTTTCGAAATGCTGATAGTTAATAAAACCGGTATCTTCTGCTCACCTTTTTGACGTCGTTTTTAGAATTGACGTTAACTTCCGAAGATACCTTTTTCTTGTGACGCGCTCCATATGATAATTAAAACACTGCGACTCTCCAGACTTCCTGAAAGTCGCCGGACCGTCGGACCTGTCCGGTAAAATTTGGACTGGTCTGATGTGATTTCCAATGTTGTAGGACCGAGTGTCCGGCAAAAATTTGATCTGCATGTTCCAATTTTACTCGCTAAATTACAATTTTACTCGCTGTTTTGATTCGAGACTGTTCCGAGGGAAATGAGTGAGGATATCCGAATGAAATATTTTACGTATTCGTCATAATGACAATTCGACAATACCACTGAAAAAAAAACACCCTTAATACTGTGTTTTGCTTATTTAATGTGTTAAATGTTTCAGTCAGACAGAATTTGTTTCGGTCAGACAGATTTTCACATCTTGTCTAACCACATGTCTGACACTCTTTTACAAGTTTCGGGAAGTCTGACTCTCATTATTCTAGAAACTTAAAATCCCTAAAACTTTCTTAATAGTTGTCAATTTTCAAAAACATATTTAAGTTTATTTTGGTCTGTACTTAAGTTTTGAGAGTTGTATTACACTGTCTTACAATTTTCTGACGAGTGACGTCATCAGTCCCATGGTCCAGTATAATCAGAAAACTTCCCCCATGTTCCTGGCTTTGATAAACAGCAGTAGTCTGAAACAAAAACAACAAGATCTCGGTTACAAATGTGTCGTTAAATCAAAACTTTGTTTTCTCTTTTCTTGGTTGGTTGGTTGGTTGGTTGGTTGGTTGGTTGGTTGGTTGGTTGTCTGGCTGGGGCTGACTAGCTGAGTCAGCCGGCATTTCAGAATCTACACTTTTCCCAATTTGATTTACTAAGTTAGGCCTGACCAATAAGCATACAAGTTCGATTCTGATCAGACAATGACCTACACTGTTTGCAAAAGCGATAAGACCAGTATATACGGAGAAAATGATCGGCAATGCCGCATATCAGGGCGACATGTCACGAACGATATACTCAAATCAAAGCATGACCTTAAAGCTAAATTGTGTCCGGTCAATAACTTTGAAATTATTAGTTGAATTTTTAAATTATTTAACAGAAATGCTCGCCATATTGATACGTATTGCGTACAACCTTTGGGTCGCTACCTTGAATCATATCCGGCCCATAACCTCTGTGTTTTTGTTGTTTTGATAAAATTCCCATTCATACAGAACGACGAAATAACTATTCGTTATAAAGGGGAGTAACGTCGCGATGTTTTTGTTTCAGGGTTTTTCTCCCTTTGACTGTACGGTTATAAATAAATGTACATGAGGGTTCTGATATAGACAAATTCCTAGAAAACATTATGACATTGAATTATAGGAAAAATATGCGTTTTGAAGTTTCAGCGAGCGTTTGTTTTGAAATGGGTAGAAAAGGTGCCGAATTGAGTAGCGAGTTAAACGAATGTATACGTATGTATGTTTAATGACGGATTATCTATTGCTGAAATTTCGCGATTGCGAAGATCTTATAGTACAGTGTCATCAATTATAAAGAAGTTTAGGGAAACAGGATCCGTTGAAAATTTATACAGAAGTGGAAGACCACGATTAGTGACAAACAGAGACTACCGCCATCTTGGAAGAACTGTCAAGTGTAATCGTAGGGACTCATTATCAGAAATTACCAGTAAATTTAATGAAGGAAGAATAAATCCAGTGTGTAAAAGAACTGTCCAGATTCATCTTTGGAAACATGGATTCTCGAAAAGAGTAAATAAGAAAAAGGTTATATTATCTAGTCAATAGAGCCAAGCGACTGGTGTGGTGCAGGGAGAAGAAAAGGTGGCCTGTTTCTGGGAGGTGGGATAGTTATTTTTTCGGACGAAAGTCAGGTTGTGATAGGCAGTGACAAACGTGTACTGATTTGGAGAAAACGCGGCGAAGGCTACATACCGGACCTGGTAAAATCATGTTAGAGCAAAGTGTAAAAAGTGATGGTATGGGGTTGTATTTGTTGAAATGGTGTAGGCACTTTAGTGAAAGTTGACGGCAATATCAATGCACATAAATACGAACAGGTTCTTGACAATCATCTATGGCCAGTGATAGCTAGACACTTTCCGGATAATTCATACTTATAGTACTGTGAACGTTTAATGTTACAAAATTTGCGTCTAACGTGCGTCCGTCTATCGTGTATCGTGCGTCCGTCTAACGTGTATCGTGCGTCCGTCTAACGTGCATCGTGCGTCCGTATATCGTTTATCGTGCATCAAACGTTTTTTTATTTTATCATGCAACGTGAATAAGTTATTTGCTTATGCAAAATTATGCGTTTAAATTTCAACCATTCATCTTATATTTTGATCATAGCATTTTCATTTTTTTAGAAATCTCGTCCACAAATTATATGAATCGGAAGTATCGTGTATCGTTTGTTTACCGTGTACAGTGTATGTTGCGTCCGTCTATCGCGTATCGTGCGTCCGTCTATCGTGTATCGTGCGTCCGTATATCGCGTATCGTGCGTTTCGTTTGTAACCTTAAACGTCATAGTACTGTATTCCAGGATGACAATGCCCCAGTGCATCGCGCAGGTACCATCTCTCTTTACAAAGTCAGAAATATCATTATATCAATTTCTTGGACAATCCCCGGATTTGAACCTGATTGAAAACCTCAGGTTGTACATCAAACGTAAGCTTTCGTGTAGAGTGTCATTTATAAACAGTGAGCAGGATTTGTTTGATGAAATTTTGAGGATCTTGATGAGCATTCTACCAGCCTATGTTCAGAACCTTTATACATCAATTACGAGACGGATAATGCAAGTTATAAGATTTAAAGGTCATCTGACGAAGTATTAAGGTAAGGAGTTCATCTTAAAATGTTCGTTTATTGTTACAGTTCATTGTTATATCGATCCGAAACACATGTACATTTTCCGCGACTAATTCAATATGGCGGCCGATTAACGAATACTTATTTCGTCACACTGTTAATTATTTTGTGACAAAATACCCTTTTGGGGTGCACCATCCATCTTCGACGGTCTCAAATCTTTATAGAATAAATGCCATCTAGTTTCAACAGTTCAAATTATATTATACTGTGTCTATTTAAATGTTATTGGTCACGATGTATGGTAATGGTGGGGCTTTAAACTTGAGCTCTAATCATGTGGCCAAACCAGTTAAATGTCTGGTTTTATTGTAACATACGAATTGACATTTATATATGTTTAAACTGTGCCGACCAATGTTGTAGCCAGACCGTTGTAATCATTTTGTCGCTGATTTGATCAAAGAATGAATAAAATTAAATTAAAATAAAACAATAATTTACATAAATTTTCGAAAATATACATGTGTTTAACTTACCTGTTCGTTCACGACAAAGACTTGTTCAACTTGGCCATTTCTTGACATAAACAATGGTATGTCATTGAAGTTGCTACTTCTCTTTAAATGGATATCAACACTCCGTCCATTAATTGTGACTTGTGCCACCGTGGTTTCCGGTAAAATTGTATGGATATCGGTGACTCCATCAGCATCCCTTCGAGCTCTGTCTTCCTCGTAAGCTCGAAACGTCACCCGAATATTTTCTGTTACAAAGACAACTTGCAATTTAGTACGGTTAACGTATTTAGACAATACGATAAAACGTATAAATGTTTAAATGTAACATTAATATAACCGACTATGGATATTAAAGTAGGCAGTCGTGAGAGACAACCAAAATTGATCTTACGGCTGGTAGGGGCGAATAACGTATTATTCCAGTGATCAAAAATAATTAAGAGAACATGGCGATATCAAATTTACGGAACATTTCCTTGATATTACAGATATCGATTTCAAATAGATTTTGATCAAGGAGCAACCTCCGTAAACACCTGTTGCACTGCAGCTCTTCACAAGACGCCGACCACATTTTTTGTCGTGCGACGAATGTTAGAACTGGCGCTCCAATCAAAAGACGCTGTATTTTACTTCCAAATTAGGTTTTGCTGTCAATCCAATTTTTGTCGCTGTTGGTTCATTCCCCTTGCGGATGATGAAACAAAAGGTGTGGCTTAAAGTAAAGCAACCTGAAGGCGACGCGTGATTAACAATGAACAACGTTCTGTAAATTATACTTTCACGTACTGGTCGCATCATGGTCAG
The DNA here is from genome assembly GCA_038501625.1 of Corbicula japonica. NCBI lineage: Eukaryota > Metazoa > Mollusca > Bivalvia > Venerida > Cyrenidae > Corbicula > Corbicula japonica. The sequence continues at coordinate 7,912,103 of JAZAYU010000018.1, read as the reverse complement.
AAATAACATAATGGATCTTAAAGCGAAGTGTGGATCCTGATCAGACGGCACAAATGATCAGGGCCCAAGATCATAAAACTAAATCTGGAGATCAGTCTCAAATCTCAAGCATCTGATTGGCTGAAATGGCCATTTGAGACTGATCTCAAAACTTAGTTTTATGATCTTGGGCCCTGATCTGGTTCTACACTTCCTCTGAAGTAAAGGGTTAAGAACTAGTTGACGATTAATATGAATCAACTGAACTAATTTTGGACCGAAGTAACTTCACTGCGGGGAATCACATGATCAACATAATCTCTAAGCTATAGGGAAATTTTGAATTTTGTGAAGTTTTCATTTCTGAGTTGCACAAATAGAATTTATAAATGTACTATCATATGACCACAGACTATATGTTTTATACTACAACTGCTTACAAGTGTTTTGTTTAGAATTTTACCAGATTACCTCTGCAGTGCCATGTTTTATAGTGCTTGGGTGTTCTGAATTATGAGGAAGAGGTCATGAGCGAAATATTGTCAGTATAATTATACCTTCCAGTAGGCATATGATAGGCTACATAATAAAGCTTCACACAAACCATGGACAAAATATACTTCATTTTTCATTGTTTTACATTTGTTTAGAGATTATTTTGATCATGTGATTCCCCATAGTGAACTTAGTTTGTCCCACTGAGAATGTGACCTTCGGTATTTTTACATTAAAATAAAATAAACATCAAAAAAGTATGTAAATATAACAGTTAAATTAATAAATATGGACTTTTTTTCATTTTTTTATTGTTTTCTTATTTTCTATCATATTCACATTTTTTAAGTGATCCCATGATAGGATTGTACTTTATTTGGTTTAAAATGAAAAACATCGTTAATCAGATTAGAATTGTTAACAGGGGGTCGTTTCATCAACTGTCGTACGACCGATCGTATGCCTAGTATGTATGTATGTATGTTATTTTGGGTAGAATCTAGTTGAGCGGACCCTGTAAATTCAAAACACAAAAGCCCAGTGGCGTTTGAGCGAGAAAAGCGGGGATGTGGGGGCGGAAGCCCCCATTTAAACTCGATATAATTTATATTGGTTTGACACACAACAAGATTACCAATTAATTTTCTCACAAGCAATGCTCTTTAGTGTTAGGGTCCGCTAAACTAGATGCGTTCCGTTAGTTTGTTAGTAAGTCGATGTCAGATGATCACATTTTGACAGTCAAATATAACGTTTGAGAACTTCCCCGCTCTGTTTAAGTCGCGATGACGTCAGAGTTACATCACAAAATTCATATCAATACTGTTTAAACAATGACAACATGCAATAGAAAAATTAAGTTTTGCGTTTATAAGCTTGATAAATCTACCTGATTTAGTAACACATAAGTTAAGCGGACCCCATCATGTCAGTTAAGAGCATTGCTTGTGTGAAAATGCTGGCTCTCTCGGTCAAACGCCGCTGGGCCTTTTGCAAAAATGAATTATTACATATTTGCACTTAGGTGAAGAACAGGTTTTATCCAATATATACTTGTAAAAAAATTAACAGCATACTGTACCTGTTGTAGCGCCTTTGTTCAGCGGAATGCTCAATCCATTAATGGTCACATGCAGCAGAAAAATTGAATATCCGACGACTATGCCACAGCGAAACATATCTTTTCTATTTGTTTAATTTTCAAATTACGAAATAAAATGCAATATAGTATATTCTCCTTTAAGCAATATCTTAAAACAGTTAATAATAATGCCAAATACTTTTTCTGTGAAGTTAATCTTTTAACACTGGATTCATTGTTTTATGATGCTGACGACATCACGGCGGAAATGACGTAAGGAAGCGCCAAATTTGACGTCGCAATTCCGATGCGGTTTCAGACCCCTATATAATGTATTTGTTTAAACGTATGTATAACTATATTTTCAGTTTGTTTGTTAAAATAAATACCTATTCAATTAGTACCTTGTATTTATATAATACTGAAATTGAGTTATGAACATTTTATCAGTTTTTCCCCGAATCACAAAAAATGTAGACAAAGGCGACAAATGTATCAATTTACAACCGTGGGTAGAATTCAACTTTCCCCTTAGAATTTTTAATTTCCTCGAAAATGGTGAAATAAAATACTTACATGTATAACAATTCTTTGAAGATTTAAATCAATGACTTTTTTCTTGCCGTAATACCGAAAAATGATGTCAATAACCACGTGGTATGACCATACTGTGTACATTATCAACTAATTTGGTGTCGAATCTATTTTCGTGATCAAAATTTGTGTCAAAAGTTTGCCGTTTTTCGTTACCTAAGTGCAGTAAATTAAGGTGCTATCATGACAGTTGTCATTGCACTTTCATTAAATAAGGAATTTTTGTTTTTATCACTTATATATCAAAATCTCTCAAACAGGAAAATGCAGTTCAATTATCAAAATCTCTCTAACGGCAAAATGAAGTTCCATCAAACTTTGCACAAATCAATGTTATATAAGTAGGTTTATTCAACAAACATTGAGACAAGTTAGAACAGTAAAGAAAAATAGTTAGACCTAATCAATCCCTAAAATTCTATTTGCAATCAAATACAAAAACAAGCAACATCAAATATCAATTAAATGCCTTCATGAGAAATGACTTACTTAAAAAAATATCTAAGGTCCATTTGTGTTTAAAGTGTGTTTGATCTTCATTTCTGGTCGCGAAAATTTATGACACGCTTTTAAATATGTTAATTTGTTATATGCCCATGAATGATTTTAGCATAGTGCATCGTTAATCCGCAAAATTGATACAACTCGTCAGATTTGAAATTCCGTATCGAACAATTTGCATTTCCAATTCTTTATTTTGCAGCTTCCCGTACTCTATGTGACGTCATATACTACGTCACTATGGAAGGGATTATCCGCCACTCTAATTAATATGAATACATTGTTATTAATATAAAGACATTCTTATTATTATGAAGACATTGTTATTAATATGAAGACATTATTATTATTATGAAGACATTGTTATTAATATGAAGACATTATTATTAATACGCAGTAATTATTATGCAGTGATTGATTATCCGCAAGTTCACTCATTATGCTTTATGACATTCTAACATACAATTCATTTCGTATGTTGCATTTTAGAATTGCATTTTTGCTGTTTGTCACTTGTGTTATTGATTAATAATGCTGTTATTAAGTAATTGTACTTGCTGACGTGACTTGAGTTCTTATTGAAATATGCGAACATTCAATTTACACTTCAGTTCTAAGGAGTAAACATGCAAACTATAATTAGATAATTTATTTTACAAAAATCATGGTAATTTTACTCGTGTGCTGACATTGTGTATTATATATTCGAAACAGCAGTTTGCATAGCACACTAAGAGTTTCGAAGTATAAATCAGAATTAATTAGTTTTGTGCGCTAGAACTGGCCCTTTTAATCAACGGGGGATAGGTGGTAAAAATGTAAACAAGAAATATCTTTAAAAAAGATAAACGGCGTTGATGGAAAAGTTTTATATATTCATGTATATAAGAATGAAAGAAATACAGAGAGGCAAAGCAGACACAGTTTAGTTATTTTATTTTATTTGTTATAGCTGTCGACGAACCCTCCCTGCCTTCTTAGTATGACTTAGAGATTAAGCGACCGAATCATGACAACTCATAAATATATTGAAAGTGTCTTTCAAAAAAATGTTGAAGCTGTTGCAACAATTTCATACAGTGATAACAAGTCGATTAAAGATACTGAAGCAAAATATTCAGTTTCAATAAAATACCTCGTGTAGAGTGAGAATCCAAGATGAATAAATGTCCTGGAAATTTAATAAATATCAATAATAACAGCCTGTTACAAGAGCGAAATCTACCAACTTTTACGTATATTAACTTTAAAAAAAGTGTCCGTCATGAGTATTGAGCCCGGGGCCTCCGTTTGAGAGGCGAGAGTGTTAGCCACTCCACTACAATAAACTTGTATTTCGTACTTGAAATTAACAATCAGTATCAAAGGAACTAGAAAGGAACCAGTAAGAACTAAAATTATCTACACTTCTCTTTCGTTTTACACTGTGTATTGTATGCAAGTGTTTACCTAACACCCAAGAATATTCCATATAATATTGTATTTAAGCCATCAATATTGACTTAACTGGTTACTTAAATCGTAAATATGTTTTTCCTCCAATACAACACCCACTAACAACCAATCGAATTAATCTATTTGATTTTTCCGCTGCATAATAATAAAATCCCACTAGATACCTCTCCACCCTGCTAGATGCCTCTCTGGTGTAAATAGCTACCAATCGAAATAGTTTATTTCATTTTCCCTCTGCATAATAAGAGAATACGAGTATTATTTACAACATTTCATTGGTCGAAAAACTAGGTCAAAAGTGAGCTTAGACAGCTAACGCCGAAAAAAATAATAACCGCTCCCTGAACCGGTGTAGCGTGAAATCGGTAAGCCCGTGAGATCTGTCAGACATACGGTTCCGGCTGATGAATTCCACGCCGCGAATCGTGATAAATGTTAGGCGTGCACAATTTATCTGGTCAGATGTGAATAAATGTTTTTAATTATGTGTTTTTGTTATAAATTAAGTAATTAAAACTTTAATTGATATTAGAATGAACAATGGTTAATATTTACGAAGACATTTGGTTCACATTGTTTATTCGGGTATCGTTAATTCGCCGGTTCCGAGTCATTAACAAGCTACAGTAGGCCTACGGAGGAACATGTCTTTGACACCATCTCATTGAGGTGAACATTCATTCCAAATATAAACAAAAACAAGAATTCTGTTATTTCTGACCAGGCAGGAAGAGGCAAGTGTAGATCCAGATAAGATGGCACAGATGTGCTGGCTGATCTGGATCTACACTAATGGCAAATGCGATAAAACCCAATAATATGGAGTAAAAGGTTAACTGTTATTAGTTACAGTACTGTGAACGTTTAATGTTACAAAATTTGCGTCTATCGTGCGTCCGTCTACCGTATATTGTGCGTCCGTCTAACGTGTATCGTGCGTCCGTCTAACGTGCATCGTGCGTCCGTATATCGTTTATCGTGCACCAAACGTTTTTTTTATCTTATCATGCAACGTGAATAAGTTATTTGCTTATGCAAAATTATGCGTTTAAATTTCAACCATTCATCTTATATTTTGATCATAGCATTTTCATTTTTTTAGAAATCTCGTCCGCAAATTATATGAATCGGAAGTATCGTGTATCGTTCGTTTACCGTGTACCGTGTATGTTGCGTCCGTCTATCGCGTATCGTGCGTCCGTCTATCGTGTATCGTGCGTCCGTATATCGCGTATCGTGCGTTTCGTTTGTAACCTTACACGTTCATAGTACTGTATGTTTCAGTGAACACTTATGTCATCTGGGGTATGAATAAATATTAAGAAATGGCAAAGTTATTGCCAACATCAAGCTTTCGTGACTGTAAAAAAATGGGCACAACTCTTTCGTATATGACGTTGATCTACAAATTCTGGCAACATCAAAACCCTTGTAAAGGGTTTTAAGACGTGTCACCTGCAAACACGTGTCACCTGCTTGCAAATAAAGTTGAAATGTGGGTCTATGTTTTATCGTATATGATAAAAAGATGTAACAGACTTCCCCGAAAGTTGAAAAAATGTCAGACATTTGGTCAGACAAGATTTGAAAGTCTGTCTAACCGAAACGAATTCTATCTGACCCAAACATGTTTTAAAGTAATTAGCAGTTCAAATTTTGTCTTTCATTCGATCTGGTAACATAAGAAATCATGTCAGACCTGCCCATATTTTACAGGACAGGTCCGCCGGTAATGCAATTTTCATGAAGTCTGAAGTTCACCTTGCATTGCAATACAACAAAATTACTCATTATAATCGATCAATTATTTTCTTTGTTTTATATTCCGTTTATAAGCAAAATTCAATTTCAGGTTCTAATCATTCAAACAAGCAAAATAAAACAGATTTAACTTTATTAAAACAGATGACATATATCAAGTATTGTATCAAAAGAACAAATACTTTCAAAGTTATAAGCAATTAAGTTTCAGGTTATTTGAAAGGGGCATAACTAAAAGAAAGTGAATCAAGAGTTATCAATCTCGGTGTCACAGGTGGCTCTGTTAGTGTAGATGATGTATTTCAAACATGAGGTAATTAGGACATGTACTTTCAATTTTATAGGCAACGTTAAAAGCCGTATAAAAGTCCTTTAAATGGGACATAACTCGAAAAATAGTTAAATAAGAGTTATCATTCTTGTTGTCACACATGGATTTGTTAATAAAGATGATGAAGATGATATACTCCAATTATCTAGTTAATAAGACAAGAACATAAAATCATATGCAACATTAAGTTCCATATTGAAGTCATTTGAAAGGAACATGACTTAAAAAATAGTCAAACAGGAGTTGTTCCATATTTAAGTCATTTGAAAGGAACATAACTTAAAAAATAGTCAAACAGGAGTTATCATTCTTGTTGCTCAGATGGCTTTGTTCATGCAGATGATATATTCCAAGAATTAAGTTTACAGTAAAAGTACTTTCGAGGTTATAGGCAATATTAAGTTTCATATTTAAGTCATTTGAAAGGGGCATAACTGAAAAAATAGTGAAATACTAGTTATCTATCTTGTTGTCATTGATAGCTTTGTATTAAAGCAGAATCTGATGATATATTCTAATTATTTAGTTAATAGGACAAGTACTTTTAAAGTTATATGCAACATTAAGTTTCATATATAAGTCATTTGAAAGGGACAGAACTCAAAACATAGTGAAACAGGAGGTATTCATTAAATACAAAATAATGTTTTACAAACTAGCTTTCCACGAGGGTCATTCATAAAGTTTCCGGACTGTTGCTATAATTCATAGAGTTGTAAAGATATTATAATAAGAAAACGCTCACATGATGATTAATACATATGTATTTTAAATACAAAGTTTCAAATAAATACAGTCACATTTCACTTCTTTACAATAATTTACATAGAACAAGGTAGAGCGCCACGGAGCAGATAACAACGTCAATTTAACGCTACTAACGTCAACTGAGTTAATGTTTTTCAAAATACTCGCCGTGTAGCGCTACGCATTTCCTGTGTCTGTGTATCCATTTAGTGAACACATCGCCGTACCAGGTAGACTCAAATCGTGACACTACTGTGCGCACGGTCATTTGAAGTTCATGTAATGAATCAAAACTTAGCCCTCGCAGCTCGCCTTTAAGTCGCGGGAATACAGCAAAGTCCATTGGGGCTAGGTCATGTCTGTACGGAAGATGTTCTAATCGCTCAAACCCCAAAAAGTCGAGCGTCATCGTCGTGTCTGCTGCGCGGTGGCTCGGCGCATTATCTTGATGGAAAATGTTGTTCTCAATCTCAGCCCCAGGACGCTTCTTGCGTATTGCGTTGAGCAGATCACGTTGCTCCGTGGATTTTGACGTTGGCGTCAAGTGTGTTGCAGCACTATTCAACCCGTCGGCGTTCATCATGAAGTTTGAACTGGTTGTTTATCATAGAACCGTTAAACTTTGCATAATTGACGTCAGATAGATGACGTAACGTCATGCCGATTTTTAGCGTGCTAATAAGCATATTCACGATTTTAATGAAGTCGGTATAACAAGAAACATTTGCTATAATTACGTTGCGTCAAACTGCTCCGTGACTCGTTAGTGAAATAACCATAGCAACAGATAGGATGGAGTAGAGTTGAAATATATAAAAAAATAACAAATACACTAAATTTGTTATACTTTTCTTCACATATTGATCAAGTTTCTACGCAATATAAACAATAATAAGATTTTTACAGCCAGAGTCCGGAAACTTTATGAATGACCCTCGTACATTTACATTCACTTCAGTACTGCGGAAGTGTCTTATCATTATTACATAAATTATATAATATGTATTTTATCTACACTGGCCTGTGTAGATCCAGATTAGTCAACACATCTGCTTTCTAATCTGGATCTACATTGGCGGCTTTTTGCTCAGAATTGACCCAATGAATAAAGAAGCCAACAGTATAGATTCTGATCAAACGGTACATATGTGCCAGTTAATCTGGATCTATACTGTTTTCCCATGGAGAACAGCCATATACCATGGTTTAAAAGGTTAAGTCTCAAGATAATATTTCAAACAGGTTTGTCCGAGATATTTAACCCATTCTTCCGTATACACGCCTTTATTCATGCCGTGTGATCAAGATCTTCTCTGTTCATAATTAAATTAATAAGTTAATTCTGACCAAAAAGCAACCAGTCAGATCCTGGTCAGACGGCACTGAAGTGGTTGCACATGCATAAAAATGCGTATTTATGGAGGAAATGGTTAAAACAAGAGCATGTATTCCATGTACACAGCTCCATCATCTTAGTTTTGTCTAGCAAACATGTATCACTTTCCTAAAAAGTTTCATTGTGCCTTAGAACAACTGGCCAAGCTAAAGGTTTTAATATATCGATGGAGTGTGTAATTGGTGAGCAGTTTCAGTTACTGCTAGGAAATTCTCGACTGTTGCATTGAAAGTACGTTATAGATCTTAGTATACGAGAAGTTCTGTACATTCCAGTTTACTAGTGAACTAGAATAGTCCGTAGTTAACATGATTCTTTAAGTTGATAATTCTTACTGGCACACACTAAATCTTAAGATAAGTATGGATTGCACTGCTTTTTAACAGGTGATTTCTTGGAATATTCAAAGCCAACACAGTTGATAGACAATTTAAAACAGATTTTTTATTTTATTAGGGTTTTTTTGCTACAACATATTAATGATATATATATAATAATACAGAAAATTGTGAATACATGTATCATAGTTTGCTTAAAACATAAAGTACAGCTTAACATGGCATCAAGAATTACAACGTATTATAGTAAGGCAGTTAAAACTTAGTTTATGCAAAGAGGATAACCTTATCAAACATTTGAAAGACATATGTGGAAACAAATTATTTTGAAGATATTAACTGGCATAAAGTGTTAATTATAAATAGCTTTTTGGTGAAAAAAAAAACACATATACTTTTGGTGATGCGCAATTGCCTAGGAAATCTATGAAAATGAGCACTGATCAATGAATATGACGATTTTACATTATAGGGACTATAGAATTTTAACTGATTTATTTTTATTATAAGGCAAGAACTCAATTGCTGTGTACAATTCTATTCTTCTTAACTACTTGGCAATAGTAAAATAATGTTAAATTACACAAACATTACACCTGGTCATAAATCACGTGCAATGACTTATATAACAAGATCATTACTATATTCGCAAGTCTCAGTTTCCGTTATCGTCGCCATTTCAGCCAATCAGATCCTTGAGATTTGAGACTGATCTCAAAACTTTTTTTTATGATCTTGGGCCCTGTTCTAGCTGAGGTAATTGATCTATTGCCCGGCGCTGTAAAACTGCAGCCCGCTCCAAGTTACTAATAAGTTTGTTATATGTTGCGTCTAAAGACAAACTGTTGTGCCTCCTAGACATCTTGGCCTTTTCACTGCTATGCAACTTTACCATATTTAACTGATCATCAAAACACAAAAGATGCAGTTGTATGTGGATTCTCTTGCGTTTGGGGATACACTTCCCACAGGAATCACATCTTATCCAGCTGTGTCACATAATTTTCCAGCCAATTTCTGCGCTGTGGGTAGTCATAGAAAGACTCTGTGGGTTTTTATGCCAGCAGACATCAATAACTATTTCACATAATTTCTGTATAATTATGTTGAAGTGTACCTGCTTCATCACCTGGACAGAACTTTCTTAATGGTCGCCTCACCATTCTGCAATAATATAATATATATATAAAAGTATATGGAGTTTCTGTTTTATATATATAAATTTTTATGTATACAAAAGTACTTCCATTTCAAACAGGCTTATTATCACATAATCAGTTAACATAAAGCAGTATGTATTTAAATGCATACATGTAACTCAAATGAATTACATCTAAATTTTGTGATTATCATTCATAATATATGTAAGAAAGATATTCTAAATTGCTGGAATGTATATAAATATTTGATTGCTGTATCCTTACATAGGCTTGATTTGTATCCTTATCAGGGTATTATTTATGTCATTACATTCTATAAAATTATTATAATCATAACTGAAAATAACAAGTTTGATAAAAAGGTGTAATTTTTATTCAAGGTCTTAGACCCATCATTAGCATATTAAAACCAAACAGTAACCATAATTATCTAAGTTATTAAATGTCTTTAAAAAAGACAATAGGCAAGTTACAGATAATAACAGTTGAGCGATAATGTTTTGTGATTATCTGCCCTTGTTGACATGGTTGTCTTGAGTTATCTTCCTTGGAAACACAAAAATGTTAATTTCTCCATTTTTTCTACGGTAAATATCTGATTTCTTATTAAAATAGTACACAAACTCTGTTTGTTAAGTTTTCTACCAAGAGACTTTCTTGAAAAAATAAATATTTTTAAAGTAATAGCAAAAAATCGATATTTTCCATAGGCTTTAATGTAAATGTTAACACCTATTATCTCCCGTTAAATAAAAATGTCTTGAAAAATTTCTCGGTGAATCATCTTATATTTTGTATGTCTTTAACACTTTAAAGGTACATTGATTTCCTACCATCCAGTGTCAAGATATGAAATATGTCAATCATGGTCCTAAATCCTTTTAAGGCATAACACTGTTCTAGTATCCCTCCCCAGCGCATCCCAGTTTTGACACAGGGATCAACTGGGACGACAACTGCAGGGAAGCTGGGAAGAACCACACTGAATTGGGCTTAACCCGTGATAAATTACTGAGTGGTATTTAAAATATTGATAGAACCAGGACACACCACGGAGTGAAAACAATGACAACGGGATAACATACTGGACCAGAGTTTTACATTGTTGTTTTCAGTATTCTTTGTATCATGATTTCTCACTTTATAATAGACTCAAGGAGGGGTTGATTTTATATTGTAACTCAGATATTTGAGTCAACTTTGGATTTTATAGATATCAAAACATTTTATTTGCAAACAAGATCCAGTCGGAAACGACTGCAAGCTCGACTATTCGAAGTCAAACATATTTAAGCACATTTTAAACTGGGCTTCATTTAAACCGGAGAGTGATTCAGGAATTTATGACACCCAACACACGAGGTGGTGGTGGTGGTGGTGGTGTTGGTGATGGACCACTCAACACTTTCAACCAAAGTATGTTAAGTACATCTGTTTTAAACACTAACATTGAAACTTTAACCATAGTTTCTAAGTCTTAATTCTAATTTCTAAGCGAAAAAGGCAAAAATTAAATAAAAAAGCAAGGATGAGTTATGGGCTTTTGAACATCAACCTCATGTATGATAAAATAAAGGTATACAAAGTTTTAAAGTTGTCGTTTTAATAGAATGAAAGTTATGGAATGAAAGTTATGAGGTTTAACCAGCTTGCACGCAAACTTTAACCCTAATTTCTAAGTCTAAAAAGGGCAATAATTTGATAAAAATCAAAGGAAGAGTTATGGTTCTTGGCATACATAGTCAGGGTCATGATAGTGAACAACTTTCAAAGCTATAGTACAAGAAGTATGAAAGTAACTAGGTTGCACGCAAACTTTAGCCAGAAATTCTAAGTTGAAAAGGGCCATAATTTGATAAAAAGATTAAAGAAAGAGTTATGGTTCTTGGCATACATAGTCAGGGTCATGATGGTAAACAAGTGTTGAAAGTTTCAAAGCTATAGTACAAGAAGTATTAAAGAAACTAGCTTGCACGCAAACTTTAACCTAAAATTCTAAGTCGAAAAAGGGCCATAATTTGAGCGAAATGGAAGTTAGAGTTATGGTTCTTGGCATACCAACTCGAGATAAGATAATGAACAAGTGCTGAAAGTTTCAAAGCTGTAGTATCAGTAGTATGGAAGTTATGGGTTTGTACACTAGCTTGCACGCAAACTTTATCCTGAAATTCTAAGTCGAAAAAGGGCCGTAATTTGATCAAAATGAAAGTTAGAGTTATGGTTCTTGACATACACACTCGGGACATGATGATGAACAAGTGTGTCAAGTTTCAAAGCTGTAGTATAAGTAGTATTGAAGTTATGTGTTTATACAGTAGCTTGCACGCAAACTTTAACCTTAAATTCTAAGTCGAAAAAGGGCCATAATTTAATCAAAATGAAAGTTAGAGTTATTGTTCTTGGCATACATACTCGAGACATGATGATGAACAAGTGTGTCAAGTTTCAAAGCTGTAGTATTAGTAGTATTGAAGTTATGAGTTTGTACAGTAGCTTGCACGCAAACTTTAACCTGAAATTCTAAGTAGATAAAAGGGCCATAATTTGATCAAAATGAAAGTTAGAGTTATGGTTCTTGGCATACACACTCGGGACATGATGATGAACAAGTGTGCCAAGTTTCAAAGCTGTAGCTATAGTAGTTTTTAAGATATAGGTAGGTTGCACGCAAACTTTAACCAAAGCGGGACGCCGACGGCGACGGCGACGCCGACGCCAGAGTGAGTAGAATAGCTCGACATATTCTTCGAATAGTCGAGCTAAAAAACATTTGCAAGCAATTAAACAGCATTGTTATGTTCAAATAACATCAAGTAAAGTATCCAATTGTTAAAAGAGATCTCTTTTATAGATTTAGATCCATATCTGTAATGAATATAAGGTACCCGTGATAGTCGTACACACACCAGACCCTCAATCCACACAAATATAAAATTTGGAACCATTAATTAAAATACTCCTAAAATTTAATGTAGGTTTGATAGGAGTTTTTTTTAATAAGCTCCAAGTACACATCAAAGAGTATTAATGAAACAATTTACATGTACCCTGTGATGTTTAATATAAGGCTTGTGGTTGGACATGATTTAGGTAAAAAGAAGTGATAATTACTTGTGTCTCAACCAAAACTTAGAATAATTCAAGTTTTTAAAAGAGAAATTAGTTATGATATTACAATACCAGTATTCGGTATATTTTGTTATAGCTTTATAAGCTACTTTTAATGAAAAAATTGACATAAAGTGTGCCACTAAGTATTTAATTAATTTATCACCTAATATGATGAGATTATATAGATGTTTCCACATAAAGTGGATTTTATGTAAATTTGACTAATGTTTTATAAATAATTTTGTTCAGATTTTACAGAACTATGCATATCAAGTATGCATTATTATAAATATTTAGTAAACAAATAGATACATATATACCTGGAATTTTTGGTATATTAGAGACACAAACTAATTTTCACTTTGTGGGCCTATGATCCATAATTAAGAGGAAATCCAGGCAATTAAGATCTTGTCAGACATCTGACAGTCTAATATGTATGTTTCAAGTGCTTTAAAAGCAGACTTGCTATGACATTTGCTAGGAAATAGAATTTCTCTAGCAGTAAAATTCAGATTTAACTCTGTTCGGTATTAAGTTTATACCTATGTTCATTATGTTGTTACAGTCAACTAGGAAATGCGAAACAGTACATTTGACCCTGCAATGAGGACAAATAGGGTCAACTTTTAGAATATACTGCCCAGCAGAACCGGGCAGCAAATTTGTCCCCAATCTCAGACGGGTGATTTATTTGTCCACTTTCTGACTATCAGAGTAGATCATTGGCCGTCCGAGCCCCACAGAGTATCCAGAGTTAGGAAGGCTCTCACTGCAATGGAGAACCTCTGTGGGTGCAAGTCTTACACTGTTCTCAATATTTGGATGTCCAAGGCCAGTTTTGGCCGCCCTGTCAGCCAGTTCATTTCCATAAACACCAATATGAGCCGGACACCAGTCACACCACAGAAACACAGTTTTAAGTTTACATGAGACCAGAATGTTACCTGACTGCATAGATATCAAAGAGGAAAATGAGTCAGATAATATAATTGTATTATTGTGTTTGTGTTCATAAATCCACATTAATGTTTTTTATTCCTATCAACTCTGCAGTATATATTGAAGAACAATTTGTTAATCTTTGGGTTTATTCATAATTTAATGCTGGTATGACAACTGCAGAGCCAACATTCCCTGTATCTAAGCATTTTGACCCATCAGTATAGATTTTTGTGAAAGTGCTATATTTTTCTTCCAGATACAAATTAACTTCAGCTGGAGAAAAACTGGGAAGGTCATTTTTTTGTTAATTTTGTGGCTCAAACTGATGTCTTCTTCTGGTTCCCAGACCAGCCAGGGAGGCAACACTCCCGGCCCCAAACAAGCAATCTGAATATCCCTCAGTCCACACATCTCTGCAAGTTCCTGTGACTGGGCGCCAAAAGGCATGGAAGTGTCCTTGAATTTGGACTTGCAGAAATATGAGGTTCCAAGGATATTATTGACCGGCTTTAATTTGTTAGCTTTAACACTAGCCCAGTATTTAGTTGTTTGTTCCAGCCTTCTGAATTTTAATGGTGGTACACTCGCCTCTACCTCGACACATGCCGGTGTGGAGAGAGCTTTTACCAATAAATTCCATCAAAACTCTGGAAATTTTACAATAAGAGTAATAAATCCCAATAACAGACCCATGACTAAACATAAAGGGTTGGTATTTAAATAATAATGAATTAAGCCCGATTATATTCAAGAAAAAAAATGCTGTCCGAACCGTACGTCCGAATACATGTTAGCATATAACTGAGGGCAGCAAGAACTCTATTAAGGTCAGAGGACAGTAAATAGAAAAGCCTGTCGTCAATTGGACAATTTTGTCGGGCTTAATTTATTTTCAAAGATTCTTTGGCCAAAACTATAGGCTATAGAGAATAGAAATAATTTTTTGTTTTCAAAAAATGTAAAACGACTTTAATTATATAATTGAAAATAAAAATGATTATTTAAAAAACTGTTTGAAAGGTGATTTGTGTCACTTTGAAGAAGTTGGTAATTTCCTTATTTTGGGTTGAAGATTTGTTTACATTCTGGGGGTGGTTACTTTTGGTTTAACATGCTGAGAGAATGAGTTGGTGAAGACCCTGATTTCTGGCCGTTTTTGATTTGCCCAAGAGTGCCACTTTGCAAATCTGTTGTAGTTTTGGAAATAGTCATGTAAACTAAATCACAGGAGGACCAAATCTTATAATGTAAGTCTATGGGAAACTATATGGTGGTCTCTGACCTATTAAAAATTATTGGCGTCCAATAACAGACACAGGGGCTCGTCACATGATGGGTTTTATTTTTATAGCTAAATAACACTAAACTGAAGCATTTTCTAAAAAAATTTGGGTCTCTATATATAAATTATGGAAAGGGAAGGAACTCTCCATACATCAAATTTCACACCAGTCAGGTTTGAACAGTTGTTCTTGACACACTTCTGCACAAATCCGCAAAAGGTTTGGCCCTGATGGTTCCTTAGGCCTTACTCTTAACGTCCAAACCGGGTTCCTTCCCTTCGAAACAATCCTGTTCTTATAATCGTTCGCGAAATCACAAACTCATTGTCAAATTCCTTTAGTCGGACACGACCTCGTAAACTCGACTTGCACAGGTGAACTGGAACAAATAAACTTACTGTGCACAAATCAATCGTCTGGTTCAAAAGATTATCAATATCTCTTGCATTTGCAACCAACAATTCGCTCCTTCATGCCCAACACGAAACAGGAAGAGCGATTCTCCAGCAAATGAAAAAGTTTTCACCCACGTTACGCCATTTTTCTTGTTGTTGTAAATCATGCTTGAACCATGTGACCATGGATAAAGCGCAGTTTGTTACAACTAATTTTATTGGACGGCTGATAGAGGTAAGTGGTACCTAAGATTCATTGCGATTCACTGGCAAGCTGGGCTCAAGAAAAAAGTAAACAGATTGATTAGCGGCAAAATACGATTAGCGGTTAATCCAACCGTAAATAAAAACACTAAATAACACACTCTAGCTAATAATAAAGAACAAATGATTGTTAATTGGTGAGTTTTTGTTGTAGAACTCAATGCTGTCATTATTTTGAGTTCTTAAACTGTGAAATTTAGTTCTATTTGCAATCTTTGCAGAACCACTGAGCTGCCTCTTTTGTGAACATTTTCCACTGTCTTGTATTACTTAGCCCGGCACATTTGCGATGGAGCCACCCACTGCATGAATCACACTGAATCCATTCATCCGGTCTGTTGGTCATGCACTTTTTGCACAGTTCAGTGTCTTCAGTTCCAGCTGATGTCCCAGGAACTGGTTCAAATCCAGAGGCCTCGGAGACAGTTGCGGATTCTGTTCTTATTATCTGAGACTCAGGTGATTGAGTGCTTTCAGTACTTACTTGGGGAGCTGACACAACTTTTTTTGATGCTGGGCCTTTAGATCCTTTGGCAACTTTCACTTGCTTCCTATGGGCCATTTTCTTTTCAATTTTACTTGCTGACTTCACATCCTTGCGAAACTGTGCAAATAGCACGTGCAAATATTTCTCTACTATTTCTTTGAACAGGCTATTGATGTGTGTAGCCTGCAAAACTAACTCATCAGTGACTGTGCTGACATGCTCAGATAAATCCATATTTTCATATTTGTGTACAGTTAGCTCCTCCAACTTTTCATCAGTAATTCGTTTAACTACAACTGAAACAAATCTTTCAAACAGATGGTTGTCATCAAGTATCTGAGTGTAACTCTCAGAATATAAATTTTTTCCATGTCCCAGTCATTTTTCATTTGTAAGATGCTTTAAACAAATTTCTGTGAGATCCACAAAGAAATTGAACATACTGTCTGTTACATTAGTAAGTCCATGGGTAATATTTTGTTTCCTTTCGACATCAACTAAAGAATCTGGCTCTGATGTGTTCTCTTTCAAGAAATGTTCATCTTCTTTTAACAAACTAAGTAGCTTAACTTTGTCTTTTGCTTCAGAATATGAATGTTGTGCTTCTTTGGAGTTACTATACATATTTGCCTTTTGCATTTTTGAAGATTTTGTTCGTAATTTGGCAACACAGTATCCCGCAACATACCGTATCCTTGTCCTTGAGGAATTGGTTACATTTCGTCTGGACACTCTGCAACTTGTAACTTGCAGCAAGTCTACTTTTTTTTGAATATAAAACAATTTGACATACTCAAGCACCTTGAAGCAGATAATCTTATGCTCATCTGTGAAGGAAATTTCGTTTTGAAAAAGCAAAAGAGAATTCATCTGATATTCAGAACTAACACTATAGCTATGCAATAAGTGAAGAAACTTGTTCAAGTTCTTTTCAGGTATTCCTTTAGGAACATCAGAGTCACTGATTGTAGAAACAAGTTCCCCTAATTTCAGCAGCAGTTTTTTGGCAAATAGCTGTAGCGAACTGTCATTTAATTTTGAAAGTATTCTGTTTATGTTTTCTTGAGTACTGGTATCTACTTTCTCAACTTTAAGGCTTTCTTTTAATTTTTCATAATCAAAACCTTCAGGAAATTCGAATTCTAGGGCATTTTCCTCATTTCTTGTTATACTAGCCACAATAATGTCGAACTCATCTTCCACTATTTCATCAATATCTTCTTGCTCTGCTTCAGCAGTAACCGAGACACTTTGGGCAGTCATATAACTTGTTTCTCTGAAAAACAGTCATAAAAAATCTAAGAATATACATTTGAAAATTTACCTGTGATGGTACAAGCAGACACTAAATTTTTTTAATAGTTTTCTATAAGTTTTTCTCAGTTTAGTTTTGTTGTTGATGTCTGTTAGTTTTGAATTAAATTTTTTATTTACCGTAAAATCCCTAATTTTTGGTACAAAGAAGTTTAATTACTATATAATGTCTGGAGTCAGTTTTTTGGGTTAGCATACTACATAATAACATAACAAAATAACAATTGTTTCCATGAAAACCAGCATTATGTGCTTTAAATGATTATATTTGTCAGCAAAAGATCTTGGTCAGAAACTTGGGTGTTTACGGTACAATGAAAACAATTTGAAAAACTAATCTTCATAAGGTAATTTGATCTACTTTCAGGATACTGTCTAGACTTCAACAGGACAATTCTGGGGAAGTTGACATTGATACCTTATATAAAACCTTCACTTTTGAGTGTTTAGAGTCGGGCAAACATGGCAAAATACCATCTATGACTACATTCATTGATCATTTGAAATGCATATTCCCTGAAGTTGAAAGAGCCAGGATAAAGACTGCTGATAAGCTTCTGACTGTTTACAGAGGTGTTATTTTAAAGCCATTTAATGCAGAGATTGTTGACTTTTGCAAAATTCCTGAACACCGAACCCATTCTTTTGCTCTAAAATCTGCAAACAACAAGAGCATTGTGTTTGAATGTGAAAGTAGTTGTCAGTCTAATGGAAATAAGGTTTTGAAAAATCTGACTTTCAACATGGATGGAACTTTTGAAGTATCCATAGGTGAAAAACAGTCGATCTGAACAATAATGGTGTTGACTGCAGATATGAATTCAACCTTGACATTGTGAAAGCTGTATTCAATATTGTTGAAGAGATGAAATTGTGTAATGGAATAAGGATAAGTAAATCTATTATAGTCAGCCGCTTCCACACACTAGACACTTGGAACTTTAATGGTGAAAACTTTAGGTTTTTAAGATCTGTTTCTTGTTTTAAGGCAGTGCCATTTAATAGTAAAGCAAATACTTGCAGAGTCAGTCAACAAATAACTTTTCACAAAGGCAAAGAAAATAAACCCACAGAAGTAAAGTGTGCACAATCTTGCAACACTGAACCTGCAATGTATAAAAAGCCATGTACTAATGACATTAAAAGAATATTTCCAAATGCCCCAGATGAAATGATAACCTTGCTGTTAGAACAAGCTATCAATGTTGACAGACATCCTAATGGACGTAGGTGGTCAAAGACTTTTATTGCCACATGTTCACAGTTATTTAACAGGAGTCCTAAATGTTATGAAATGCTTATTGAGACCAAAATGTTGGTGCTACCATCAAAGTCAGTGTTAATCATGTACAAAAATGCCCTGAAGCAAGAACCAGGGTTTGACAATGCTGTGTTTGAGTTGATGCATGATGAGGCTAATAGAAGGGGAATGGGAGAAAATGAGCGACTTGGAGGGATCATTTTTGATGAAATGTCAATTCAGCAGGACATACACATAGAAAAGAGTGGTAATGTCTTGGAACTAACTGGTTTCACTGACTTGGGACATGATGGTGACTTATTAAACCAATTAAGAAGGGGCAAAACTGGTAAAGTGGTGGGTACACACATTTTCCAACTGTTATTTCTGGGTCTCAATGGATTCAGTTTCCATTTGCTCACTTCGTCACAGACAACATACAGGCATCAGAATTATTTGGTCTTTTTTGGAAAGCTGTTTACAGGCTGCGCGAATTCGGATTTAAGGTACTTTATACCTGTATGGATGGAGCTCAGGCTAACAGATCCTTCATGCATATTTGTTTAGGTGAAATACCAAGTACTTTTATTACTGATAAAACATGTACATCACAGCCTGTTGTATTGATGATGGACATTTCCCATGTAGTGAAAAAAAAAAGAAACAATATTTTAAAAAGAGGATTTCACTCTAAGTGCACAAGGTTATTGACTTTACCAAGTCAGTTTACAATTCACTGGCAAATGTTTATTGATTTCTGTCAGTGGGATCAACAGAATGGACTACAACTGCACAGGAAGCTAACAAATGAGCACATTTATTTAGATACACAAACACAAATGAGAAACCATCTGGCAGAGGATGTTCTTAATTGTGAAATGCTTCATGCAGTAAAAATTTACCAGCAAAGTTTGGGTGAGATGGGGAGTGTACTAAATGGGCTAATAGAACTTCTAGAGCAGACCTCACTTTTGATACAAATATTCAGAGACATGAGGCCGATCCGAGACAAAAGTGATCAACGTTTGTCCCAGCTAGAAAACATTGACTTGTGGTTTTCCATTTGGGAAAAATGCATAGCAGAGAGCCCTGACATACCAAAGAAAGATAAACCCAAATGCCTTTTTTCTCCACAGTGCCATGAGGACATACATGCCTGTATAACTGGTTTCCTTAAACTGTGTGACTTATTCTTTACATTCAAGTCAACACTTGTTATTACACCAGGTCTGATAAATTCTGATGTCATTGAGAACATCTTCAACCAGCAGAGGTCTACATATAACGGCGCAAATACGAATCCAAACGCAGTCCAGTACAAGCAAACAATTAACAGTATCATCATAGGACAATCATCAGTTTCAAGAAAATCAAATGCTGGGAAATCAGCAGTTAAGCCATTTACAGCAGCTCTGGTAGCTTGTCCGAGAAAAAGGAAACCTAAACAGCAGCTCCAAGGAACCAATATTAAATTGATCAGAATGTAAAGGTAATAATTAATTGCAATCAAACCTGTGTTAAAACTCTACATCAGGGACTAGCAAAATATGGTCTCTTACTTTAGGTGGTATCTTAATCATAAGTTAATGCAGGTTTAAAATCACTGAAAAGTTACTTTATGTACATAAAAAAGTGCTTTTAGAACTTCTATAATTGATTTTTAACACAGGTTTGGCTGTAATTTCATTTTTTTTCAGTGAAAATTATATACTTTTTTCACCTCTAACTTTAATTTCAAACTATAGCTGGTATAAGGTTTCCTACCTGTGTTCACTAGTTGATCCTCCAGGGTGCTGTGTTGTCAGTGGATCTGAAGTACCAGTATCAGTTTCAAATTTAGTATGACCAGTCTCATTCCTGTAATTAAAAATAGAGTACAATGTTTTTAAGATAATGATACATAAAACGAGATGAGTGTGGATGTGGAACAACTGAGCTGAGAAAGACAATTAAAAAACATTTTGCAGCTAACAGATAGAATGTTAAGATTTCTGTTCACACATTCAAACTTTTTGAAGCAAAATTGAAGGCAGTGTGAATACCTAATGTCCTTAAGAAATATTATTCCATTCATTAATGTCATTCTTTACAACACCTGAGTTATCAATTAATCACTAATATACATATACAACTGCAAGTTGCAGTATGTAATTTATTCATATAAAAAATTCACCTTTTTAACAACTAAGAGCATTTAAAACAATGAGCTTGAAATTCAACAGGGAAAATGAACCAATTTTTAAATTCAGGGGCAGAAAATTAAAAATTTTGAATGGGTTGTGGAAACCAAAGAACACTGCCAACCCGGTACCTACATGGAAACCAAAATATTCTTAAAGATGGCCATTATTTCTTATTTCATTCATCTTGCCGGGAAGTTATTTAAATTTCCTCTTTATTCTGACCATTCAGATTTATTTTTACCTGCAGCAACAAAGGTCTGGCTGTGTCTCCATATTTCATATAGTCTGTCACTATTTTTGCAGGATTCATGACATATCTGGGATGATAGTTGATGACCCTCAGCCCTTCAGAACTTCTTGCCCTTGACAACGCTACACCTAACTGGCCTGGCATAAATATGTCCTTGCAGTCTACCTCCACACTGGAAAAAAAACATGAGACCTGTTAATAACAGAGACTGTCTTTCCTATACTTCTGAGCTGGTGAGTGTATATATCATCATCGTTTGTAAAGAAAGTATGATCAAAGTGAACTTGACCATAATGTTCAACCTGTCTTAAAAGACCACCCAAGGCTAAAGGACAGGCAAAATGTGGTATTAAAGTGCAGGTGGTCATGTAATCAAGGTTCATATATACTTAAAAGCTACTTTTAGGGAATAGATGATGAAGTCTCATTGACTTTTGGTCTGTTATTACAAGTGGTCTCTAACAAAGGTCATCCCTTGTGCTTTGTGTATTGTCAGTCCAAAAGCAGGTTTTAACGGGTATTGCTCTCGTGTAGCTATGTCCTTGTTGAAAAAATGGTCTGAACACTGGAAAAAAGAGAACAAGCTGTAAGCAGTGATGCCATAAGGTGCTTACATTTAGTCTTTTAAAAACTGTGTGAAGTGTTCAGGTGTTAAAATTCACTTTTAATGAAATAAATATTTTTATTCTTTGCATTCATTGATAATAATTAAATGAAAGTGTCCAGCATGAAATGAAAATGTTCTGAAATAGTAATCTGTTTCCTTCCTTCTTTAATATCTTCACCTCTGTTGTGTAGTCTTCTGACAAAAACCCTTCAGAAGAGCTCTTTCAGTGTTCTAGTTATGTATTATATTCTTTAATGCATTGAAGCTGTCTTGTTAACAAAACTTACTTAAAGTTTGAAGAATACTGTCAGATATGCAATCATGATTTGTTTAATAAAAAATTGCAGATATTCTAGTTGGTATAATTTAAATTGTAAACACAGTATTTGTGTGCTAAAATCATGATCACAGTCACCCGAAGGTTTTATGATATTTAAAATGGTTTTGAGCTAGTCTTAACAGTAACATTTACCTCAATGGAAGATTTGAACTTGCTAGCTTTTGTACTTGTTTACATATTAATATTAAAAATCAGGCTACTACTTAAAATTCGGAAATTTCTTATTCTTTATGATTAAGTTTAACTTACCTGAAAATTTCACTTTAGGAATACTTCTTGTCATGGCATTATCAAACTCCACAACAGGTCCATTTCTTAAACTGGACACCCTTCCTGTCAAGCCATTCACCAATTCATCTGTCATGCTTTGCAGGAGAATAACTGGGCATCCTTCTTTCAGCCATAAAGTCTTTGGTGCTGTAACTGTATCTAATGCTGAAATAGTTCCTGTATCAACTGCCTTGAATTCATACATCTGCCCATGGAAATCCAGTAGACAACTTCTGTTATAGTCATCAACTCTATCATTTTTGGGAAATAGTTTAATACTTTTACACTCATCTGGTAGTGGTCTTTTTAAGGACTTCAAAAGATCTTCACTTTGCTTTGATACACGGCCACTGAAAACTTCATGTATTGTCCTGACTAAACGCTCATCATCTGTCCTTGTGTTATTGCTAAGAACCACTCTGTGCACAAAAATATCAGTGAAAATCTCACTTTAAAAACAATATTTACCTGTATCCTGATACAATGTATTAGCGACAGGGGGCAACTGATAAAAATCCCCAGAAAATATGACCTGGATGCCACCAAACTTCAGTTTCTCATTCTTTAACTGACAGACTGCATTAATAATCTCAAACGTTCTAGCACTGACCATACTGCACTCATCCACTATTAAACAGTCTAAGTCTCTTAAATTATGAAGGACATAGTCATATTTGGGACTATTTTTGATGATTTGGGATATTTCAGCTGGCCCATAACGTCCATCACCAAGTCCTAGAAACTTGTGAACAGTACAAACTTTGAATTTTCTGCTATATACAGTTCAGGCAATACCTGTAGAACAAGTGATTTGTACATTTTTACCACGTTCTCCCATAAGGTCTGCAATCTTCTGTATTGTGAAGCTTTTACCTGTTCCGGCAGACCCAAGCAACAAGAGATTGTGACCATTTAAGGCCATTTCAACAGCTTTGTTTTGCTGTTCATTCATTTTGAAGAGAATCAGCTGTTCGACATGTGTTTTTTGTTTACAACAGAAATGACGTAAACATAGGCTATCGTAGCAGCCAATCAAAAATCTTGTTTCATAACGAGTCACGTGATTTACAACAACAAGAAAAATGGCGTAACGTGGGTGAAAACTTTTTCATTTGCTGGAAAATCGCTCGTCCTGTTTCGTGTTGGGCATGAAGGAGCGAATTGTTGGTTGCAAATGCAAGAGATATTGATAATCTTTTGAACCAGACGATTGATTTGTGCACAGTAAGTTTATTTGTTCCAGTTCACTTATGCAAGTCAAGTTTACGAGGTCGTGTCCGACTAAAGGAATTTGACAATGAGTTTGTGATTTCGCGAACGATTATAAGAACGGGATTGTATCGAAGGGAAGGAACCCGGTTTGGACGTTAAGAGTAAGGCCTAAGGAACCACCAGGGCCAAACCTTTTGCGGATTTGTGCAGAAGTGTGTCAAGAACAACTGTTCAAACCTGACTGGTGTGAAATTTGATGTATGGTGAGTTCCTTCCCTTTCCATAATTTATATATAGAGACCCAAATTTCTTTTTAGAAAATGCTTTAGTTTAGTGTTATTTAGCTATAAAAATAAAACCCATCATGTGACGAGCCCCTGTGATAACAGATATAACAAATATATTCAAACAATAAATAATAATCAACAATAAACACTTGATTCTTTGTCGTTTTACCTTCGTTGCTGTTGTAGTAACAACTTTCTTCAACTTCAGGCAAGGTTTGACAAGGTTTGATTGAAATTATCTTTTCCATGAGATGATTTTGACGTCCGCACCGAAAGGGATCAGTTAGTATTAAACAGTGACCTCTGTCGTTTTTTGATAACGTCAACATTGTAATGCAGACGATTTTGTTTTAATGTGTCAATGTTAAACAGCATTTTATACTGCGAATGATGTTTCCAATTTTTTTTATTAAGTGTTGAACATTTTATTACAAATGAATTTACATATATTTGGTAGCGTCAATAAACTGAATACCTAATGTTGATTTTAATGTTTGATTTTGAATTAAATGTATTAAATATTTTTAATATAGTCGGGACACGAATTTTCAGAGAACTTAGTATTTGATAGAAAATTCGGTGTGGATAGACTGATATCGATCCCAATCTATCAAAACAAAACAAAAAAGATGAGTTTATGTAGTATAGACCCTGTGTAGACCCTATCTTTTTTTTGGGGGGGAGGGGGGGGGGGGGATGGGGCAGTTTGGAGAATACGCGGTCCGTCTTTCAAGCACCTGTGATATTTTTCATATTCTTTCCAAATTCTCATAAAGCCTGATGTAACAAAGCTCGCAGCAAGAGTATAAGAATGAAGTACTTTCAAATCATAGCATCGTTAAAGACTCATATCATGAAAATCACTTCGAACATTCAAAATTAATCATCTTCCTTTCCTTGATTGTATAATAAAGTCTTGAGTTAAAACAAACTTAACAACTGGTACTGTTTGAAATGTAAACATTCCTTAAATCACATATTAATAAAATGACGTAGTGAATGACATCATGACGTAGTATCCCATATTGAATTAATGAAACTGCTTAATCAAGTACAAAATTAAGAGAGGGCCATTCTTAGGAATGTATTCATGTAATAAATAGGAAAATAAATGGGCAAGCAGTGCCACTTGTCGATAATGGCCATGCCGTATAATAATGCCCCTCGGGCCATTAATCAAATGGCAGGGCCATTATCGACAAGTGGCACTGCTTGCGCATTTATTAATCTATGATTCGTGCACAGCTATACTGATGAACGTAGAACCGATAAGGCAAAGTTTTACAGCCTTTCAACAGTTATAATATTGAATTCTTTATGTTTTGAACCGTGATTTTTTGATAACCAAAATTTGACTAAATATTTAAAATCAATTCAACACTAATTTTTATGTTTTGACCATTACTTGTTTTCTTTCCCAGACTGAGGCTATGGTCAACCTGAGGTTGTGAGTTCAGGACACACAACGGATACAATGTAGTACTGTTGTTCATTTTTCGGCGTAGCTTTCTAAGCTTTTGACCCTATTTATTAACCAATGAAGTGTTGTTAATAATACTCGGGTTCTATATTATGCAACGGGAAAATGAAATGAACTATGTAGACTGGTACATGTAGTTATTTATACCAGAGAGGCATCTCGTTGTGAATAGGTATCTAGTGGGAAACGACAGAAGATTGTACGATGTGCTTACTTGTCTTAAATCTGGCAACTACATGTAATATGTTACGCGAAAAAACTTCGTGACCGCTATTAAAGCAATCGCACTCAAGTCAGATCTAAGAAAATTTTATTGCCAACAATAAGTCTTGAAATCTTTATTGAATGTATTCAGTATCTCGGTAATTATTACATCCTCTACTACCTTGTTTATTATGTTAAAGGTATTACATGTAATAATGCCAAGACTTTAAAATTCTTTTTTCATAATTATAAGATTCACATTTATAAACAAAACTTAAATGTATTTATCTGTTACTCATTATGTTTTGGATGTAATTTTACATTCAAATTTAAGTGATTTTGTTAAAAAGTCATTGTTTAGGATTCTTCATGAAATGATTTATTTACACGTAAATCAAAATAAAGCGAATAATAGCAGCTACAAACTGCATAATTCATATACCATCTACATGTACGCAGTTTATCTTTTTTAAAGATATTTCTTGTTTTTTTTCAATGTCAAAGGGGATGTTTGTATCACACGTGGTCCGTGGTTTTTTCCCGCCAAACGATGTGTAAAAGACACTCAAAAAGAAAGTTGCCGGCCTCTTGTCCCATTGAGCAGCCTTGTACTCAGACCCACCGGACGTGCGTCCTCCCGGCCTATTCAAAAACACGACTCGATGGGTGTGTTGTCGAGGTAAACAAAAGTAAATAGTAGTTAATTTAGTAAGTAAAAAAAACGCATCACAAATGCATTGAAGTTTGGCCATTCTTTGGAAATATTTGAGAAATGCCCAGAATTTCTTGGTTTTATTAAATACGTAGTGAAGCCTTAAAAAATCTTCTCAAAATTGTCAGTCGAATTTTATGAAAGTTTGCGAGATTGTTCCTTGAATGATGATGCCTTGAATAGTTCAAATAATTAGCAATTTATTTAGCAACCGAATAATTTATATAAAAATATACGGGAAATAAAAAATCCTTCTTCTTCGAAACCACAATTCAAGTATCAGTGATAGTTGAGAGGAATGTTCCATGATTGTTGTTCTTTCAAAGATTTTCAAAAAATGCCATTCCGCCAGGAACTATGTTTGCCGTGTTAACCATCAATGTTTAACTTAAAAACTCGTTTTATAAAACACTAAGTGAGATTTCAAATATGTGAGAGTTAAAAGTTGCTCGGATTGTTCCTTTAGTGAAGCGCATTCATACTTGACTGAAGTTTTACTTCTGTCAATATTTTTGTCGCTAGGTCAGCCAACAGGTTAAACAAAAAAAATATTAAGGGAAATGAAAAAAAAAGTTTTTTTCGAAGAACCACCCCGCCCCCTCCATTTCCGAACTTTAATTTTTGAGTTTTAAGATCTTAGACCTAAGTTCTAAAATCTAACATCTAACATCTAACTTTGAGTTCTCATTTTTGTTAATTGTTTGTGGTATCTGTTATGAAACTTATTAGTTTATTAACCATGCTCTGTATTTCCCTTCTTCTTGGCTGTGTGTGAAGGTGTGTCTTTTGAATGTGGAATAAATCATTTTCGAATTATTGTCTTCTGAACGGCCTCAATAGGCTTCCGTACTTTCCATGCAAAGGCCATGAAATGAGTTGTTAAATAAGCTAAGCGAACAATAAACAAGTTTTAATATCAAGTTCGAGACAAACTGAAGTGGACACGTGACACCGACGTGGAAAAAAGGATTGTTGCAAAAAGTGTCTTTACCCACCGACGGATTTTAAGTAAAAATCAATAAATTTAGAACATCACTGATTAAATCATATTTAATTGATTATTGCTACTTAATAAATCAAAATTATATCATTCTTGAACTTTTACGACATTTCGTACATTTACGGTAGTAAGCACATGCGCAATAAAACAGGCGAGCATCCTTAACGTAGTTGTCGTAATAGTTGACGCAGCAGAGGTTGTTGTGGATGGTGTTGATGTAGACGAACTAGTTGTAGACGTAGTGTTAGTTGTTGTAGAAATAGTAGAAGTTGAAGTGGTTGTTTGTACTGTTTTGGCAGGGTCAGTACAGGTCTCGCAGCAGTTGGCGAGGGCTGTAATATCATAGGACTCGCAATGACGACTCTGGCACCCAGTAACTAAGTCGCCATATGAACAACCTGTCGATATAACATTAATTTTACGTAAAAAAAGATCGCTCAATAACGTTAATACTTTGGCTTCTGCTGGCATTGGGGTAGGAAGTCATTTATCAACTAAAGTACTCAAAACGTTGACGTCATGTCAAATTAGGAGAACGCTATATTAAAGAATCTGATGTATTTTATTGTATAATTTAATAATTTTAATCCAGTATCGCTTTTTCTGGAGCTTTGCTTCATGATCAATTGCTAGTGTTTTTCATATTCGACTTTAACGTTTTTACCGAGCAATGTTTATTTAAAGGGGCGGTGTATTGTAATTTCTATCAGTTGGCTTCTGACCTGCAAGTCGCAGAGTGACAGCAAGGAATACAGATCTGCATTTTCAAGTCCACAAACTGTTCAACTTTCATTGCCACATCAAATTACAAGAAGCGTGGCAATGCGACGAAACCAGGTTTTCAACGACCGAGTATTTACATCTGAGTAATATCCAGAGTTGCATCATGATAATTATGAGCAACCCCACACAAAGTTTTGAATAGGTCAAAGCAAAAAATTTCTATTTTTAGGAAAGGTGACCTTTTACCTTGATCACAGGCATCTAGGTAGCAATCCAAGGTTGCAACTTGATATAAACTACCCAAACACAAAGTAAGTTGCAATAGGTCACAGCTAACTAAAATATTTGCGCAGACACTGAATTTCTATTTTTACCAACAGTGAACATGACCTTAGTCAGAACCCTGAGTATTAAACCTGAGTATTAAACCTGGGCAGCGTCTTGTTATAAGGTAATCACACACTAAGTTTGGTATCAATAGGTCAAAGCAAACTCAAGTTATAACACGAACTGGGAATTTCATTTTTTAGAAACAGTGATATTGACCTTGATCACACACACCTAGGTAGCTATCCCAAGCTGCCTCTTATTATAAGCTACCAACAAACCAAGTTTGGCGTCAATAGGTCAAAGGAAACTCAAGTTATTGAGCAGAAACTGCATTTCTATTTTAGCAACAGTGACATTGACCTTGATCACGGACATCTGGGTAGCAATCCCAAGCTGCATCTTGATAAAAGCTACACATACAACAGGTTAGGTGGCAATAGGACATGGCAAACTCGAGTTATTGGGCCGAAACTGAATTTCATTTTTTAGCAATAGTGACCTTGACCTTGATCGACGACACCTGGATCACAAAGCCAAGCTGCCTCTTTATTTGAGCTACCCATATACCAAGTTTGGCTTCAATAGGCCAAAGCAAACTCAAGTTGTTTAGCGGAAACTGAATTTCTAGTTGAAGCAACAGTGACATTGACCTTTATCACAGACACCTGGGTAGCAATGCCGAGCTGCCTCTTGATATTAGCTACCTACACGCCAAGTTTGGTGTCAACAGGGCAAAGCAAACTCAAGTTCTTGAGTGCAAACCAAAATTTGACGGCCGTCCGCCAGCTAGTCTAGATCATCTAGACGTTCTGTCATTGATCAGTGACACACTGCTCTGACGAACGTCTAGAGACATCGCTATATAAAAAGTCTGACCGACAGGTGGCGCTTTTGTATGGTAAACAAATCCAAAATCAATCGCGATTTCTAATGAAATTTGTGAACAGTGCTTTAACCGTATTTCTCCCACACTGGGCAAAATGAAATTTAGGTAATATGATATCGAGCTACAAAATATGGTTTATAAAACAAAGGACGTTTAGTAATTGCCTACCCCATTTTACATAAATGAATGCAAATATATGGTACGCCGTTGCTGCATCTTCGTGATAATGGTTTTAGACTGTCACGTTGTATGGTATGGCAGTTGTCATTGTACGGTTATTGATAAAAAGGGAACAATATCAAAATCTCTCTAACGGAAAAATGCAGTTCCATCAAACTTGGCATAAATAAATCTTATTAATATGTATGTTTATTTTTTATACGTCAAGAAAAGTTAGAACAGTAAAGAAAAATAGTTTGACGTAAAAACTCCCTAAATTTTGCAGCCAAACACAAAAACAAAGCAACACTAAACATCAATGTAAATGCCTTCCTGAGTAATGAGTTACTAACAACAAAATCTAAGATCACCTTGTCTAACACATGTATACCGAGTAAGAGGTATTTGTAAAAGTGTGTTTTGACCGTTAATTTCATGGTTTCAAAAATGGATGACAAGAAATTTTTGATTTTTCTCTGTATGATTAAAAGTTCTTTTAAAGAATCTTGGATATTGTCAGTATCATTTTGATTATATGGGCATTTGAACTGTTTTTGTTTTGCGATGCTTCGTTTTTGTGTTTGATAACAAATACAATTTTAGGGATTTTTAAGTTTTATTTTTCTTTATTGTTCTAAATTGTCTTAACACTTTTGTCTTCTTTTCCTAATTGGGAAATTATTGACTTTTTTAAAATTAAATCTAAGTGATTTCACTGTTAAATGTTTCTTAGATCGCCATTAGGGTATGCCAAAGAATTTTGAAGTTATCTTAAGAAATTCAAAAAATGGCTGTAGGGCAAAGTTTTTCACTACATACGTAATTTTGATCAAAAAAGGTCCAAATTTAGAGAACAAATATGATCTTCTTATTGAAATGATTTCATTCTAAAATATTTCTAAGGTTGCATAAGGTAGATATTGTGCTTGCAACATCTGTATAAACTTTTCATCAGATCTCGAGGTAACCGCAGAACCCAGTTTACTTGAACACGCCTGTGGGCGCAATTATACAGTTAAAAATGCGTGTCGCCGTATGATATGTCTTTTTGATTTCCAGCTGGCAGGGCGACAGTCTAAAAATCAATTTTTACAAGACAACAACGGCGTTCTATACTAATGTCCTAATTACATGCCTCGTTTTGGAGTGTCTGGTTTTTTAACGAACAATGTCTTCAGACGTACTGATCGCCTTTGCGAAATCAGAGCGTCTGAATGATTGAGACTATCCGCCCGCCGCTTTCAGCTAATCGCTAAAAACCTGGTTAATAAAAATTTTACAAGTTTTCTACTGTAATGACTGTGTCAATTATTTACATACTAAGTAAGTCACTAACAATGCATCGATAAGCCAGTGGAAATTAACAAATACTCAGTGCTTATGTAAACTATTTACAACACAGCTCGGTATAAAATTCATCACCAACCAACCAGTCAGTCTCAAAATATTAATTGATTCCATATGGACACGGTTTCAACAAAAAATACATGTACCTCAAGATAGCTTAGTTAAATTTTTTTATCTACTTCTAACTTATAAAAAAGGGGGCGCAGCTGCCATTAGAGCAAGGGAAGTCCGGTAAATTGACTGGTTTTTGGTGTGCAATGTATTCGTAATTACTGGTCAGATCATACACGAAGGTTTACCGAAAACCAATTTACCGAACTTCCGTTGTTAGTTTAAACTTATTTATCTTACATCGATTGTGAAACAAGTTATTCCAACTTATATTAATCACGCTCGATGACTGCTTCCTGGGTTTCCAACCAGTACTCGCGTCGAATGTGGATTGAGGAAACTGCAGACGAATCTCATCCCCGATGGGACTCGAACCCGCAGTCTCAGGATCTGGAG
The DNA here is from genome assembly GCA_038501625.1 of Corbicula japonica. Classification (NCBI taxonomy): domain Eukaryota; kingdom Metazoa; phylum Mollusca; class Bivalvia; order Venerida; family Cyrenidae; genus Corbicula; species Corbicula japonica. Next base: position 7,880,729 of record JAZAYU010000018.1, on the reverse strand, counting down.
TCCGACGCTCTACCCCAAGACCACTGATCTTCCGTTGTTTTAATGGCGGCTGTGAAACTTTTCAAAATTGTCAACTTCACTATTTAGAGGTATTTTTTTTGCTGAAACCGAGTCCCTATAATTAATTCCAAATAATTGTTTGGCATCCTTGAAAACAGATTGACAACTGAAATCCCTCCCTGAGAAAATCAATATTTGCCCGCTCTACACGTTGTCTAACTGAATACAATGTATAGCATTCCGTTCACTTAACGAAATAAGGTAAAAAAGGCGAATAGACAAAAACTAGCTTTTATTATCAAGTTGAAGGACCAACTGAAGTAAACACGTTATGGAAAAAATGATTGTCGCAAATAAATTTGTCTTTACCCATCGACGGAATTTAAGTAAAAATCACTGACAAATATCTGTTATTTTATTGATTATTGCTACTAAATATATTCAAAATATTATTCTTGAATTTTTACGACAGTTAGTCCTTTTACGTTAATTACATGTAGCACATGCGCAATAAAACAGGTGAGCATCGTTAAAGTAGTTATCGAAATAGATGACGCGGCAGATGTAGTTATGGGCGGTGTTGATGGTGACGAGCTTGTTGTAGACGTGGTGGTAGAAGTAGTAGTGGTTGAAGTTGTAGATCTAGTTGTTGAAAGCGTGGTGGAAGTAGCTGTAGTTGCTGTAGTTGGTTTAGGAGTAGTACTTGTTGAAGTTGTAGATTTAGTTGTTGAAGGCGTGGTGGAAGTAGCTGTAGTTGCTGTAGTTGGTTTAGGAGTAGTACTTGTTGAAGTTGTAGATTTAGTTGTTGAAGGCGTGGTGGAAGTAGCTGTAGTTGCTGTAGTTGGTTTAGGAGTAGTACTTGTTGAAGTTGTAGATTTAGTTGTTGAAGGCGTGGTGGAAGTAGCTGTAGTTGCTGTAGTTGGTTTAGGAGTAGTACTTGTTGAAGTTGTAGATTTAGTTGTTGAAGGCGTGGTGGAAGTAGTTGTAGTTATTGTAGTTTTGGCAGGGTCAGGACAGGTCTCGCAGCAACTGGCGAGGCTGGTAACATCATAGTAATCGCAATAACTACTCTGGCACCCCGTAACTAAGTCGCCATATGCACAACCTGTCGATATAACATTGATTTTACATATAAAAGAGCTTATCAACGTTCACCCTTAGGCTTGCTGCTGGCCCTGCGGAGTGGACGTCATTTATCTTACGTCAATACCCGAAACGGTGACGTCATGCCAAACAAAGAGCTCAGTTTTGTTGTTGTTGTTGTTGTTGTTGTTGTTTTTACAGAATCGTATGTATTTTATTGGATAATTTTAATCCAGTATTGATTTTCTAAAATATAGATTTACAAAATTACACAAAGTACCTGTAATAGCCCAGTTTTTTATTTCACTGCAGGTTTTGCAACAGAACTGTTCGTTGTAATAACAACCAAAGCGTTCCATCGTCCGACAGGTGGCGTTGTGATCTCCATATAGACATGCTGAAGATGAAAGCACAAAAAAGTATAATTTAAAAATAATAACAACACAAAACCCTGAGTATTACATCAAAACTAAGCCTATGTTAATACACTGAAACCCCTTTAAACCGGACGAGGTTAGGACCGAACAAAACTTCCAGTTTAAAGGGGTTCCCGGACTAAAGGGATTTTGACAACTGGACAAGATTCCAACCTTTTTCCACACGTGAACATTTCGATCTATATTTTGTACAGAACTGCATCGATCAGTTATATTAATTAATAGCCTGTATAGCTTTTAACCAACAAAAGTTAAATGCATTATTACATTACTGTAACAAGAGAGTGATCAGCACACTTTCTCCCTAAGATATTTCAAAATTAAAAATTAAAAACAAACGAATTCATATGTTATTTTTACACAACTGATTTACATTAATTTAGTGTTGAAGGTGAACCCCTTGAAACAAATACACTAGCCCAATGCCAAATATCACAGATGTCATATTCAAACAAAATGCTGTGAAAATACATTCAAAAAACCTCAGTTTGTTGACATAGCAAGACCAATCATGACGTGCTCAAGCCATACACAAATTCATTCTTCTAATAGACCATACATTTTCATGTTAACAGGGAAATTCATATTAAAACTTTAATCTTGTCCGGTTTAAAGGGGTGTTTAATAATGGACATCCAATTGGGCCACAATTATTGCACATAAACTAAATTATGTTTATTAGCGTTTTCAGTATAGTTATTGATTAGCTTAATTTTCGACATTTAAACGAACAGCAACTGAGATAAAAACATGACTTACACTAAATTTATTGATCCTTCTTAATATTAATACCAGTCAATTCATTTGGTAATTTATTTAAACTTTCACCAACGAAATATCCTAATAAATGCAGCAGTGATATTGTCGGCCCACAGGTGGAAGGATCGTACCCTGGAACCTCCCCCCCCCCCCCCATGACACTACTCACCCCAGTCCAAAAAAAAATCCAGTCAACCAGACAGCAAATTGCATTGAATTTAATCTTTTTCATAAAAAAAAACAGTAGTATAGAAAATAGTGTCTGCGGGGAGGTCAGGCGGGGGGGGGGGGGGGGGGGTTGAGCGTACAATGGTAAGATCCTTCCACCCGTGTGTCGGCCATCTTGGCAATACGTCCTTTTTTCGAATAGTGGTTTAGGACACACAAAAACGTTAACAGTACAGGATTGTAAGTGACATGGCATCATGTGACTTTATGCAGCAGACCTTAACATGGATGTCCCTTTCGAGTTTCCATTCAGACGAAATTAAAACCACATACATAAAAGTCTTAGTAAAGGAAGAAAAGTTTGTACGTTTGTAACTTACTGGCATCATTTGTTTTCACTTGGTTACAGCTTGCGCAACAGTATTTATCAATGTACGCAGTATAGCAATATCCGGCGTCTAGCGCAATCAGTTGTGCGCATGTCAAACCAGTGTTTTCATACAGACCCGGTATATCTCCGATCGGACAGTTATCGGCGACATTCTGTGGCGCACTTGGCGATATAACACAACTCCCCTTCTCACACCACTGAAAATTAAAAAATAAATTTTTATAATGATATTAAAAAAAATAAAAATAATAATAATAATAATAATTTATTATTATTATTATTATTATTATTATAATTATTATTATTATTATTATTATTATAACTAGAACTAGATTTTTTGTGAAAAAAACATATCTCCCCCCTGTGCCCTGGCACCTGTGACCTTGACCTTTGACCTACTGACCCCAAAATCAATATAATGTTTCTTCTACTCAATAATGGCTATTACCCTATTTAGTTTGAATGCTCTGGGTCAAAGGGTACTCGAGTTATTGAGCGGAAACGATTTTCACTCTTCGGGACCCTGTGACCTTGACCTTTGACCTACTTACCCCAAAAGCATTAGGAGTCCTCTACTTAATAAGGACATCCATTGTATGAAGTTTGAAGGCTCTGGGTGAAATAGAACTCCTGTTATTGAGCGGAAACGGTTTTCACTCTTCAGTCCCCTGTGACATTGACCTTTGACCTGCTGACTCCAAAATCATTAGGGTTCTTTTACTCAATAAGGGCTATCACCCTATAAAGCTTGAATGCTCTGGGTCAAAGGGTACTCGAGTTATTGAGCGGAAACGGTTTTCACTCTTCGGGCCCCTGTGACCTTGACCTTTGACCTACTGACCCCAAAATCAATAGGGTTCTTCTACTTAATAAGAGCCATCATTCTGTGAAGTTTAAATGCTGTGGGTCAAACGGTACTCCAGTTATTGAGCGGAAACGAAGTGTGACAGACGGACTGACGGACATACGGACAGCGCAAAAACAATATGTCTCCCCCAGACTTCCCAAGAGGGGGGAGACATAATAATAATAATAATAATTATTATTATTATTATAATTTATTATTATTATTATTATTATTTATTATTATTATTATTATTATTATTATTATTATTATTATTATTATTATTATGAAACGATGATTTTAAGTGCTCAGTTTGAACACGATTGAGGTAGTTTACGGTTTCCGCTTTCACTACATGGTGAATTTCACTTGTGCATTATAACGCCGCATAGCAACATAATCGTGAAATTATTTCTTTATTCGGAGACGCAAACAATGCCACCACGTTTATGTTGCGAAGCTCAATGCACAATGCGGCTTTTATGGGATGCAACATAAAGAGAATTAAGTTTAACATTTATTACAAACTTGAAGGCTAAAAAAGTCTAGAAACGTTTGAAATGAAGTTGAAAGTGCACAATTTCGAGGGTACATGTCCTTCTGTCCCATAAAAAAGCGAGAATATGTTACGTCATATGTCGATTCAATTTCTTATTGTTACGATTGACGGCGTTATGCGTTGTCGAAACATATATAGGTGCATGTTAAATTACATATAGTATGAAGGCACTTACCTTGCAAAATAAATTCGTTTTTTACAAAAAGGCCAACTAAACCGCCATTTTATCCCAATGCAACACATTGTCCTCGCTTAACTATCTGCGGAAGCAACGCAATGTCTTATCCCCTGTGATATTGTATTTTCATTCAAACGTTTCATATGATTAATTCATCCCAATTTGAAATTCCAGACTCAATCAAATAAAAAAACAGGATATTTTGTTCTCACCTTTCCTATGCCACACGGTGTGCCCTCGACCGGAACTACACAGCTACAGTAACTACCCGGCTTGCGGCAATACATGCACGTGCATATATTGCCATAGTTATGCATATGCTGTAAAACAATACATTGCTCGTTATACTTAGGTTTGACATTTTTGAAACTTATATTCTTGACCATTAGTTCCGATTTGTTTTGATAAGAATCATTACATTATTAGATCGTGGCATGTTGAAATCATGTTTCGTATCCTAAGAGAACAATTTTGTTATGTGAATATATCAAAATCAAGTAATCTTGTATTTCCTAGAAATGATGCTAAGTATGGCCCGATTATGTGTCAGTAAATTGTGGAACACAATAACTGACTATCATAACTGGCTTGTTGTGATAAAAACAAATATTCTTTTTTTTCGAATTACTTCCCTTTTATCTTCGATTGTCTACCCTTTTTCTACAAAACTAACAACGATTTTTGATCTGACACAATAGGAAAAACGCGTTGACTACGGTATATTTTATGGAATGATTTAAACAATGACTGCAACTGACATCTTCAAACATAAATCCAAGTAAAAGATAAATGCAGCTGGAAATATACCGAACGAGTGTTAATGTTTTTTCTTAGGGAGGGATGGATATTGGCCGGTTCAGATGAAAATTTTTATAAATAATTAGATTTTTTTTTTTTAAAAAAGGACAGTGATCCAAGACAAAAAGACAAAAATGCCAGACGTTACTGAAACTGAAAGCACGGTGAAAAGGACGTTTATATAAAATATTTGTTTTGATTTTTTTAAAGAAGGCTAAAAAAAGTCTAGAAACGTTTGAAATTAAGTTGAAAGTGCACAATTTCGAGGGTACATGTCCTTCTGTCCCATAAAAAAGCGAAAATATGCGGCTCTCATTCCCTCGAGAAACAATCTATGTGATATCTGGTAAATAAATAAGTTAAACATGAACGTACCCTACACACATACGAGCCCTGACCGAATGTTTTCACACACGTTTCGTCTGGACCGTACACCTCGGCCAGTGGCTTAGGTGTTGTTGCCTGTTGTGATACGGCGCTTGTTCTCAACATACAGTTTCTGTTATAACTGCAAAAATAGGACATTGAATTAAACACCTGCAAATACAGGACATTTAGTTAAACACCTGCAAATATAGGACATGCAGTCATTTCTCCATGTCATTCTGAAGAGCAGCTGTTCACGACCAGGGTTGTCCTAGTATGTTCACTTGTATATGATTTATCTACTTATGACCTGTACTTTAATGGTTGACTCTGTACCTCTAACTAGGCATAATAGAGGTGACAAAGATAGCTTTTGAAGAAAGCTAGTAGACGGCTCGCTTAGCATATTGTTTTGAAGTGAATGAGATTACATGTTAACGCCTTAAATTTGCGCATGGAAAATGAAAGAATATTTTGAGTCCAAAATACTTTATTGTACTGTACACAAGCGAACACCGAGAGATCTGGCGGAAAGTTATAAATAACACTAAAATCGAATGTTTTACAATAAAATCTTATGTGATATGTCTTGTGAAAGAGAATGTAGACTTGTGTGACATTAAACTGACGAATCATGTTGAAATAAAAAAGTTTAAATAGACCTGTTTTCACGAATATAAAAATTAAAAATCTTGCAGTTATAGTATACTTTTGCATTTTGAACTGCAAACTGAAGAAAATACAAATGCACGCCCAATTTAAATGTAAAAATAATAATAAAAATAACAGAAACGCATCACTTTCCCACATAACAGTAGAATTTCTTCGTTTATAGTTCCTTAGAGATAATATCGATTGGTAATCATAGCATCGCACACAATGCTATCGGACTGATGTTTTAAAGCTGTGGTATACAACCTGAGAGCCTCATATGATCTCTTCATTTACACCTATAGACCTTTTACAGAGTTTTCTCTATATACACCGAGAAAACACTTACAGCAATGCAAACAGGAAGGAGGTAGAGGAATTGCTACTTTACATAAAAAACTTTGTTTAATAACTTTAGTGTGTCTATTTTTTCACTTCTTTAACGATGATAATTAATTGTAAATAATATTTTAAATATTTTGAACTACTTACAGTAATTTTTATGCTTTTAAAGCGGTTTTTATTCACAGCCACGTGGGAAGCACATGGTGAGCTTATTGAAAATACATATTTGCTCATTTACTTCATACTCATTTAAGATAATCATTTCATTTAAAGCAATTTCAATTTAACTCTTATATACATTAGATCTATATAAAATGCATTTATAATAAAATATTTTAAAAAAGAACTTATGTTGCTGACGTCAGACCGCGCGCAGCTGCCAAGAGCTCGCGTAAACAAATTGATATTACTGTAGGGCTATACTGTAGGTTACTGTAGGTTACGAATTTCGAATTTTTGAGCGTTTTATAACGAACCTTAATGTTAATCATTTTTAAATAATCTCCCTCCAGCATTTATTATATATTATTGGCGACCTGTCATACCTATAACTTTTTTTCGGGGGCGTAGTAAGCCTCTACATGTATTCATGCAGATTTATTATTATGCTAACTCTATAGATGGTCAGGGATCTTGCACACTCCCCGTCCACTAAAAAGTTTTAAAACAATGGTATTAGAACCTATCTGGTGCATTCCGGGCATTCTTTGGTGATTCGTGTGGATTCAGCCGAGTACTCAGATATAAGCAGTTACACGCCTGTATATATTTTATAATTATAATATTACGAAATAAGTTTTAGCAATTTTCTCTAAAATTTTTCTCTTATTCTGTACCCGAGTAAACAATCCAAAGATGCCGAAGCACAATCAAGAGGATCTGTCTCGACAAGTACATCGAAAACGGACGGCTTCTCAAGGTGGCGATGACAGACAGGTGGTCCAGGAGCAGGTGTGGTGGTCCATGAAACAGGGTGTGCAGGAGGTTGAAACACCACTTCCTACATTCTCCGCACCAGGTGAAAATATTTTTAAAATCCGACTTTTGACCCAATTATTTGATGATAGTCAAAATAATCAAAACATTTGCAAAACCTGTTGCCTAAACTTTAGAACCAGATCAAGAATCTGGGGTTAAACAACAAATGGAAAATACCTAGAAGTCTGAACTGACTTTTTAAATCGCATTTATATTGAGAAACATCCTTGTAACATCGTCAAGATATGAAATAATCAGCAATATAAGGTTTGCTTTTAAACACCTCGGTTGTACGACTCAAAATTTAGACTTCATGTAAACTGTTGCCAAGAAAGGGATGTTATAGATGTTGTACTTGCAGCCTTTTAAAAACGTTCAAGTCAGTCTGCTCACAAAATGTTTCCGATTTTAACAACCGAAGGTTCTATAGTGAACGACTTTTCAACCACGTCCATAGATGTCTTAATTTTTTTTACACTGCTTTATATTGTACGCTTTAATTTCAGCAGTCAACGATAAATTAAAGCAAACCTCTGAAAATTTCTTGCATACCAGATCAGGTCATCCGGTGTTTTCACCCGTGTAGGAAATTTCGATCCTACACCCCCCCGTGTAGAATGAGTCACGTGAGTGACGTCACGTCTTCAAGTATCTGACGTAATATATTCAAGTTAGTGACGTCATTGTAAAAAAAGGTTTACGTAAATGTCAATATTTGAACATAAGGAAAATAAATTAGTATGTCTACATACACAGAAATGTTATAAATAAAAAAAAGGTATGCAAGAAAAAGTATCTTGCACGAGACATTCGGTAAAGATAGAAAAATCTGTCACCTCGGGTGAACTGTTTTGGCGGGAACTCGGCAGAGCCTCGTTCCCGCAAAACAGTTAACCCTCGGTGACAGATTTTTCAATTTTTACATAGTTATATCCGATGAATTATTGAAAACCAACTACGTTCAGGCGATTGGAACTCTTTGAATATTGTGCAATATCATATATGATTAATATTATATGTGCCTGTCTAAATATAACTATTTCTGGCTATATCCGAGCTCTTTGAAGGATGTACAATGCTGTCTATAATGAATTGGTTTTTTTTGTTTTTTGTTTTTTGTTTTTTTGTTGTTTTTTTTATTGTATTTTTTTTTTCTTTCTTTCAATTATATTTTGAGAATGTATGAATGTATATATGAATATAAATTTGTAATAATTTGTACATGTTTTTAAGAGGACCATATGTAAGAATGGCCATGCCAAATATGTTATCCTCTAAAAATAAAGAATTTATTATTATTATTATTATTATTATTATTATTATTATTATTATAATTTGACTTTAAATAATTTTACTATTTCTGGCCATCGCTCGGATATTCTTTGAAGGATGTGCCATGTTTCATATAATGAATTCTTATTATAAGGACTGTGACTGACTTTCAATTATTTTACTATTTCTGGCATTCCGAGCTCTTTAAAGGATGTGCCATGTTTTATATAATGAATTCTTATTATAAGGACTGTGACTTTCAATAATTTTACTATTTCTGGCAATCCGAGCTCTTTGAAGGATGTGTCATGTTGTATATAATGAATTGTTTTTAAATTATGATTTTCTGAATAAAATTAAATAAATAGTATTACATGTACTATATGATACAGTTGGGCTATCTATCTATTGCTTAATTTCTATAGACCCCCCTCTCCCATCAGCCCAACAATTCATTTGACGACCACCATTTTCAGTTAAATTCAAAAAAAAAAAAAAAAAAAAAACATTAAAAAAATAAGGATTTGGGCTGCTGAGCTTAATGTGGAGGCAGGCAGTCCGTGTTTATTAAACAAGGGGTCGTCACTTTTCAAAATTATAATGTGATGTTATCAGTTGCCATATGCTGTAATGTGAAAGCCTGCAACATATTTGGCATTTAAATACAGATAGGTTCCGTTGAATGTTATTTTCTAGACATCCGAGCTGTTTGAAGGATGTACCATTATGCTCTAATAGCTGTTGTCAGGATAAATAGCATTTATCATTAACTTCTTTTTAGCGGATTTGTTTCTGTTATATGTTTGAAAAATTTACTTTACCTTCCTTTGCACTCTTTACTTACAATTTAGTTATTAAATATACCAACTATCAAATTTTGTTTACAAAGTCCAGTCCAGTCTATAGAAGCGGGAGGTCTTTGTTCCAAATACAATTACATGTGTATTATAGGAATAACCATGCCGTAATTTTGAAGTTTGCGACGGTATACACAGATTTTAATGGTCGCAAATATTTTTAACGGCGAAGGCGCAGCCTGAGCCGTTAAAATGATTTAAGACCATTTAAATCTGTGTATACCGTCGCAAACTTCAAAATTACGGCATGGTTATTCCTATTCAAACGCTCTTCCATACTACCCTCAATCGGGCCTCATTTCATACGTTAAACAGGTACCATGTTCTATTTATCCGTATAGTAAACAACGGTACGGTATTACCCAAGGGAACCCGATTATCCATACGTCGGTGAGATTACCGACAGTAAACAAGTTAAATAAATCACAAATAGAGGTCAAAACTTCAACATTTGTTATTACATCGACGTTTCGGCGATGTAATGCCTTCTTCAGGATTGTTTGTCATAACAGGAAATGACGTCAACGTCAAACGACAGTAAACAAGGAATTTAACGGTCGCAAATTTTCGCCATCTGACCAATCAGATTGCTCGAAATTTATTTATTGCGTTAGAATCCTTTATTTATTGACGGATAAAAATTGGTATTTTAACACAGGCGGTCGTTATTCAGCGGTAGTTTGACTGTAATATTAAACCAGTGACTTATTGCATGATATTGTAAATGTTTATTGACTTTCAACCCGTCGTCTGGAGATTTAATTATTTATGTAAGCGACCTTGGGTTAGGCATAAAACATTTAATCTTACATGGATGGTCAAAAATGTTTTCCGAGTGGTTAGGGATGAAGCCTAATATAAGTTTTATTTGGTCGCAGCCTCTACCTAGAAGGTCTTGACGGTATATTACTAACAATGTTATTGCAAACCAAATGTAAACAGTTTCCTGCGAACTAATTGCAAAAACGGGTTTGGTTGTCTTACAATTCTCGTTATCAATCGAGATACCCTTCATTTTTCATCAGTTCTTCCCCGGATACGAGGTTATGGTTAAAAACCACCCCGGTATATTGGGAGCTGCTTATAAATTCCTTGTACACTGCCGTACACGTTTTACTACAACAGATTTAGAATCTAAATACGACATTGTTTTTCACTTTAATAATTAATCCTGATGTATAAATATTAGTTGGCTTTTTACTGTCCGCATTAGCTAAATAAACTTCTGCCGCAACGTTTTATTAAACGACAGCTGGAAACTTCTCAACAATTATTATGTATTATATAATAACTATCAGGACCGTGAACGTAATGTTTGCATAAAATTGTCATGGGTTTTGGGTCGTTTTATGATATTCCGCTTTTGGCGGAAGGTTCGTTCGCCTACTCTCTCACCTTTTTGGCGATTGTTTAATATCATAAAACTCTTGCGCCAGTGGACGGAGCAAGAAATAACGTCAATTCATATTCAATAATTCTAATGGAAGTTTTACTCAGTTTGCATTGTTAAGCTATATATAAATATTATCTAAACCCAGCCATGACGATTTTGTGCCAATCCTTAATAAAATAAAATATATATAAATCATTTGTTTTTGGTCATTGTTTGCTGGTTAATAGTATGTTTAATCGATTAAAGATTAAACACTTTAACCAGCAGAAATGACTCCTGTTACGTCACACGTCACCACGTGACTTTGCCTATATAAACTCTTGTCTCCGCAGATTCCAGTCTTTTCGATTCTTAATCAACGGAAGGAGGTAGAGGAATTGCTACTTTACATAAAAAACTTTGTTTAATAACTCCCCACCCAACCGTGCCCCTTTTTCTTGGTTGTGTTATATATTTCCAGGGTATTACACATCGTCGTGGCTGGAATTAGCTTGCATCTGGCGATAGTATGCAACCAGATTTCTGTAAACCATGTGATGGACAATCGCAAGAAGACTGTCTGTATACATCTATAACTGGCATCGGTACAGATGATGTTCGAACATGTGGGATCAGACTTTTAAAGGGAGGTAACTCATTGGCGAACTCCCAACATCGGTGTTAACAATTTTTTTAAAAAGGGAGGAAACTCGTTGGCGAACTCCCAACATAGGTGATTACAAACTTTTACAAAGGGAGGTAACTCGTTGGCGAACTCCCGACATTGGCAATAATAAACTTTTATAAAGGGAGGTAACTCGTTAGCAAACTCCCTAGTTAACCTGAACTTTCTTATTTTAGTATGCTAGCGATTGTTTAAATATCATAAAACTCTTGCGCCCGTGGACGGAGCAAGAAATAACGTCAATTGATATTCAATAATTCTAATGGAAGTTTTACTCAGTTTGCATTGTTAAGCTATATATAAATATTATCTAAACCCAGCCATGACAATTTTGTGCCAATCCTTAATAAAATAAAATATATATAAATCATTTGTTTTTGGTCATTGTTTGCTGGTTAATTACGCTCGGTATTCATCATAACAAAAACTATTAATTACCTGTTCAATTGGTCAATTAAGGACTTAAAATATTGTACTGAGCAAGTTGAGAACTGCCAGAGACGTCGTATGAGAACTGCGTCTACCTTAAACCTGACCGTAGTCGCCATGATGTAATTATCATTACTGCTACATGCATTACCCTCCCCGTCATGCTGTGCACCAAGACTGAAAACAGGTATAATCATTCACTGAAATTATCTACTAAACGCCTACAAAATACAAATATAGACAATAGTGGAAATATTTTATAAAGAGAACCAGATCCAATTGAAGTTTTGATTTACAGACTTACAAAAAATCTTTTAATGTTTTTATTAATCAAACGATAGCGGAAAAGATATTAAACAACATTTGATATCAAAATTCTTAGTATTTCAGTTAATGTCTTTTTTACTTTTGCGACAACTTTTCAATTTACGTCAATTGGCGCATGCGCATGAAAGCCAGCAAACTAAGTTGGTTTAGCTAGCTCGATATGGATACATCCGTCGGTACTTTCTTGATAATTTTCCTTAACTGTTATCTTGCATTTTGCCACTAATCAACTGGTTGCTAAAGTTTTGATAAGGTTTTGAATGTAAAAATTATCTTTGGAACACTAGAACACACAGTTTTGCAGAAATCTTAAATCAGGTAATGAAACTGAAAATAATAGACACTACAAGTTTAAGCTTTACTTAGTTGTAATTTGGTTTTGAATCAACAAAATAATCTTTGGAACATGCGAACACACATACTTTTGCAGAAGTATCAAAACGGGTCATGAAACTGTCAATAATAGACAATACAAAATTTTGCTTTCCAAAAAGCTAGTCGGTCATTAGCATAATTTTGTAACAAAAAAGACGGCGCTGTAGTGCATACTTTTTGCGAATTTGAATTCAATGCGTTAGGTTGTTATTCGAAGTCATGAGATATACTAAGTGAATACCAACATTCTTACGATATTGTTCTAGATCAGAAAGAACAATTTTATTATACCTGTGAGTCCCTGACAGACTGTTCTCTCCCACCCTATGACTGTGAAAAAACTTTGTTTTTTAACATATTCTGTAGCTTTTGATATATATTTACAGCTTGCGAATGGTTGCTTTCTAACACTTTCTGACACAAAAATACTGTTTGACAAACTTTTCCATTTTGGTTTACTTCCAAGTAAATTATTAACTTGTTCGCAAACAGGGTTAGATTTATCACCAGCTTAAATACATCTCATTCGAAAGAGGAAATAACTTTAAGTAAACTTACATCTTTGTATGGCATCCAATAAAGGGGCTTAAAATTCAATCTTTTCTGCAGACTTGTTAAAAGGCTGTGCTAATGACCGACTAGCTTTTTGGAAAGCTAAAACTTGTATTATCTTTAGATCTGTAAAACTGAAGTGCTGAAAAGAATTTGTAAGAAACCGAATAGTTTGAGAGACTTAAGGGACGCAATCGTAAACAATTCATAGACAATACCCGAACAAAGGAGAACGTTTGCAAGCCCTTAACAATGATTGAAAGAGTGCACTATAAAGTACAGAAACATCCAATGCATTTGTCTTGCAAACAATCTACTGCTTTTATGATAACATTTTCCTCGACAACGTTTAAACATTTTTTCGATTGATCAACGACGAAATCCTAAACAATTCTTAGGTAATACCAGAACAAAGAAGCACGCTTGCAAGCCCTTAACAATGATCGAAAGAGTGCACTATAAAATACAGAAACATCCAATGCATTTGTCTTGCAAACAATCTAATGCTTAAAATTATGATAACATTTTCATCGACAGCGTTTAAACATTTTTTCGATTGATCAACGCATGTGCAATTCTAAAGGTAAGTATGTATACTGAGCAATAATGAAAACTTGACACTTTCTATTTTTGTGACCAAATTTATAATATTACTTTTAAGGCAATAACTTAAGATGTAATATGTGCACAGACCATCTAGACATCTGCAGAAAACTAAAACGTATCTCACAGTTTGTCTTTAACGTGAATTAACAGTGTTTTTTTTCACTTTTTGTTTGGGGGGGGGGGGGGGGAGGGGGTCGCAGCCTTTTGGAGGGGGAAAATTGCGACACGAACAAAGGAAAAGGGGACTATTTGGAAGATACTTGCAGCTGTCAAACACAACAAAACAAAGTATTCACTGATTCACTGACTTTTTGCTTTGCTAAAACTGAAGTTTATTCACCAAATTAATCTTGCCTCATACTTCCTAGAGTTGAATTTTCTTGCATCAGAAATAAATTAAGATTTATTATCTTCACATAAGCGGGACAAATCGAAACGTCCGTTAGAGACTCCAGCAAAGGGGGAATTTTTTATTGAACGTGGGGGGAAAATATATACTATTTTGAGGGGGGAATGGGGCCCTATTTCTCCAAATATTTGGCATAAAAAAAACACTGATTAACGTTAATGATGTAGGAACACCCTCCAAAATGAAGTTCACAGAATAAAGAACCGTGGAAGCGAGGTGTTCAGTAACGATTGTGTCCACCTCTAGTGTCTCTTACAGCCACACAACGTCTCCTCATGGATCTCAGCACGTTTGTGAACACTGCTTGAGGAAGACGTCTCCATTGTTCATCAAGGGCACGTTGAAGATCATGCAACGTCTGCTGTGGGTTGACTCCTTGACGAACACTTCCACCTAGCTCGTCCCAAATGTGTTCAATGGGATTGAGGTCGGGACTACGCGACGGCCATTCTAGGACTTAAACACCGGCATTTCTCAGAAAGTTCTGCGTAAGAACTGCCGTGTGGGGTCTAGCGTTGTCGTGCTGGAACGTTAATCCAGGGCCATGTCTCTGCATAAACGGAAGAAGAACAGGTTGCAAAATCTGATCCCTGTACTAAACAGCATTTAAATTGCCTTGAACAATAACAAGAGGTGAACGTCCGTGTGCACAAAAACAGCCCCAAATCATGACGCTGCCACCGCCAAATTGGTCAACTTCACGGACGCAAACTTGAGCGTGACGTTCACCTCGCTTGCGGTAGACTTGGGCCCTGCCGTCGGCAAATCTCACTGTGAATGGGGATTCATCGCTGAAAGCAATTGAATTCCACTGTCTTTGGTTGAACCTTAAATGCCTTGTGGCCCACTCCAGTCTGTTGCGGCGATGAAGCGGTGTTAAAATTGGACCATTATAGGGTCTCCGTGGGCGAAGTCTAGCGGCACGCAAGCGGTTTCTGACAGTTTGTGCATTTATCCGCCCATCAAACAATTCTCTGCTTGTAGAAGTCGCAGTCAGAAATCTGTTGCGAAGATGACGTAATCGTATTGCTTGATCATTCCGACGTGACGTCACACGTAAGGCTCCTGACCTCGGGCGGTCGGCAACTGTTCTTGTTTGATAGACTCGCGTCCGGAGACTAGAAATAGTCTGTCTGGAACAATTAAAGGCCCTTGCCACAGCGGCTACAGGTTGGCCAGCATGGAGTCTCCCTATAGCTTGATGACGTTCTTCATTTGAAAGTCGCGACATTTGTCCAAGAATTTAAAAACGAAAATTTCAATTTGATTTTTCGGTCAAACTCCTCTAAAGATATTCAGTTTAAGTAATCATTCACCAAATGGCAGCTCAACTTTGTGGCAGCACGTGCATTTCCCGTTTTCCGTGTTGCAGGTCTACACGGTCACGGAATGCACGTGACTGTACAATTTCGCGAAATTAACGCAGTCACAACGTTTTCATGTGCTACCATGTATGCATACTGTTCAAAATATTTAATTTAAGAGTAAAAGAAAAAAATGAAAAAATAACAGTGTCAAGTTTTCATTTTTGCTCAGTTTAGATAATTAGATAATATTCCCGGTGTGTATCCTTAGTTACCTGTGACCCAGTTCATGTGTAGCATATACAATGGCAGGAAAGATGAATTCGTTCTGAATTACCGACGTACAGTAGTATGTGCAAATTCCTGATCCATATGCTACTCCTATAAAAAAAACATTTGCATATTAGTGTTATACTATTTTAAGATTTATACAAATGCAATGTTTTGCAGCAAAGTTTAAAGTTGTTAAAAGTTACATGCTGCATAGTTACACTACAATAATTGTTCTATTAGTAGCATAAGGATATAGTATAATTGTTCTATTAGTTAGCATAAGGATATAGTATAATTGTTCTATTAGTTAGCATAAGGATATTGTATAATTGTTCTATTAGTTAGCGTAAGGATATAGTATAATTTTTCTATTAGTTAGCGTAAGGATATAGTATAATTGTTATATTAGTTAGCGTAAGGATATAGTATAATTGTTCTATAAGTTAGCATAAGGATATAGTATAATTGTTCTATTAGTTAGCGTAAGGATATAGTATAATTGTTCTATTAGTTAGCGTAAGGATATAGTATAATTGTTCTATAAGTTAGCATAAGGATATAGTATAATTGTTCTATTAGTTAGCGTAAGGATATAGTATAATTGTTATATTAGTTAGCGTAAGGATATAGTATAATTGTTCTATAAGTTAGCATAAGGATATAGTATAATTGTTCTATTAGTTAGCATAAGGATATAGTATAATTGTTCTATAAGTTAGCATAAGGATATAGTATAATTGTTCTATTAGTTAGCATAAGGATATAGTATAATTGTTCTATTAGTTAGCATAAGGATATAGTATAATTGTTCTATTAGTTAGCATAAGGATATTGTATAATTGTTCTATTAGTTAGCGTAAGGATATAGTATAATTTTTCTATTAGTTAGCGTAAGGATATAGTATAATTGTTATATTAGTTAGCGTAAGGATATAGTATAATTGTTCTATAAGTTAGCATAAGGATATAGTATAATTGTTCTATTAGTTAGCATAAGGATATAGTATAATTGTTCTATTAGTTAGCATAAGGATATAGTATAATTGTTCTATAAGTTAGCATAAGGATATAGTATAATTGTTCTATTAGTTAGCATAAGGATATAGTATAATTGTTCTATTAGTTAGCATAAGGATATAGTATAATTGTTCTATAAGTTAGCATAAGGATATAGTATAATTGTTCTATTAGTTAGCATAAGGATATAGTATAATTGTTCTATTAGTTAGCATAAGGATATAGTATAATTGTTCTTTTAGTAAGCATAAGGATATAGTATAATTGTTCTATTAGTTAGCATAAGGATATAGTATAATTGTTCTATAAGTTAGCATAAGGATATAGTATAATTGTTCTATTAGTTAGCATAAGGATATAGTATAATTGTTCTATTAGTTAGCATAAGGTTATAGTATAATTGTTCTATAAGTTAGCATAAGGATATAGTATTGAGATGCTAATAGTTTTGTGGTTTTTTTTGTTGTTTTGTTGTTGGAAAGACGATGAATTTTGAAATTTAACAGAAAACAAAACTAACTTTTACGTTGTTCACAAATGTTGAAACAATAGTGTACTGAAACATGTGTAATGAATTTATAATACAATTATAGACTGGAAAAAACATTATCCGTAGACCATCGAAAAATATGTACTTTATTTAACTTATAATGACCAAAGTTTCTCAAATTAAAAGTCAATTTTTATTTTACGTATTCTTCGATCAAACAGTCACGTGAAAAATCTCTTTACTATCTTAAACTGTTGTAAAAGTATTTTAAAACATTTATTAAATTCATTACCAGCAGGATCTGCACCCGTGGCTCTCAGATCATACCTAAACAACAGAAAAAAAATATTTATTTCATGTTTGTCTGTGAATTATAGAATTTTCCCGTTGACATAATAGTGTTATTTCACTGTTTTGAAACAGTGGAATATCATTTTTATTTTCTCTGCTTTCTTCACGTTGTAACCCAAACGCATATAACATACCGAATGAGAACGTTTAGAATATAAGTATCTTGCATGAGTGTGAGGTGAAGATGGAAAAATCTGTCACCGAGGGGGAACTGTTTTGCGGTAACGAGGCTCTGCCGAGTTCCCGCCAAAACAGTTCACCCGAGTCGACAGATTTTTCTATCTTTACCGAAGTTCCAATGCAAGATACTTTTTCTTGCATACCTTTCCTATTCTTAACATTTGTGTACATGTATACAAACTAATTTTGTTGCCTTACGTTAAAATATTGACGTAAACGTAAACCTTATTTTCTAAATGACGTCACTAACTTGAATAAATGACGTCAGATATTTGAAGACGTGACGTCAATTATGTAGCACGCGAACGTTATCTTTTCCCTAGGGAAAAGATAAGATTTTCTTTCCCCGGTAAATCACGTGGAAATAGTTATCCGGTATGCAAGAAAACGGGTTCAAATATGGATATTTGACGTCATGACGTAACGTCATAAACAAGCGGTTTGGCGACATTTCTTGCAATTTTTCTGTCAAATTCACAAATATTGTGCACTAAAAGCATAAAAAAGAACATGTGTTTGTTTTTTTTACCAGAGAAAGATAGAAATATATTTCACTCGTGAACTCCAGAATTCCGGAGCTCACTCGGTGAAATATATTTCTATCTTACACTAATAAAAACACATATCCTCTATATGATTATTGTATCGTTAGAGTTGATTAATGATATCTTGACAGACACGTGAAACAGTTAAAACATGATCTTTTAAGATCTAGGACCTTGTATGTCATTCCGCGGAGAAATTGTAGAACGGGGTACATGCATTTCAATATCAAGCTTGACATATTTTACAATTATTTTAAATTTATCAGTAAGATAAACGAACATATACCACGTCAGTATATAAACGTCAAATCATAGCTCCTCCTGTTTTGGCTGCATCGATAAAGTCTACGTAGAGTACCGAGTTATCGTTTCTTGTGCACTTCGTGGTAATTTTTCTTTTGAATCGAGGAATTTGAATGGCAGCCATATTGGATCTTTTACCTGCAGTACCCTCCCCCTAGTCGCAGATGTACGACCGAAATTTACGACATCGTGGCTACGATTTGTTTGTTGAAACGCAATATTCGTCGCCGCGTATCGTACGACCGAATTACGACAATCGTGGATTGCGATCGGTCGTACGACCGTTGAAGAAACGACCCCAGATTATTTGATTTCGCGTAAAATGGTTACCAATGATATATTACTGCTGCTATGAACATTATGTTTGCTGGTCTTACAGTCTGTATCTGAAATTATTCGGTTAACAATAGTTAATGGATTTAGACTATTTTACCCAGGAAATGCGTCTAAACTCCCATATAGCCGTTATTTTAAAAAAAGACCTGTGTAAGGCCAAATAACAGACAATCCTATAATCGTACATGCTCGTCGCGGGAAAATATTTTTTGGGGAAATCGACGTTAATCCTTGAAATGACGCCATAACGTTTACCAGACGTCATTTCTTTTATGTTTTCGCGGTAAAAATAACTAATTTAGTGAAAATGTGTCACAAGATCACATAATTGTTATGAAAAATAACTGATAATCATCAGTTCTTTCTAAATAAACTAACAACAAACAAATATTACCGAGGCGACGTGCTCCCCTCCTCCCCCCCCCCCCCCCCCCAAAAAAAAACAACCTTTAAAACAGTTTGTTGCATGCACTACTCACCCTGTAAAGCCCATGGCGTGGTCAAACTGTGGCAGATTATTTTGGGTTTTTATCCAATTTGTAAATGCACTTAAACCATCGATAACATCGAGCTGACCATTCACTTGTATCTGTTCTGACCAGGGTGCAGTCTGCGCTGTCTACAACGATGGTAAGTTGTGTCATAAATAGGTTTTTATTTTATGCTTTCAAGTGAATTATAGAATTTTCTCGGTGATATATAAGTGGTATTTCACTTTTTTACGTTGGTACCCAAACGCACAATACTTTCCCAAAGAGAACGTTTAGAAAACGGGCTCAAATTTGAATATATGACGTCATGACGTCAAGTCATAAACAAGCGTTTTGGGCGCCATTTCTTACCATTTTTTTGTCAAATTCACATAAATTGTGCACCAAAAGCAAAAAAATAACAAGAAAATTTGTTTTTACAAGTGAAAGATAGAAATGTATTTCACGTGAACTCCGGAATTATGTATTTTCACTCGTGGCTTCGACACTTGTGTAAAATACGAATTCCGGAGCTTACACGGTGAAATATTTTTTATCTTACACTGGTAAAAACAAGCAAGTTAAGGGGACGCAAAATTAATATGCTCATTGGGTGGGATAATGAATTAAATTAATGCTTAGATTCACCAGTCTCCTTTCAGCATTACACTATTTTTTCACACGTGTTCAAGAGGAAATTATACAGACCAGTAATCAGTGTCTGAAAAGTTTTCTAAGCTATTAAACTATTAAATACTTACGTCAGCAATGTAGACGCCAGCTGAGAGTATTTCATAGACAAAGTTCTCGGAAGTAATCATCTTGTACCGCACGTCAACCTAATACACAAATTTAAAATTATCTCTATTTATAGTTCGTCAACCTAAATCATTTTGAATTTATTTATAGTATGTCAGCATAAACAACGATGCTGTATCTACTTAATATATAGTTCATAAATCTAAATTACAATGTTTTATCTATTTATCTATTTATTCGGTCCAAACCGAAATTAGAAATCTACTTTCGGTTTGAACCAGGAAGTAAGTTTTTCTTGAATTTCTTGAAAACCCTAACATTATTTTGACGAATTGGCACTAAACATTTAGTTCTAAACGACGTCATCAGTTCCATTACCTACCGCATTGACAATGAAAACCATGTATTGCTCAATCATCTGCAGAGCCTGAGAGCGTCTGTCAGTGCCGGTTGCAAAACCATACCAGCTGAAACATAAATTAAGGCGTTGCCCCTTTCATCATTGCTTATTAGACCTTAAAAATTTCTAAAATTCTATAATATAGAGAGTATTTATTTGTTTCAGTGAGAGTGAACTCAACAAACTGATATTTTCACGTCTGGCTTAGCCACGAGTAAAAATACCAGTTTCTGGTATTCACAAGTGAAATAAAATCGATATTTTCTGTTTATTTTATGTTTTCTTGACAAAGTCATCGGTAAAGAACTGGAAACCCAGAGTTTTTGGTTACTTGCGGAAAGCACTTCCCCACCCAACCCCCCCCCCCCCCCCCCCCGCCCCCTCCCCCGAAGGAAACTGAAAAACAACAGTTTTTTTAATCTATATCATTGTCAAAAGAAACATCATGATATCAATGGCGTACCAAAGAGCTAAAACAGTAGTTAGGCAAAAAGAGTGAAAACAAAATGGGTATTCCAGTTTCAAAACTGTGGAATACCATTAAATTTTTATTTCACTGAGAAAACTCTTTAATTCACTGGAAAACATAAAATAAAATTTTCTTTTTTATCAATGACAGTGCAATGACAACTGTCATTATATCACCTTAAAATACAATTTACATTTAATAAAAATTTATGAAAAAGTTATCTATGCTTAAGGGTCAATTGGTGTACCATAAGAACTAAAACATAAACAATGCCGAATAAAGTTTAATAAACAACAGTTGTACAAAAAAGTGTTCATGTTCTGTTCACGACAGTCAGTAACTGAAATCAACTAAAATAACATAGCCTCAAAGAGCCAGCACAGCAGAGATAAAAAGCATGGGTTTATAAAATGACCGGTTTCAAATAAGACACTAGGGCTGAAGGTTATCAAGCTGAGATTGGAAACCGGTCTCAAATCTCAAGCATCTGATTGGCTGAAATGGACACTGGTCGCCATTTCAGCCAATCAGATGCTTCAGATTTAAGAGTGTTTTCCATGCTCAGTTTTATAACCTAGGGCACTGATTCAAGTAACGAATTAGAGCGCCTGAGGGGTACATGTAACCGCATTGGAACTGTCCGTGGCAAAGCTATTTATATCTTGGGGTTTAATATAGGTTATATTGTACATTCTAACACGACTCGACGTTTTCCCAATTGAATTTACAGTGATTTATCACATGATAAATCACCGCGCGTGGAAACGGCTATTCCTAAATACCGTTCGGTATAAAATTATCACGTGACAATTGTATTTTTTGCTGGGATTTAATTTCGCGCACTTAAGATGGCACATTATTCGCGAAATTTTTACCAGCGCGTAATATGATGATACCAAAGTAATAGAATAATATTTATTTATATTTTTACATAATAATACTAGAAATATTTTCCGGCAACGTTAAGGTGGCGTTAACGATCCATTTTAACGCATTCACGTCATTTCCGTTGCTATATATGTTACTTCCTGGTGAAGATATTAAACCGTTCGAATGCCGGAAAAATACAGTTCGAACGACGAATGGAGAGTGCTGGATTCGCGGTTGGATGGACATGTATTCAAGTTTGTTATTCAATCTTCGAATTGTTATCAATTTTTGAATTATGGAGATTTTTAGGGAGTAAACACTAACTGCCGACCTTATAACCCTTGTGCGTTTATAACAACGCGCTAAAATTGAGTTAAAATTATTGCGCTTTTTCAGTCAGGTATGTCGTGTTAGAACTGAAATAATCAATAGCTTGATATATTGCAGGATAAATCACGTGGCGTCGTTCAGCTGCCTAGATATATATCACTCAGGGCTACGCCCCTCGTGATATATCCTTACGCAAGAACTCCGGCCCGTGATTTATTTAGAGGTTAATGAACAGGTTAGCAGTGCCTTTGAATGATAATGGCCCTGTCATGTTGATAATGGCCCGGGGCCCTCGCGCTACCCATAACATACCGAGTCTCTAATATGAACAAACAAGTTGTCTTGTTGAATTAGCTCTGACCCACGCTGCTCGACAATGTTGCATGCAATAGCATACACACACATAAAACATAAGAAGCGTCATTTCTAAGCGGAATATACACTGTACGTGGGTAATAACCTCAAGAGAGTCCCGAACTATCACATTTTGCATTGAATAATTAAGCATGTTTAAGAAATTGTCAGTTTGCACACGGCTCGAATAAAATATACGTAACAGCGACAGGTGTTAGTGATATGGTGTCAGTTTGCACACGGCACGAATCAACTACACACACCACGGATGCAAGTGTGGTGATAAAGCGCTCTGGTGCATGTAAATCAGCTTGATATGTTAATTAAAAAGGTAAAGACTTACAACTGGTAGCTTTTGTAGTCCACCACTGTAAAGAGCTCTACGGAATATTTTGTTTTAGTTTGGCGACGTGTTCGTTTGTTTTCATACTGTCCATAAGTTCTGGCATAGCTTGCATTGTAAGGGAACTGATCCGTGGTAACTGTCAAAATAAAGGCGATGGTTATTGCAAATGTACTAGTGTTTTATCATGCACGGAAATGAAATAACAGCTGCATGTACATGCAAAAGCTGTTTTTGGAATAATCCGCTGACAAAATTCAACTTCGGCTCTGTACAACTTTAGTTAACTGAATTATCAGAGGCTGAGCGAGGCGGATGGCGAGTGTAAAGTGTGGTGTCACAAAAAAGCAGAACAAATATCCAGATATGCTTAAGGGCTCACTACAATTCTCCCCTGCACGTTCATTGATAAAAAGAAAATTATCCAAATCTCAATAACGGCAAAATGCCGTTCAATGAAACTTTGCACAAATGAGTGTTACTAATGTATCTTTATTTTGCATATGGTAAGACACGTTAGAACAGTAAAGAAAAATAGCGAGATCTAAAAATTACATAAACTTCTATTAACATAAATTCCCAAAAACTAAACAACACAAAACATCATTTTAATAACCCACATGAGTAATATGATACTGACAACAATGTCTTCTGTCCTCGTGAATTACATATGTAAATTTTATGAGATATTAGTAAAAGCTTGTTTGACCTTCAATTTCCTGGTCGCGTAAATGGATGACAATAATTGATTTCTCTTTTAAAAGTTGAAAGTTATTTACAAAGTACACAACATTTTCTTGTCAGTATCATTACACCCACGTGGGAATTTAAAAGTATGTTTAGTATAGCTTTGTTTTTGTGAATTTATGTAACTAGAATTTTAAGGAATTTTTAGGTCTAGCTTTTTTTCTTTACTTTTCTAACTTGTCTTAACCCTTTTCTGTATAGATACACCTTTATTGCTAGGGCGAACAGTTTAGATCCAGATCAGCCGGCACATCTGTGCCGTCTGATCCCTATCTAAACTGTTCGCGTTTTGATTCATCAGGTTATTTCTGACCAAAATGCGACCAGTGCAGATCCTTACCAGATGGCATGGATGTGCCAGCTGATCTGGATCTACACTGGTCCCAGATGCATAAAAATGCGTATATATCAAGGAAAGGGTTAATTTATGCAAAAAACGATACATTAGTAACATTCATTTGTGCAAAATACCACTGAACAACATTTTCCCGTTATTGTGGTTTTGATTATTTTCTTTTTATCGATGAACTTGCAGGGGGGGGGGGAATGTAGTGGGCCCTTGAGAAATGCAATAAACTACAGATGTGACAATTTTTAACGGGTTATGTGTATGGTTTTTATTATAAATAAAAAGACCTCATCCCCTATAAAATCACGATATCCCGATGCAGTTAAATGTGAACAAGTTCATGTGCATTTAGAAAAAAAACTGTATAGCTTTGGCCATAATAATCAACGACTTTGTCTACTTTTTGTTTACATGTATCCATGAAGGGATAGGAAATAATAATCACATATCTAATTAAACTCTTTAATTTCAAGACGTTTCGGCCATCGGCCTTCTTCAGTTGAAATTGCCACAACAAGCTTACATTTTCTTATTATCACAACATACATACAGGAAGTTAAGAGAAATCTGTACTTTGTCTACCCATAGAACATGGCAACCTGTACACTACACATTTAATACATGTAAATAGACAAGTTTCTGTAATAATAATGTAACCCGTATAATGTAACACAATACAAGATACGACACTGCCTACCTGGAATACAGTTAGGCAGTTGAATACATGTATACACATACACGGTGAGTAGACGATCACCAACATTGAATATGTAAGACGCAAGCTAGCATAACATATTGCCTGGGTTATAATAATATGTGTCTCAATCCCCTTATGTTAGTTTATCAGTATGTTTTTCTATGAAGAACAAACCTTGTGGGTAGGCAGGTTCAAACACCAGTGTCTGTTCGGGTACCTTTGAAAGCACGTGATCTGCATTCGAACTTATTGCAGCACCTTCTATCGGCTGTATGATATACAGCGACAAGTTGTGGTGGAATGCTCCAAACTGAAAGGTAAATGTTGGTTTGTGTCAGTGCCTAAGAAAAGTGTTTTCATCATACCCAGTAAGAAGAAACACAATATATGGCACACTACGGGTACAGGTGTCTTTAATCATATTTATTGACATTTTAGTTGTTGGAAAGTGATTATAGGAACTTATCTGATCTCGGTAAGATCACTGAATACACGCCCTTTTCAAAATGCTATCAGCCTTCTATATAATGTATGTTTATGCGCTTTTGTACGCAACATTGTCGAGTCAATGGGTGGGTTCGTGTTTTTTTACAAAGACAACTTTTACTTGTTTGTTCATATGAGAGCATGTTTGGGCAAGTGTGAGGTTGGTGCACCCTAGAACTCGGTTGAAACCCCCAGTGGCAAATTGCAAGCCACTGACCGTTCCAAAGCGGTAAACCCCCGGGTTTTCATTATTGTCAATGGTTTGTAATGTGTCTGTTTTGAAATGGATCATTTTATGAACCATGCTTTCTCAGCTTCTTCTTCTTGGCTGTGTGGGGAAGTGTTTTCTGAATGTGGAGATTCCTGTGCCCACGGTTATAAAACTGAGCATGGAAGCCAGTCTCAAATCTCAAGCATCTGATTGGCTGAAATGGCGACCTGTCGTCATTTCAGCCAATCAGATGCTTGAGATTTGAGACTGGTTTCCAATCTCAGCTTTATAACATTTAGTCCTGATTATTAAGCATTTTTTACCTTTTTATAATTATCTTTTTGTTATAATTTACTTGAGATCGTTTTACATATTTTTTAAATCCCTACAATTTCTTAATTATTGTCAGAAATTTTTGAGAAATGAATTAAGCTGTCTTACAATGTTTTGACGAGTAGCTTTGTTATTGTCTTGGTTAAGCGAAATCAAAAAACTTCCTCCATGTTCCCAACTTTGATAAACACCAGTAGTCTGAAACAAAAACAAGATCTCTGTTTCTAAAGTGTCATAAAATCAAAACTTTGTTTTCCTTGTTCTGGTTGGTTGGTTGGTCGGTTGGCTGGCTGGCTGGCTAGCTTGCTGGCTGACTGGTCTGATATGGGCTGGGCTGGGCTATGAAATCGAAAGAGTTTCTATTTCACTTTTACTCTATGTAATATGGCAGTTGTTCGCAGGAGAAACATGTAGATCAAGATCAGCTGGGATATCAGGATCTACACGGTCCCATTTTGATTTATTAAGTTATTTCTTAAGCAAACAAGTTCAGTTCTGATCAGACAATGATTTGGATGTAAACAGTTCGCTATTGAAAAAAACGTATACCACAAATTGTTGTTATGTAAATATGTTTTATCTCATTTCTTCACAAATGATTGTAATATACATTTTTGTGTTCGGTCTATAACTTTGTTATTTAAAGTTGGATTTTAATATTATTTCACAGAAATTATTGGCTTTTAGAGGCGATGTGTCGCATGCAACATCTTGGTCGTTACCGTGAAGGTTAAGGTCACAACATGACCTTGAAGCAAAATCGTTTCCCGTCTATTACTTAGTAATATTTTTTTATTGTACAGTAATCACACAGAAATGGAGAAGACGTGTCCCGCGCAACATTAGAGTATCAAGGTTAAGGTCACAGTGTGTCCTTGAAGCAAAATCATATCCGGCCCTTTCCTTATTTGAAGTCGCATTTTAAAATTATTTTAGAGAAATGATTGTCATATCGAGACGAAGTGTCATGCACAACATTCGGATTGCTTTCTTAAAGGTCAAGGTCACAACATGACCTTGAAGCAAAATCGTGTCCGGACCATGGTTTTATTATTTATAGTTTGATTTTAAATTATTTCACAGAAACGACGAGACGACGTGTCGAGTCCTGTTTGTAACCTTGTTATTTACAGTTGAATTTTAAAATTATTTCACAGAAATGATCGTCATATCGAGAAGACGTCTTACCGTTACGCGCAATATGGGGTTGATACCTTAAAAGTCAAGGTCAGAAGGACACAGTGTGACATTGGAGCAAAATCATGTCCGGCCGATAACTTTATTAAAATTTATAGTTTAAAATTATTTCACGCTGGTGAGGGTGGCCTTAAACGTTAGAGATAGACTTGTGACCAAAACCAATTACATTTCTATTGTTTAAATTTTGTCGACCACTGTTGTAGCCAGTGAGACTAGTTATGATTTAGTCTAGTGTGTTGATCAAATAATGCATAAAATTAAAACAACAGTTGTTTGTTAAACATGTATGTCCCCCAATCGCCAATTTGGATAGCTGCTGTTTTTAATGAAGGTCTCTGTTACCTCGAAACTTGACCTACTAACCTCAAAATCAATAGGGGTCATCTAAATGTAGATCATATCTGAAGACTGTATGACAAATGGTTGTCAAGTTATTGATAGGACAAGGTTGGTTACTGGCGGACGGACAGACCTACAGACATGTGGAAAACAATATACCACCGCTTTTCGAAGGGGGGGGGGGGATAAAAAACAATCCATTACTTAAAAAGTATACATGTATTTAAGTTACCTGTTCTTTCGCGACAAAGACTCGTTCAACGTGGCCATTTATGGACATAAACAGTGGTATGTCATTAAAGTTGTTATTTCTCTCTAAATGGATATCAACACTCTGACCATTAAGTGGGAGTTGTGCCACCGTGGTTTCCGGTAAAACTGTATGGATGTCTGTCTCTTCAGCAGCGTCCCTCCGAACTCTGTCTTCCTCGTAAGCTCGAAACGTCACCCGAATATATTCTGTTAAAAACAACTTGCAATAGTTCGGATTCGTATTTAGACATTACAACAAAACGTTTAAATGTACTCCTCCCCAGCACGTTCATCTAAAAAAAAAGAAAATTATCAAAATCTCATTAATGGAAAAATGCCGTTCAATGAAACTCTGCACATATGGGTGTTGCAAATGTATCTTTGTTTTGCATAGAGTAAGGCACGTTAGAACAATAAAGAAAAAAAAATAGACCTCAAAATTATTTAAAATTCTATTTACATAAATTCACAAAAACTAAGCAATACAAAACATAATTTTAAATCCCACGTGAGTGTTATGATACTTACAAAAAATGTTGTGTACCTTGTAAAGAATTTTCAACTACTAAAAGAGAAATCAATTATTGTCATCCGTTTACGCGACCAGGAAGCGACCAGGAAATTGAAGGTTAAACACACTTTTACTAATATCTCATAAAGTTTACATATGTAAGTCACGAGGAAACAAGACAGTGTTGTCAGTATCAAATTTCTCATGTGGGCACTTAAAATGATGTGTTGTGTTGTTTATTTTTTGTGAATTTATGTAAATAGAAGTTAAGGGAATTTTTAGATCTCGCTATTTTTATTTACTGTCCTAACGTGTCTTTCCATATGCAAAATAAAGAAACACTAGTACACGTAACACTCATTTGTGCAAATTAATACGGCATTTTGCCGTTATTTGGGATTTTGATAATTTTCTTTTTATCAATGAACGTGCAGGGGAGGAGTGTAATGAGCCCCTAAATGTTACTTATTATGAAAAGTAGGCTCAATAATTATCATCCGTTTACGCTTCCTCGAAGCGACCAGGAAATTGAAGGTCAAACACACTTTTAATAATATCTCATAAAGTTTACATATGTAAGTCACGAGGAAACAAGACAGTGTTGTCAGTATCATATTTCTCATGTGGGCATTTAAAATGGTGTGTTGTGTTGTTTATTTTTTGTGTGAATTTATGTAAATACACTTAACAACTTTTCTAAGTATACACCTTCGTACAGTGGGTGGGGGGTGACCCCACCAGTTGGTGGGAGGTGCATGACCCCCCCCCCCCCCTCTGTGGGCGGGGGGGAAGACCTGGGAGGAGGTGACCAACCCCATCTACTACTCTATGGAAGATGACCCCCCTCATCGAGCCAGAAGGGGTAATCTCCCACCGCCAAACCCGGATAACCGGGATGGAGGATTTCTAATATGTAAGGAACAAGGGCGAAATCACCCAACTCATCTAAGAGCCTTCAGTCGTTCGCTGTACTGAAGTGCAAACAAAGGTTAAAATGCCTTCTTATATCAAAACAATATCACTCTCCAGTGACTGTCGAATGCTTTGTTTCCTTGTGGTGTTTTCTTTCGTGTTTTTTGAAAAACTAGACTATTTGTAAATACATTATTGAAAAATAATTGAGAATATTAAGAATTAATAACCTTTTTCTCTGATTCTCGGGAAATATGATGGACTTTTTAAATAAAGGGACTTAATTCAATAACTTGCATTATATATCTGGAATGTATTTCTTTTGTAGTACAATCAATGGCAGGGACCCGAATAGCTCAGTTGGTTAAGCCGCAAAATAACGGAGAACCAACAATTCTACCTGTTCAGGTTCGATTCTCGGAACTAGTAGCATACAGAATTGAAAGTGCCCTCCACAGTCTTCATTGAACTTTCATCAATAAAAACATCATACTTTTTCTGACGGCAAAATACCATTGAAAAATAATGTTGCACGAATAACTGTTATTTGATGTATGTTTATTTTACATACCTTAAGAAATGTTAGAATAGCGTTATACCATAACATTTATAAAATTCTATAAACGTACACACTCGAATACTAATCAATTGTATTAGCCCACATAAGTAATATGATACCAACAATATATTTTTTTAAAATAGTAACGTGTATTTAGACACGTCTATGGACTGACTTCTGGCCAGTATACATTTGGGCCTTGACATGTACATACTACTTTTATAAAAAAAAAAAGCTTTTGCTGTTCATGTCGAATTTTGTAAATTTTAAGTATATACCATTCACAGCTGTAATTCGAGAAAATGATGTTTTTACAGCGGTTGACAATTATATAGGTAATAATAGGTAATTTAGGTGTAATTATTCAAAAGCCATATACTTACGAACGCGGCTGTATTTTTGCTATATTCAGTTAACCTACAAGTATTTTAAAAAGTAGTTTTTGTTCATTTTGCACATAACGTGTAACCATTTGTTGAGTACAAATAAGCGAACCATGGTTTTACGTAAAAATGTAAATCTGACTTGAAACCAGCGTCAGCTAGGTCTAATAATATGAAAATTTAAAGCTAAGAATATTCCAGCTTGCTGTATTACATTGTATCTATATGTCAATGCCGCCGTTAATATGGCCGTCTTACGTCAGGGAATTCAGAAGGATTGCTCGAAGCAACTTAACAATGTGTATTGAATATAAATGCCAAACATTGTCAGGGCTATTCATTTATTCTACTTCTTCAGTGATAAATAGGTACAATATTTCTATTTATAGGAATGCCTAATATTTGCTACAGATTTATGTGGCATACATATATAAATATAATATATGCCTCACATGTGGGTTCAGATGGGAATAAAATATGCAGTTTGATGATAGAGATTCGATTGTTAAAAAGATCATTGTACTACAAGAACAACAGCAACAAGAACAACTACAATTTTCAGTTCTGACTTTTTCTGAAAAAAAAACAACAACACAGAAACGTAAGAAATGTTCAAGATGATTTCAGTTTTATCATAAATAGATTTTTAAGGTAAACCCTGACACTGCATTTAAAGTTTTTGTCATTTTGCATTAGAAAAACCCTGTTTCAATAACATTATTTTACCGATATTTTTCATCTATAAATTTCATGCAAAATTAACTGTATTAAAAAGTGTACTTAAATTTTGCACATTCTGCAAACTATTAGGTATTTCTTTGATTTGTTTCACTGTAAAAAAAAATCTGGCCTGCAAGAAATTATATTATGTACACATTCATGAAACTGTTTTAAAGCACTTGATCAGCAAACATGTGGTCTGCAATCAAGTAATTAGGTGGTATTAAATGTTCCTCAGGATGACGGTCAGCTCAGCAGGTTATTGAGATTTATGGCCATTTAATTGTACAATCGCTGATCACTGTAGCTGATAAGCTCAGCATCTTCTAGATGCTGAGGTTAGGCATTTTGCCGTTATTGGGATTTTGATAATTTTCTTCTTATCAATGAACGTGCAGGGCAGGAGTGTAGTGAGCCCTTAAATGTAACTGATTATGAAAAGTAGGCTGTCGAGTGTTATTCTGATTATATAACCAAAACTGATCTTGTGGCTGAAAGGGGCGAATTCCAGTGATCAATACTTATTAAGAGAACATGACGATATAAAATGTGTGAAAATTTTCTGTTCAACCATATAAATGTAGTCCAGCCCGTCCGGACGTTATCAGTGACGGGGTCTATCGACTTTCTACAGTAACTGAAGTACGGAGTACGGAACGGTATGCGGTACGTGCCGGACCTAATATAAATGCAACTATATGTCATGTGTCTGTCTTGTTATCGCTAACACACTATACACAGTGTCATTGTCAATTCCACACTGTGAATATACCCAGATTCAAAATAATAGTGACCACGGCATGTAAAACTGTAAAAAGGACATACGGAAGTAGCTTGGATTGGCGTCACCATTGAGTCTATCTTCGCTGATCTCATGAGACGTCCAATCACTTGATATTACATAAAACTGACCAGAGCAAACGATGCTGATTAACCATGCTCCTTACATGTACGTCTTTTTACTCATGTGCGTTCAGTGGAATCAGATCAGCCGCCACATCGGTGCCCTCTGATCGGTATCTGCACTGGTCGTATCGTGGTCAGAAATAACCTTTGAATCTTAAATCGGACAGTGTAGATCCTGATAAAACGGCACGAACTTTTGATTAATTTTATTGTTTTAACTTCAAAAATATTACGTAGTTATTCTCTGTAACGATTAAAATAGTTCCTGAGCATAACGAATCTACAAAATAATAAGGAGATAGGCTTAATTACATGAAATTTTCGCGAAATTTAATAGGAAATGGCGGACGTCAGCAAAGGGAGGCAAATCATAGTGAATCCTTAAGGCAAGTGCTTTTCGTATTAACAGCCGATCCGTAAATACGGCCTTACATCAACAGCAAATTGGCCATGAAATTTCTTTGAGGTACTGATAAATCATTTTATATTCGGAGAGTTTAATTTTCTCGTTTTCACGCTACAACAAGAGCGCGAAATAGAACCCCGGCGAATTTAACCAATTAACAGTGTTTCTTTATAGGAAAATACAGTTGCGCGAATTTATGCCCCAGCGAATTTGATATTTACGGGTTTTGCGCGAAAACTCGTCCCCGCGAAATTAAGTACATTATAATAATAAAAGTGTATCAGGATTAAAGGGTTGAGAACTAGTTGACAAAAATTATGGGTCAACTGAACTAATTTGGACCTAAGTAGCATCTTACTAATTAGAATTTACCTCACTTATCCAAAAAATGGCTAGAATGCAGTTTACCGGTACGGATGTTTACATAGAGCTCGCATAATAATTAAATATTAATAATTTAATGCAAGCGGGGGTGTGGGGGCAGCAGCCCCATTGACCACTATATTCTGAACTAACTATTATGAATAAATGAATTATATTGCAGGCGGAGTTATGGGGCGACAACGACAAATTTTACGTACCGGTAAACTGCAGGTGTCCCCAAAAAAGTTGCAACTCAGTTTCCTTGATGTAGGCTTAAACCATAGTAGCGATACACGGGTTCAATTTCACCAGACAATATTTAAGAAAAGAAATCATCACAAATACTCACATGGTAATTAGTTCAATACATTTATATACGTTTCTGTTGAACTAAAAATTATTTCAATTTAAGTTTGAAAAAATTCATATTGATATAGAGTCTACATTATTACAAATATAAACGTCACGTAAGAAGAAGTAAAAACATTTTTGCACTTAAATGAGGAATTGGTTCATCTGTAATATTTGTAAAACAAAGCTTACCTGTTTCAGCGCCTTTGTAGAGCGGAATGCTCAGTCCATTAATAGTCACATGCAGCAGAAAACTTAAATATCCGACGACTTTTCCATATCGAAACATTGTATTAATTTTGAAGTAACGAAATTAAATGCACATCCGTATATTCTCCATTAAGCGATGGATGATGTTGACGTCGCGGCGGAAATGACGTTTTAAGAAGCGCAAAAGTTAACGTCGCTATTCACCCTGGCTAACCTGGTACGCTTCGCGAACGGCACTACGCCGCGATCACGGCATATGCAACGCTTTAACCGGCATAACCGGTGTCAATTTAGGAGATTTTGTGGGGTAAGGTAAGAAAATCGCAAAGTTTTTGGTTAGATATTTAAAAAATACTCAAACCAATAGGCCTGTACGGCTGTCAAATCATAACTATTTATGATTCTAGTGTTCTCTGTGTCCAGAATACAGTAGTTTGCTCAATCATTCGTGAAAATGGACCTCTCTGTACTGCAAAAGTTGTAAATTTCCTGTTTAAACGTATTTTTTCTTGATCTAAACTAAAGTCTAGTAAAGAATTATGAATGAATAAATAATGTTTGCACTGGGGGACACTGCAGTGTAAAGCTTGAGTGAGTTTTATCTATATTTTACTTGCTTCTTGCAAAAATTGAGAGGCCACGCACCGTACACCGGCACTTGTTTTTTTGCCTCGCTGCGTATCACGGCATTTTATACGATGCTGGTATTAAAAATATTTTAGTTATCGAAATATCAAACTGCTTCTTCACATCAATATAGTTGAAGTCTGTTGTGTTGGTGTACATTGCAAAACAAAGTACTTAAAAATTCTTCCATCAACCAGCAGGACCGGATTCAAAGGGTGTTATTTTGAGTTGCTCAAACCCCCTTTTTGCGCATCAATATTTAGTTTTCATGGGGATTATAAATTTGAAAGTTGGAATTATTACGTAACTACCCTAAGTCTGACCCAAACGAACTTCTTGTGTGGAAATCTTTGATCCGACTCTGAACAAAGCTAGCCTCGCAATTCAGGAGTCCGCTACCAATGAAAACCCCAATCAATAATTTGTAAAAGATTTTTGATTATGTTTACTTAATAACAATATTTAAATTGTCATGGGGTTATGGCCAGAAAGTTGGAATTATCACATAACTACCATAAGACTGACCCAATCGAATCCCTTTCTTTCATCCAACCCTGAACAAGGCTATCAGAGTATTGCACGCAAATCAATAATTTGTGAAAGATAGTTAATGTCTATTCCAAATAACTGACTTGACCTTTGACTTGTGATAAAAAATGAAATAATGTACATAATGCTGTAATCACTTTACATCAAATATGTATACCAAGTGTCATCACTGTATCTTGTTTACTTTACTTTATGAGTTATTGAAATATTAAGTCTTCTCTATTTTAATAACAGACACCTACCGCAGACCATTGGTGAAAATAAAAGGCTGTGCCTAATTTTCATTTTGCCATTTAAATGAATGATCTTGACTACTTCTAAAGTTATAAAAGTATTTTTTCTTATTTATGTATGCCTGACCTTAGACCTTTGATGAAAAATGATTCTGCATATCATACAATTGGTACACAGATTAAAGTGATTACAGCATAATGTACAACATTTCATTTCTCACCATACATCAAAGGTCAAGTCAGTTACTTGCAATAAACATAATTAGCACAGTCACATTACGAACAAATACGTTAAACGTAGGAGAAATTGCAACAGAAATGAAATTTTCAACATCCGTCACGTTTAGAATAAACAACAACCTATTCAAAATTGGACAAAATCGGACAACAGATAAGTCTTTTAAAAATAAGATAAACGCACAAATATTACATAAATCAATGTCTTTTTGTAAAACTCTGCATTCTTTTCAATACGATCTTTCAAAATCTAGCCTTTAAACCGACTTCTATAAATGATTTTTGTCAATAAACATTAAGTATGTTAAACATTAATATATTCGGTCAGTTTACATGTTATAGACAAAGTTTGAAACAATGCTTAATGTTGATTTGCCCCACCCACACCCTACTGCTTCTTAACAAGGGGTAGATTTTTATGATTCAATTTAATAACTTTTATTGAAACAATGTCAGATAAATATATCTTTCACAAATTATTTTGGGGGTTTTCATCGGTAGCGGACTCGGGTATTGCGTGAAATACTCTGCTAGCTTTGTTTATGGTCGGATCAGACTTCCACAAAAGAAGTTCGTTTGGGTCAGTCACGCGGTAGTTATGTGATAATTCCTACATTCTGGCCATAATCCATATTAAAATTAAATATTGATGCGCCAACAGGGGGGGTTTGAGCGACCCCAAAGAATACCCTCCGGATCCGCTCCTGCTTGTTGATGGAAGAAGTTTTAAGTATATCAAACTTTGTTCTGCAATGTTCGCTAACACAACAAACTACAGCTCAATTAAATGTGAAGTAACAGTTAAAGATTTTGACAACCAAAGTAAAGTTTAATACAGCATTGAATAAAATGCCTTGATACGCAGCGTAGCAAAAATCAAGTGCCGGTGTACGGTGCGTGGCCTCTCATTTTTTGGCAAGAAGTAAATAAAATATACTGTATAAGTACTAATACTGGCGGGGGTTTAATTTTGGCGATATTGGCGGTCAGGGTCAGTTGCGCCAATATAAAACACCGCCAATATAAATCCCTGTCAATTTAAAACACCGCCAATTTAATATCTGGAAGGTAGATAACTATGATACACTATTAGCTATTTTGTCTCGGTTTCCTCCCCCTGATGAAGAAAGATTGTTGCATGTTTCTAAATTATGCATATTCTTTGAAACCTGAATAAAAACTTAAACAACACGAAACAAGAGTACATGAATGTGTTATTTATTTTCTTTAGACATAGATAGAAGGAGTGCTATTTGGCGCGTGTCGTCCATTCCTTTCAGCGGCACTTGTTTTAAACTTGAAAAACAGCATTATAGAGTTATAGCTTTTGCACATGTTGTAACTTAAATCCAGGTTTGTCAATGTCTCATAGAAACCTGCTTTAAACTAATTAAATAATATTTAATCGAACAAGTACGTAAACTTATGATGCGTTAACAAAAGGAATACAATTGGAATATCAAACAAAGCAATCAAGTACTGTATTAAGTAGCTGCGATAATGTTTTCTCACTTAAAATTTAACAATAGAATAACTGCGATGTTTACTTTTCTCTTCCATTGTCAATTTTTCGCCATTTTTCACCAAGGGATTTATTTTGGCGGTCTGGCTTGTTAGCGCCAATATATGACCCCGCCAATATAAAACACTTTAAAATACGCCAAAATTTGACACCGCCAATATTAAGCGCTATACAGTAGATAAAACACACACAAATTTTACACTGCGTTGTCTTCCAATACAGACAGTTTTATGCAGTCATAATTCTTCACTAAACTTCAGTTTAGCTCAAGAAAAATACGTTTGAACAGGAAATTTACAACTTTTGCAGCACAAAGTGGTCCATTTTCACGAATGATTGAGCAAACTACTGTATTCTGGACAAAGAGAAGACTGGAATCATAAATAGGCATGATTGGACAGCCGTACAGGCCTATTGGTTTGAGTATTTTTAAATATCTAACCAAAAACTTTGCGATTTTCTTACCTTACCCCACAAAATCTCCTGCATTGACACCGGTTATGCCGGTTAAAAGCGTTGCATATGCCGTGATCGCGGCGTAGTGCCGTTCGCGAAGCGTACCAGGTTAGCCAGGGTGCTATTGTAAGGATATTTTCATTATTTTTTTGGTTAAAATAATACCTTTTATATAAGAACATTGTATCGATATTTATATTTTTGTCTACAATTTTGGGGTAGAATCTAGTTTAGCGGACCCCGAGTGTTCAAAACACAAAAAGCCCAGCGGCGTTTGAGCGAGAAAAGCGGGGGTGTGGGGGCGGTAGCCCCCATTTAAACTCATTAATAATGAACTTCGTTTGGCACACGACCTAACAGATTTCCTCACAAGCAATGCTCTATATTTAAATATTGGGGTCCGCCAAACTAGATGTGTCCCCAACTTTGTCTGAGATTTTTGTTGATAAAAACTAATGAAATGAAGCATTTTAACTTATTCTGAAACAGAATATACGTATAGAATGTTTGTGTTCGGGAACACAAAAAGATAATCCGGACTGTAACAAAGTACCGGCGGTAAATGATAACACAGTTGGAGCACCGGGAACCCGCTCATGCCGCTGCACATAATCAACACATTTGAAGTCGAATCTATTCTCATGATTGAAATTGGCGTCAAATTCGCCCTATTTCGTCACCTCAATGCAATAAATTAAACTACTTGAAATGGTTGACTGTTTAATTATAAGTAATAAGAAAAATACTGAAAAACTGTAAATTAAGTTAAATAATATAGAAATACGCATCGCCTGCTAACATTTTAATCAATGTTAAAGAATCGTGTTTGTACCATTCAAGCAGTAACAATGGTTTGCTGAATTGGTAGACCATCCGTCCCATTCAGGTTGGAATTCCTGATTTCCCGGAATTGCGTACAAGTAACAACTCGGGATATTGTACGTCGTAAAGTGTTGGATGTGCAGCAGTCTTCGAAGGGAGGTGAAAAGTGAATTGAATATACATGTATGTGTTCCGATTTTCAAAGGAGACTTAAATGATTTGTATCGGCGTAAGACACTTTTTACACGCATCACTCTGTATGTTCGTCAAAGCAAATGAGGAGAAGTAACAACCACTGAATTGATCCAATAATACATGTAGTACCATCTCTTTTCGCCTTTCAGATTTCTATATATTAGAAATCTAAGTTTTGTCTGGATTTAGTTCTGTTCCCCTAGCAAAAATATAGCCATATAATTGATGTGACAACATATTTGTTTTTATGACAGGATGACGTAATGGTCTTTTTGTTATAATATTGGTACTGACAAAAGTATTTCTGGGCAAAATCAAACTTTTACCTGTCGCGTAATTTTCACACGCGTGGTAATATTACCACGCGTGTGATTATTACGCGGGTGCCGTAATATTCACACGGTTGACATACCGCGTGAGAATCACACTTGTGCATTCTGTTTTGTATCAAAATTCAACATGTTGGTGTCAAATTAAAGCTTAAACATGTCCGCTTTTAATGATATAATTGCCATTTAGATTGCAAGTGCGTAGCTATTCTTTTATTTAGTTGAAAAACTGCCAAAAATAAGAAAAATACATATTTTCATACGGTTTAAATACGGCGTGAGAATCACACTGTTGCATAAAGATTGTTGTTAAACATCGATTAGTTGATGTCAAAATGAAGCTTGAACAAGCCTGCTTTCAATCATACATGCACTTTTTACATTGCAGGTGCGTAGCTATTCCTATTTTGTTAAAAATCCTGCCTAAATAAGGAAAATACGTACATCCGTTACATGGGAATCAAATGCAATAGCAGAACTGGTAGCAATAATAACTTTATCGAATTTCAGTCATCTTTTCTTATTTGTTTACAGGATTTAATCATATATGGACAATACAAGTGTGGGAAAGAAACCTATATTAATTGAGTAATAGCTTTATTTCTCTGGGCCGTAATTTTCGCACGATTGACATACCGCGTGAGAATCACAATTGTGCATTCAGTTTTGTATCAAAATTCAATATGTTGGTGACAAATTGAAGCTTCAACAAGTCCACTTTGTATTATATAAGTTCTCATTATATTGCAAGTGCGTAGCTAGTCTTTTATGTAGTTGAAAAACTGCCAAAACAAGGAAAATATAGTATATTCATAGGGGTTTTATACGGCGTGAGAATCACACTGTTGCATTAAGTTTGTTGTTAAACATCGACTGGTTGATGTCGGAATGAAGCTTTTACAAGCCCGCTATCAACCATACATGCACTTTTTACATTGCACGTGCGTAGCTTTTTCTATTTCGTAAAAAAAACTGCCTAATAACTTTATTTCTCTGGGCCGTATTATTCACACGTTTTGCATACCCCGTGAGAATCACACTTGTATTATTCAGTTTCGTATCAAAATTCGATATGTTGATTTCAAATTGAAGCTTAAACATGTCCGCTTTTTATTATATAAGTGTTCATTATATAGCACGTGCGTAGCTATTCTTTTATGTAGTTGAAAAAAACAGCCAAAACAAGGAAAACATAGTACAGGTATATTCATAGGGGTTTTATACGGCGTGAGAATCACACTGTTGCATTAAGTTTGTTGTTAAACATCGATTGGTTGATGTCAAAATGAAGCTGTTACAAGCTCGCTATCAACCATACAAGCACTTTTTACATTGCAGCTATTTCTATTTCGTAAAAAAACTGCTTTATAACTTTATTTCTCTGGGCCGCAATATTCACACGCTTTACATACCCCGTGAGAATCACACTAGTGCATTTAGTTTCGCATCAAAATTCGATATGTTGATGTCAAATTGAAGCTTACACATGTCCGCTTTGTATAATATAAGTGCTCATTATATTACAAGTGCGTAGCAATTCTTTTATTTTGTTGAAAAACTGCCAAAACAAGGAAAAATATAGTATATTCATAGGGGTTTTATACGGCGTGAGAATCACACTGTTGCATTAAGTTTGTTGTTAAACATAGATTGGTTGATGTCAAAATAAAGCTTGAACAAGCCCGCTTTCAGCCATACATACACTTTTACATTGCAGGTGTGTATCTTTTTCTATTTTGTTAAAAAAAACTGCTTTATAACTTTATTTCTCTGGGCCGTAATATTCGCACGCTTTACATACCCGTGAGAATCACACTAGTATTATTCAGTTTCGTATCAAAATTCGATAATTATGTTGATTTCAAATTGAAGCTTAAATATGTCCGCTTTTTATTATATAAGTGCTCATTATATTTCAAGTGCGTAGCTATTCTTTTTTTTATTTTGTTGAAAAAATGCCAAAACAAGAAAAATATAGTATATTTATAGTGGTTTTATAGGGCGTGAGAATCACATTGTTGCATTAAGTTTTTTGTTAAACATCGATTAGTTTGTGTCAAAATGGAGCTTTAACAAGCCCTCTAGTAACCAAACATGCACTTTTTACATTGCAGGTGCGTAGCTTTTTCTATCTTGTTAAAAACTGCCTTATAACTTTATTTCTTTGTGCCGTAATATTCGCACGCTTTACATACCCGTGAGAATCACACTAGTATTATTCAGTTTCGTATCAAAATTCGATATGTTGATTTCAAATTGAAGCTTAAACATGTCCGCTTTTTATTATATAAGTGCTCATTATATTTCAAGTGCGTAGCTTTTCTTTTATTTTGTTGAAAAAATGCCAAAACAAGGAAAATATAGTATATTCATAGTGGTTTTATACGGCGTGAGAATCACATTGTTGCATTAAGTTTTTTGTTAAACATCGATTAGTTTGTGTCAAAATGGAGCTTTAACAAGCCCTCTAGTAACCAAACTTGTACTTTTTACATTGCAGGTGCGTAGCTATTCCTATTTTGTTAAAAATCCTGCCTAAATAAGGAAAATACGTACATCCGTTACATGGGAATCAAATGCAATAGCAGAACTGGTAGCAATAATAACTTTATCGAATTTCAGTCATCTTTTCTTATTTGTTTACAGGATTTAATCATATATGGACAATACAAGTGTGGGAAAGAAACCTATATTAATTGAGTAATAGCTTTATTTCTCTGGGCCGTAATTTTCGCACGATTGACATACCGCGTGAGAATCACAATTGTGCATTCAGTTTTGTATCAAAATTCAATATGTTGGTGACAAATTGAAGCTTCAACAAGTCCACTTTGTATTATATAAGTTCTCATTATATTGCAAGTGCGTAGCTATTCTTTTATGTAGTTGACAAACTGCCAAAACAAGGAAAATATAGTATATTCATAGGGGTTTTATACGGCGTGAGAATCACACTGTTGCATTAAGTTTGTTGTTAAACATCGACTGGTTGATGTCGGAATGAAGCTTTTACAAGCCCGCTATCAACCATACATGCACTTTTTACATTGCACGTGCGTAGCTTTTTCTATTTCGTAAAAAAAAACTGCCTAATAACTTTATTTCTCTGGGCCGTATTATTCACACGCTTTGCATACCCCGTGAGAATCACACTTGTATTATTCAGTTTCGTATCAAAATTCGATATGTTGATTTCAAATTGAAGCTTAAACATGTCCGCTTTTTATTATATAAGTGTTCATTATATAGCAAGTGCGTAGCTATTCTTTTATGTAGTTGAAAAAAAAACAGCCAAAACAAGAAAAACATAGTACAGGTATATTCATAGGGGTTTTATACGGCGTGAGAATCACACTGTTGCATTAAGTTTGTTGTTAAACATCGATTGGTTGATGTCAAAATGAAGCTGTTACAAGCTCGCTATCAACCATACATGCACTTTTTACATTGCAGCTATTTCTATTTCGTAAAAAAAACTGCCTAATAACTTTATTTCTCTGGGCCGCAATATTCACACGCTTTACATACCCCGTGAGAATCACACTAGTGCATTTAGTTTCGCATCAAAATTCGATATGTTGATGTCAAATTGAAGCTTACACATGTCCGCTTTGTATAATATAAGTGCTCATTATATTACAAGTGCGTAGCAATTCTTTTATTTTGTTGAAAAACTGCCAAAACAAGGAAAATATAGTATATTCATAGGGGTTTTATACGGCGTGAGAATCACACTGTTGCATTAAGTTTGTTGTTAAACATAGATTGGTTGATGTCAAAATAAAGCTTGAACAAGCCCGCTTTCAGCCATACATACACTTTTACATTGTAGGTGTGTATCTTTTTCTATTTTGTTAAAAAAAACCTGCTTTATAACTTTATTTCTCTGGGCCGTAATATTCGCACGCTTTACATACCCGTGAGAATCACACTAGTATTATTCAGTTTCGTATCAAAATTCGATAATTATGTTGATTTCAAATTGAAGCTTAAACATGTCCGCTTTTTATTATATAAGTGCTCATTATATTTCAAGTGCGTAGCTATTTTTTTTTTTATTTTGTTGAAAAAATGCCAAAACAAGGAACATATAGTATATTCATAGTGGTTTTATAGGGCGTGAGAATCGCATTGTTGCATTAAGTTTTTTGTTAAACATCGATTAGTTTGTGTCAAAATGGAGCTTTAACAAGCCCTCTAGTAACCAAACATGCACTTTTTACATTGCAGGTTCGTAGCTTTTTCTATCTTGTTAAAAAACTGCCTTATAACTTTATTTCTTTGTGCCGTAATATTCGCACGCTTTACATACCCGTGAGAATCACACTAGTATTATTCAGTTTCGTATCAAAATTCGATATGTTGATTTCAAATTGAAGCTTAAACATGTCCGCTTTTTATTATATAAGTGCTCATTATATTTCAAGTGCGTAGCTTTTCTTTTATTTTGTTGAAAAAATGCCAAAACAAGGAAAATATAGTATATTCATAGTGGTTTTATACGGCGTGAGAATCACATTGTTGCATTAAGTTTTTTGTTAAACATCGATTAGTTTGTGTCAAAATGGAGCTTTAACAAGCCCTCTAGTAACCAAACTTGCACTTTTTACATTGCAGGTGCGTAGCTTTTTCTATCTTGTTAAAAAACTGCCTTATAACTTTATTTTCCCGTGCCGTGATAT
Source organism: Corbicula japonica (assembly GCA_038501625.1). NCBI lineage: Eukaryota > Metazoa > Mollusca > Bivalvia > Venerida > Cyrenidae > Corbicula > Corbicula japonica. The sequence goes on along the minus strand of JAZAYU010000018.1, from coordinate 7,837,907 downwards.
TCACACGGTTTACATATCGCATGAGAATCACACAAGTGCATTCAGTTTTGTACCATATTTCGATATGCTGTTGTTAAATTGAAACTTAAACATGTCCATTTTAGTTATGTAAGTGCTTTTTACATTGCAAGTGCGTAGCTATTCTTTTATTTAGTTGAAAAACTGCAAAAAGTAAGGAAAACACAGTATGGTTTTTATTTATACGGCGTGAGAATCACACTGGTGCTTTAAATTTGTTGTTAAACATCGATTTGTTGGTGTCAAATTGAAGCTTCAACATGCCCGTTTTAACATTGCATGTGCGTAGCTATTTTTTATTGTTCAAAAACTGCATAAATAAGGAAAATACGTGCATTTGTTACAGTGAGTAGTTGTATTACTACAGAAATGTTAGCAATGGTCGCTTGATTGAATAACAGTTATCTTTTATTATTTGTAAATAAGATTAAAACAAAACTGGAACAAACAAAAATGTAGAAGAGGCCTGTATTGATGAGTGATAACTTTATTTCCCCGCGCTATAATAATCACACGGTTTACATATTGCGTGAGAATCACAAAAGTGCATTCAGTTTCTTACCAAAATTCAGTATGTTGGTGTCAAATTGAAGCATAAACATGTCCTCTTTTAATTATATAAGTGCTATTTAAATTAGTTGTAAGTGCATAGCACATCATTTATTCAGTTGTAAACAGCCAAAATTTGCAGGATTCAGCATATAAAATTCAAAATTTACACGGGAGCGTCCCCCCCCCCACCGCGGACACCATAGATTAGTTAGGCCTCTTACAAATTCATTTGTATGGATATGTCCCTATTGTATGTTTCCGACGGAGTGATGTTCTAGCTCAGTTACAAGTTAACGCTGTTAAAAATTATGGGTCTCTATGTTGAACCCCCTTTCCGAAATCCTGGATCCACCCCTGATATCATTATACCTATATTTTATGTTTGTCATTATTCATCTTAGGTACGTCAAAACGGCTTATGTCTGTATTTTGCATTTTTTTAAAATTAATACCAGTGCATGAAATTATGTCGGTATCGGTGTTAAACAACTGTGAGCTAAAGTATCCGTCTGGAACGGAACAACAAGCGTTTAGACGATTATGACGTCATAGCTGTCAACAGAACGCAATTTACAGAATTAAAAAAAATGATTACATCTATTGCTTCTGATGTGATTGATTGTTCAAAAGAGGTGAGTATCGTAATACACTTTAGTTTTATTATTACAATTTACATGCTGTGCAATAAAGGCAGCCTAAACATCACATACACGTATGAAACATGGAGAATATCAAAGTATTTTCAGTTTCCGCGACATGTCACGGAATTCACAAATGACAAATTACGTACCAAAAGGTCACCTGAGTTACACAACCATTTTTCTAACGTTTTCCTTAGTATTTCATAGTATTGAGTTTATTAAATTGGATATTACAGGCTGGTTGCTGGACCTGCTAGTTGGGGAGCTGGAAATGGCACTGCGGGAGCTGGACATGGCACTGCATTCGAAACACCAATTGTCACAGGTTATGAAACTTCTACAACCAGTTCAAAACCCAATCCCAGGATGGCTTACTCACAGGGACTAGTGTGCATGCAGCAGAGTTGGAATTGAAGGGACAACTTGACAATAGATACTGTTATATGCATGCACATTATAAACTGTTGAGGGAATACAACTAACTGAAACCCATCCAGATTTTGTGCTACTAGGAAGGCCCCGTGATGTGAATGCCTGTTTAAAGAACTTTTAGCTTGTGTGATGAAGTCACAGGCACACCTGGAAAATACACTTTAATTTCTAGTGAAGAAAAAGCAACTTGTATTAATATTACATGTATACATGTTTGTGATAACAGTTATTCAGCTATGTAATTAAATATCATCTAAATTGAAACATGTTGGTTTTATATTGTGAAATCTTTGTAAACTGAAAACAAAGCTGGTTCTTAAAAACAACTGTCTGTCTGACTATCATTAAACCAGTACAACAATTAAATAAGTAGGTTCTGTTTATGTGCTCATCTGAATAAAAATCTTACTAATTACGTTAACATATGTTAGGAACAGAGGAAAGCCAAAGTTGTCTGCTCCTTAACTTAAGTACCGTAATCTTTAGTACTTGTGTCATCTTCAACAAACTTGGTCATATAGTTTTTGGCATTGATACCCAGTCCAAGTTCAATAGTCAGCCAAATTGCTTCTGGGACTTTTGAGTTATGGCATTTATTTTCTGAAGTTTGATCATATAAGCACTATCCACTAACTTGGAAAGCCTTTACTCAATCTTCATCAATCTTGATCCAATCACACTAGTACAGTATAACTGGTTATGAATAAGTAGACAGTCATGAAATAGCCCCTTTTATTGAAACCCAAAAGGTCTTATAACTAGGGTTTCTTAAACGGTCCAAAATCATAATTGATCAATGGAAATAATTGAACAACCCTTTTTTATCAGTCGTGGATTATATAATCGAAGCATTTACAATAACATTGTGCAATCTACACATATTGCTTTAATGAAAATGAATGTTAAATTTATTTATAATAATTCTTTATTAATATTCTACCAACAAAAATACTCATAATTTGATATTATATTGTTTTAGAAATAAGGAAAAAAATAAATGGGGAGGGGAATGGGGTCAAGATTTGGTCCCTACCATCGTGAGATGAGGGCCCTATATAGAACTACAGTATAATCATAAAAAGATATCGGTGTATTTTTTGGTATGAATAAGAACTTACGGAAACCACACTTCTAATGTTATTTGTAACCGTATTTGATATGAGCATAAGGTTTAGGCTGCAGGTACAGGAGTCTTTTTCTTGAATAACTTAGTGGGAGAATAATCAAAAGCTTATTTAAAACCAAAACAACACTGTCATATTTACATCCAACACTGTTTTTGCTCTGATACAGTGATCTCCCTTGTGATCCTCTTAAAGAACAGCAAACCAATGATTGATTATTAAACTTCGTACTCAATTATAACTAGATCACTGACTTTCTTTGAATCAAAAAATCAGTTTTGTTGTGTTTGACAGGCTGCAAGTATATTCCAAATATTCCCCCTTTCCTTTGTTCGCGTCGCAATTTTCCCCCTCCAAAGGGCTTTGACCCCCTTCCCCCAAAAGTGAAAAAAAACACTGTTCATAAATTCCTGTATAGGGCTATATTTAAAAAAAAACTAAGATGCATTAATGTAATAATTATCTAGACTTAAAAAAATGGCAGTAACTGTTGTTTCATTAAAAATAGCCCATTCAAACACTCTATATTGTTAGGAGAAATACATTGAACATTGCAATAGCAAATTTACAAATGTGTTTATTGCTTGATTCCCAGTTTGAATAGATAAAACATATGAAGCTGTTATAGAAATTGGTACATTTAACAACAAATTCTCAGTGATATAAATGTTTAAATTAACTTTTCTTATAGTGTAGATTTTTTTATTGAATTTCACACTAAAGTCTTATGAGCATAATCTTCTAAAAGAAAGAAAATAGTTTGTGAATTAAATCTGTCAGTACATTTTCAAAATTCTGTTGACACCACTCAGGTGAATTACCAGTATTTGGATACTTGCTGTGACAAATAAACACAGCAGGGCACTGATAAGGACCATACTGCACCTGTGTATATGATACTTATCAGGTATCTGCAGAGATAAAGAAATAACAATTGGAAAGGGCACCTATAGTTATTTGCTATAATATTATTATATCAACTTGCACAAAAAGTTTGGTTTAATTAAAGCTTCCTTGGACAATAGAGTATTTTTTTTAAATTTTAGTAAAACTACATCTGATGGTTTACTGATTGTTTAAAATGATGGTTTAAGGAAAGAAAATGTATACAATAAAATTTCACAGGTGTGCCAGCTCATCAGGATTTACACTTAAAATTTAAAATAGATAAATGGGAGGAAATGTAACCATAACATATAAAATCAAAGCACTGAAAGTACTGATGGGTGGCGTTTTAGAATGATTGTCATGTCATATCATCAATGGATTGTGTGGAGTTTCCTATTAGAGGAGTATGAAGGAATTTTCGGATGGCAGAGCAAAATTTTGCATGCCCGGCTTCTGCTTTATCAAGTTTTTATCTACAACGGATATCGGGCGGATGCTAATATCCAAGACTGAAGTCATATTGTGACAGGAAAAATAAATAATAAGTCAACCTTTGATTTGAAACTTTAAATTGACAAGAAAGAAGTGAAACACATGGAACAATAAAAAAAAGTACTTTAACTATGATGTAGATGCTATTTGCACTATGATTGGTACAATAACCAAGAAGTAATTTCCCTAAAACCTTTTTATTTAACTTCTTTGCAACATTTCAAATTGACAGAGAAAAGTTTATGACAAAACACATTTTATTGTAATTCTTGAGAAGAAAATATGTTATCTGTCAAAATTTGAAAATCCTGGGGATGAGTTTCTGGGGTCATGAACTGCAGATAGTAAACAAATACAACTGGCAGTAAAGCTTGAAATACTACTCTTGACAACTGTTGGAAGCTGATCAGTAAATATAGCAGTTATTTGAACAATATATTTCATTAATATCCATGCTAAATTTTCCCTCCAAATTCTGCATGAATGAAATTCCACACAAAGTTTGAGATAAGCTATCATCACCCCATTATTATTCTTGCCATTATCACTGGTAAATGTCTGAATGTCCCTTGAATAATGTATATTTATTACTGTTCCTATCTTGGCTTATCGGTACTAATTACAAGCAAAGCCCTCTGTTGAAAGCTAGATTAACAATGGAGCAGCGCCGTCTACTGTCTCATAACCTCTGTGACCTACATATGCTGTATAAGTTATTCAAGGGCATAACTCTCTCATAACTCTCTGGAGGTAAAATGATCGAATTTCACTTTTGGTAACCGCATTGGAATATATAAGTAGATAGAGAGCGAGGTACCATTTTGATCATGTGACCAAAATTCACATGTAAAATCATTGGGGGGCAACGCCCCCCAAAAACAATTAAAAATAAAATGATACATTTTTTGGAGGTAGGTGGTAATTGTTCAATATATATTTTACACATGTGGGTATAATGAATTGGTCATGAAAAAATTTGATTTTTTTATGAAATCAGGCTTATGACTTTAGTTCAATGAAAAATGACCTTAACTTTTAAGATAATTAATAGAAAAAGTCTGAGATACATTTAGGAAGGCTATTAATTATTGAGAAAAGAGGTGCAATTATAAAATATGAATCAAACTATTTCAATGAGTATTACATCTTAGAATGTTCCGTCTAATGCCTTAAATTTTAAATCATTCTGCACATTTCTAATTCTAATAAGTAGAATGCAAATGCAAATGAAAACAACTGGTGGAATTCAATACAAATTGAATTATCAGTCCAAACCAAGTACATTAAATAATTAATTAATTATTGTTCATAGTAGCATTTTACTGAAAATTTTTACCTGAATATTGATTAGTGTAAACTGATTAGACTCTACAAATATAAAGGATGACTAGGGTCTACACTGGTCATAAATGTGACAAATGTATCTGTGCTAAGCACTAAAAAGGGGATTAAATGATAAAACAACAGTTTTTTCCAAATTGTTTGGAAGATGTACAAAAGTGTATGGTCCCACCTAAGCTAAGCTGATAAGGAATTGCCATCCCATTGATTTAATTGCTTTTAGATATAAAACTTAGCATGGAAGACTAGTCTCAGATCTCAGCAATCTGACTGGTAAAATCTCAAAATTAACCAGTGCGCAACCTGAGGTCTGAGCTTGGTTTCCATACTAAGATTAATAACATTGGAACTGCCCTGCCCCCTACAAGTGAAAATCTTGGTGTGGAATTCCAGGTTATTCTGGTTAAAGAAGAATCAAGATTCCTCCAGCATTATAGACCAAGGAAGAATTACCTAAAGCTGATAGCTCTTGTAACAAAAGATTCTGACTTCAGGAGGACTTATACCCTGAGCAGTGAGAAGCCTGTGATTGTCAGCTAAATACATTAATCACTGGCCACACAGCATCCCCCCTAGCAATGGTGCAGGGCTTTTCATCCTTATATAACAGAGGCCTGTAAAAGGCCTCTTCCCAATCCAAAAATATAGTATTTTTTCCCAATTGTGGCAGAAACTCTTCCCAAAATGCTAGGTAAGATTTCCAAAAATGGTTAAAACTCTTCTGAGGAGTGTGAAAATTGAAGTCTGGAAAATAAAGTGCTTAATAAACTAGATTTAAGTTAAAAATACCTATTACTATTCAGTTTCATAAAGTAGAACTCATCTTTCAATTAATTGTGTTTTCCCAAGATGAACAATTATCGCTCATAAATTTCCCAATTGGAAAGGCCAGGGCCTCTTCCCAATTTTCTGATGAAAAGCCCTGTGGTGTCCTGTTCTCTCAACAGTTTAGAAATCTTAGTGATTAGGAATGATCTTATCTCAGATCTCAGCACTTACATTTATAGCACCCATAATAAATGGTTAATGTATTTGCCAGGATCTGTTAAGATGTTCCTTCTTATTCCATTTTATCACAATCTACTACCTTGTAAATTTCATATCACATGTGCAAACATTGTAGATCTATATCAACTGTGCCAATTCTGACCAGGATCTACACTGTTTGCTTCTTGGTAAGAAATAATCTCATGAATGAAAAGTGAACATTGTAGATCATGCTCAGATGGCACAGTTGTGTGAGATGATCTGGATATACACTGTTTGCTCATGGGATATCAGTGAAGGGTTGAACAATCAGTGATAATTATTAAGTCTGTCAGGGTTAGTTAACATTGTGTACTAATGATGTTATGAAAACTGAAATTTGCATTGTTGATGAAAATATTTTCCACCTACAGAGTTAATCTATGCAATGTGTACTGTAATTCAATAGTTGTAAATAATGGTTTCCGTGGAATTTAAGTTAAAGTGCATTTTGCATTTTAACTGATTTCAGGTGTTTGATACACATGGGTCTACACTGTTTGCCCATTGGATAACAGCCAAATCCCATGGAAATAAGGGTTCAACCTATGTTCTACATCAAGTGTAAACATGTTGGTGACATTAAAAATATTTTTCATTTTGCCCAGTTCATTATTTGTAGAAAGGGGGTTTCTTCTACAGTATTAAAGACATTAACTTGAAACTTCGAACATGTATTCTAGGTGATCATGACATAATTTTTATATTGCTGAGTCCATTATTAAATTTTTATGTTGAAGCTGTCAAGTGTCTTCTTTAACAGTTTTCTAAATAATGACTTGAAACTTGAAACATATGCTTAAAATCAAATGTATATTATTTTTACCAAAGTTTAATATGGTTTAGTTTAAACTTATTTTTTAACATTGATTATGAAACAAGTTTTTCCAACTAATATTAATCATGCTCGATGATTGTTTCCTGGGTTGCAAACCGATACTTGCGCCCAATGTGGATTGGGGAAACTGCAGACATATTTCATTAATGGTAGCATTAAACCGCAGGATCTTGAGTAAAACACTTTACCCCTAGACCACTCTTCTTATTTAATATGGTTCAGTCTCTGTTTAATATATGTTGATGTAGGATACAGTTTTGAATATAAAATGTATTGATATTTTAAATTAAACATGATTGGCATCAAGTCTACATTTTTATGTGGCACATTCAAGGGCAGATCCAGAGGGGGTTCAGTGGGGTTGCACCAACCCTCTTGTTGGCAGCAATATTTTATAATTAATTTTCCCAAAGAATTAAGGACAGAAAGTAAGAAATTATTATGTAACTACCATATAAGACTGCCCATTTAACAAGCTCCATTATGGAAATCCTGCCTATGACACTGGCTCATTACACTGTTTGTTGAAGAGGTATAGTATTCATAAAATTCTGGTGGTTTTAATATGATTCTATGCATTTGTAGATAACTGACTTAAATATTAAGAAGATACCCATCATAGGAATCACTGAAAATGATTGCATCACATCTTTTTATGTATACTCTCACAAAGCAGTATTGTTGGGTTATTAACTGCATTCAGTGATAGGCAGCAGAATTTTTAAAAAGCTGTTCACACTTGATCCTCTAAAATTAATCAGAATAAAGTTAAATGAAAAATTACTTATTTTATCACTGATTTGATGACACTGTCCATGCAGTTAGGCTAGTGGAAAAGCAAATATATTAACTTAACCCTTTCCTGGATATATACGCATTTTTACACATGTGCAACCAGTGTAGATCCAGATCAGCCGGCACATCCGTGCCGTCTGATCAGGATCTGCACTGGTCGCATTTTGGTCATAAATAACCTAATGAATCAATAAGCGAACAGTTAAGATTCTGATCAGATGGCACGGATGTGCCGGCTGATCTGATCTAAACTGTTTGCCCTAGCAATAAAGGTGTATCTATACATGAAAGGGTTAAACACGTGAATGACTTCTGGGACCAAAAAATTATTTTCTATTTAGAATCAGATGTTCCATATGACCTGGGAGATGACCCTTTGACTCTTACAATTTCCCAAATGCCTATTTTGACCACTACAATATTAACTGAAGTATCATTTTTCCCCGGGATTAGGTTTGTGTTGGCAATTGATTGACAGAATCCAAATCCGGGTCCCTATAAAAATGAAAAAAAAACTAGAGATTCAGCAGCTAGATGAATCCCTGAGGATAAATTTTAAAATCATATTTCCAAGCACACTTCTGTGGTTTACCATAAACTATAGTTTAATGTATAACCATTAAATGTTGTACATGCTCTGTTCAGTGCAATTTTACATAATTATGGTAACACAATGGTGGTGAAAAAATCATTGGCATGGCAGTCATGAAGTTATGAGTTGGATCCCTAGAATTCAGAAATACTTCTTAAATGTCTCTAATGACAATAGTTCTCATCCACTCCCAAAAGGATGAATATCAGCAAGCATATCATTGCTAAATGTTAAAACTTGGTTTGCTAAAGTGCCGGGGGATTTTGTAAAAGCATGTACACCCTATTGTGTCTCAGCGGTGGATCCTGAAGAGGTTCAGTGGGTTGCTCTGACCCTATTGTGGGTAGCAATATTAAATTTTCATGCGGATTTTTGTCCGAAAGTTGGAAATTATCATGTAACCAGCCTAAACTACTGCAAACAATTCCCCATTCTAGAAATCTTATATCAGCCCCGTTATCGAAAACATCATTTAATATAAACTTGTAACTTGCATTGCTCAGTCATGGTCAACACCATAGCTAAAGCTGACGATTAAATATTTACATACCCGTATATGAACAACCGAGATAACAGTTTAAAACTTTTTTATCAGATTTTTTTGTTTTATTTTTACAAATAGTACAATTGCAATATTCTTGCAATCTTTCTTGATTTTTCTAGATGTGAACATGTTTCTGATGAATTCATTATTTATATGAAAATTCATGTTTATCCACCTTTAAAATTTTTTGTGTAAATTGTTAATATTAAAAAGATTGACATTTAATAGTTTTAAACCAACATATCTCTGATTTAATTGTTCTTGTTACAGTTAAGCAGAGTAAAATTAGCAGATTAAAAATAAGAAAGCAAAATAAGAAAACAAACAATAAAATCCCGGAAGTGAATTTTCCTTCGATGTCCGCAGGTGAAAAAGACCGTTATGAAAACTGTTGAGTGGCATCAGACACCTATTTTTATCTTATTTAGTAGTAATATTTTGATACCTATACTTTAATTTGTTTAAACAAAAGACCTTTTAGTGTTAATGAATGATGAATAAGTCAAAACGATGTAACTTCCAGTTATTATACCGAACGGACGGAAATGACGCCATTACTGAAAAATATGTGACAATTTTAAAGCTTTAAACATATGTTTAAAAGGCATGATATTGCATCAGCACTGAATTACTATGAAGAATGATTTGTTTTTATAGTTTTCCACATTTTGTTTTATGAATTTATTTCTCAAACAATGCGTGGTAGGTTTTTTTACGAAGCCCATTTTTGAACGCAAAATCGCGGATATTCCCGAAATTGACAACCAGATATTTCATCGGAACAATTATTTCGAAGGCAATAGAATTTTGTAAACATTTAATCAATATTTAATGTTGTCATAGACGAATTTTCGTGCAAATTTACTTTCCCGTAATAAAACAATTTAGTTTTAAATGAGACCATCAAAACCTAAGAAAACGTGTTATTATTACGGCCGTGTTAAAATTACGCTATACCGGAATGCAACTATTTTTATAAATATCGGGATTTATAAGACTATTAGACATTAAACTAATGCACCTGTGATATTTAGTAGCATATTTTTGCGTTGCTTAATTAAGTGGCATATCGTAACACAATGAAATCTCTTAATGAAATACTGACTGATTGTTTCGCTTCATTAAATGCTATAAAATCTTTAAAAAAACACTGAGAACTTGTCAAGTTTGAAAGATTCGACAAATATGCATTCCAACACTTAAAAAAACGTTGAAAGGCATATAGCTCTCAACATCTATATTTTGAGTCATGAAAGAGTCCAAGACTGTACTTCTTTCTGTCTTACCCGCTATCGCAGGGTTTTTCCATGTCATAGGCAAAGACCTATCTATATAGGTCTTTGTTTTATGGGATTGGCTGATTAATAAGTCGAGAACGACAAATAGATTGTACTTGATACTGTCAACTTTGAAATGTATACAGCGCTGAACCAATAGCTGCATGAAATGATCCAGTCTTTTTAATTTGTTGAAATAATATTTAATGTGACTTTTGGGGGAAGAATAAGTCCGCTCTGGTACGGATGCCGGTTATTCACTAATACACTTTTGATAACAAGAGTTGCTCCCCCTAACAATTTTTCACCGTTTGTAAGAAGTAAACATTGCGCAACAGTTTCCATGTCATGAGACGTTGTTTAACAGTTAAATGGCTTCTTCAGATAAAATAACTGTCCACAAGCACAGTACTGAACCAACCAAAGCTTGGAGTTTAATTTCAGTGAAACAGAAATGTGAAAAGGTAAGAGGTTGAAAGATTATACATTCTCAAATACATGTTACACCAGTTACAAGTTTGCTGTTGTTGTTGTTATGAATGAACCAACCAAAGCTTGTGGTGTAATTTCAGTCAAAGTTTTTATTCATTCTTATATATAATAATATATATATATAGGTCTTTGTTTCAGTAAAACTGAAATGTGAAAAACTAAGAGGTAAGATAATTATTTATTCGCAAGATTACACTATTTACAAATATTGTTGTTGAGGTTGTTTTTATTTTAATCATAATTAATGTGTTGGTATCTGTAGACATGTTGGTCAGTATTAATCAATGTGGATATGCTGAATAACTTACCAGTCAAACGTAATATGAATTCCATATTTTATTCTTTTTTCCCACTTTTATGTTTCATTATGATAAATTTTATTCCTGTAATTTTAAATCTAAACCATGTACTCCATATAAATATCCATTCCACTACCGTAACATATTTAGACTTGGTGGTCAATTTTTGTCATGTCAAAAGCCAACCCTGATTTACCGGAGGACGCCTGAACCTTATGTAAGCGTATAAAAAAATTCTTGTTTCAAACGCCAGCATTTATTTGTCAAAGAAAACACATTGATTTTAATTTCTGTTTATTGAAGTCCTTGCTTTGGTTGCTATTTAGAAGAACATGAAATCATTGATCAGTATAGTGACACTTTTATTCAGGGCTTTTTCAGCCAGTCTCTCAGGGCCAATATTTGTCCCATTCTCTATGCCAAAGGACCATTTTTCCCATTTCAAGAAAAAAAATTCAGTTTAAAGAAAAAAATTCCCATTTCAACAGAAATACGCATTTGCCTATAAATAGAACCAAATAAATGTGAATCCATAAATATCAAGAGACTTGAAATTTAAAATGTTTTTTTCTTTTGTTTTTGCTTGTGACTTTTAGGTGAAACCTATATCTCCAGACACACCTATCTCGCTGGACAAGCTACGCTGTGTGTGTGTCTCGGATACTCATAACAAGATAGAGAAAAGACCACTAACAATACCTCCTGGTGATATTCTGATTCATGCAGGGGACATAACCAATGTTGGACTTGCTAAGGAAGTGAAAGAATTTGATGATTTTCTTGGTAGGTAATATGCTATAAGATTAATTATTGCATAATATTTTCAGGACTTGCTCAAGTTAACTGTAATATCTCTATATGAGTTAGACGTATCATGACAAGCTCTGATTTATTTAAAGAAAATGTTAGATAACTTAAACAGGCTAAACTAAATGCTATGATATCATTATATTTTGTGTGTTTAATTTTTGTGTATTTTTGTGTTGCCCTTTCGAAGAAATGGCGATACATAGGGACCGCTTTGTCCGTCCGTCAGTCCGTTGGTCCGTCCCTCACGAAAACTTAACGTTGGCTATAACTTTGCCATTTCTTAATATTTCTTCATGAAACTTTCAAATTATATTCCTTATGACAACATGCTCGTGATGATACCACATTCTTTAGGTCAAGGCACATTTGATGGAGTTATTCCCCTTTATACGAAAACTTAACATTGGCTATAATTTGCCATTTATTAATATTTCTTCATCAAACTTTCAAATTATATTCCCTATGACAATACGCTCATGATGATACTATATTCTTAAGGTCAAGGTCACATTTGGTGGAGTAATGCCCCTTTTTGTACTTGCATTTTTATTCCGACAGCACCAGAGGGCGACACAAGTGTTCAACTGAACACCCATCTAGTTGTGTATTTGCACTAGGTTAGCATGAAATTTCACCTTCCAGCAAAATTTTAGCATAAAAAAGCTTATCTTATAAGAATTACACAACTGAACAAATTTCCATCCATGCGGAAATGTTATTTATAGTGTCAAAACAAAAATGTCATTTACAGACCTGCCAACTCTCCCGAATTTTGCGGGATTCTCCCGAATTTAAGTTAGATTTTCGAACTCCCGGAAAAACTATACAATCTCCCGAAATCTGATTTTCCTCATGCAATTTTAGGTTAAGGCCAAATTTCCATTTATTTTCTTTGTTTTTGTATATTCAGTTAGGATTCTCCCCAGCGGGAGCGCTACGCTTTGATCTCAAAACTGTACATCCGCTAAATGCTTTGAATATCCCGTGTCATACTGTTTATTGAAAAACCAAGTAAACACGTGTCTCCTCTCAAAATTAGCCTCTGGCTACTTCCCCCATAAAGAAATTGTCAATGAAAGGCTGTTCTTAACACAAATCATTGTCCAATCGACGAATAAAGAGTGGGTGGGAGGAGTTAAAGATCGATTTTGGGCACCTGAAAATTTTACCGCATTAAGCAGATTATTTTGGTTTTGAATGAGAAATTACACTAATCTAACAAATAATCTGGGCAAAAAAAAAATTAAAATAGTGAAAATTTTGAATTTTCTGCTCGATTTTATATGTCTTTTGTTGACGGATTGTTGTTGTTGTTGTCGTTGTCGAGATCGTGATTAACTTTAGAAAATAACATTTATGAATTTAAAGATGGTTTCAAGGGTATAACACAGTAAAATATTTCAAGATTTGTTGATCTGTCTATTTTAACTTCAATTAAAAGTTGTTCTTGAGTTTTCAGTTTAGAATAAAACACTAGTTAGTAGAGAAATACAAAAGTCATTAGTTTTCGTGACCATGCTTTACAAGTTACAGATGACTTCTAACTTAAAATTGTAATTTTTATCTATCCAGTATTGAAACACATTTCTCCTGTCCAATTCACCAGCCACAGTTTGTGGAATAGATTTATTTCACTACGTATTTAGTTAAAGTCTCCAAACTAGTGATACTGTAGCAGCATAATCAGGATCCCCAGACCCCTTGCTTTACAAAACATTTGAACTTCTACATCAAAAATTAGAAACAGATATATCTAAAAAAAACTAAATGAATATATAAAAGATGCATATTTATCTTAATACAAATAAATATCAGTTGTTTTTATTCAATATTGCATATATATGAACATTAATTTCTCATTCTAAATAGCTCCAAAACATCACAACTAAACTTGATACAATAGTTGCAATAACTTTTTGTTTTTATGTCGCGAAATGCAAGTCACGAAAAAATCTCCCTCATTGGGATTTGAAAAAGTTGGCAGGTCTGCATTTATAGTGTCAACACGAAAATTAGGCCCTGCAAAATGAAATCATACCACAGTAGATAATAAATTTTGATATGGAGACTCTACACCTGGTAAACACAGCCTTTCTATGATGCCGTAAAGAATACTTGAGAGAGCATACATTTATTACACTATCATATATTTTCTGCAGGGGTGGAACCAGTTGAGTGCAGTAGGGTGCTCTAACCCCCTTGTTGGTCAGCAATATAAAACACTGGGGATTTTGGCCAAAATGGTGAAAACTATCATAATAACTACCCTTAGATTACCCAAAACAAACCCCCTTTCTGGAAATCTTGCATCTGACCCTGTCCTGATACCTGTTTAACCACAGTTTAATGTATCAAGTAAAAAAAACACTGAGAGGGAATAGCCGACTTATTAAGTTATAAACCAGTAGGGATACTGCCTTGCAGCTATCAAGATTGTTCAGAAATACCGGTAATGTAAATACCTAAGAGTGAACATTGATCAGGCTGCAGGGATATGCAGTCTTGTTTAGATGTATACCATTTACCATGAAATATAACTTTATAAGAAATATCAAAGGATTATCTTTAGGGTTGAACTTGGTTTTGGGTAGCACCAAACTCACTTTTGTCCAAGCTCCCAAAAAGTTCCCAAGAAATAAAGTAGCCAAAATTTGAAATAATTTACATGTAATAATTAAGTATGTGTTTTTATTTAATCACCCAAGCTTCTTGGGCTTAACAGATACAGTTTTCATGCAGATCATTACTTCCTAAATCCTGTCCTATGTTCCAGTAGGGAAATAAATAAGCATTCCCGTTTTTTCATTCCGGGCACCATTATGAGTAACCCCATTTATTCACAAAAGGTACTACAAGTATATTTAATAGAAATTAACAGTATTCATCAAAGCATAATTTATTTGTTGTCAGAGGTTGATAAATTTTAATAAAACAACATAACTATAATACTATAATAGAGTCTAGTCTTTCACCCCATCCCCTAACGAATGTCCGTCGTCCGTCGTCCGTCCACACTTAGTTCGTTAACACTCTAGCGGTCACATTTGAATATGGGTCATCTGGGTCCAAAAACTATTTCACTGTTACTAAAAATAGAATTTTCTTGTTAACACTCTAGGGGTCACATTTTTGCTCCGATTGTCATGAAACTTGGTCGGGATGTTTGTCCCAATGATTTCTCGGACGAGTTCGAATATGGGTCATCTGGGTCCAAAAACTAGGTCACTGTTACTTAAAATAGAATTTTCTTGTTAACACTCTAGCGGTCACATTTTTGCTCCAATTGTCATGGATCTTGGTCAGGATGTTTGTCCCAATGATTTCTCGGACGAGTTCGAATATGGGTCATCTGGGTCGAAAAACTAGGTCACTGTTACTAAAAATAGAATTTTCTTGTTAACACTCTAGGGGTCACATTTTTGCTCCGATTGTCATGAAACTTGGTCAGGATGTTTGTCCCAATGATTTCTCGGACGAGTTCGAATATGGGTCATCTGGGTCCAAAAACAAGGTCACCGTTACTAAAAATAGAATTATCTTGTTAACACTATAGCGGTCACATTTTTGCTCCGATTGTCATGAAACTTGGTCAGGATGTTTCTCCCAATGCTTTCTCGGACGAGTTCGAATATCGGTCAACTGGGTCCAAAAACTAGGTCACTGTTACTAAAAATAGAATTTTCTTGTTAACACTCTAGCGGTCACATTTTTGCTCCGATTGTCATGAAGCTTGGTCAGGATGTTTGTCCCAATGATTTCTTGGACGAGTTCGAATACGTGTCATCTAGGTCCAAAAACTAGGTCACTGTTGCTAAAAATAGAATTTCTTGTTAACACTCTAGCGGTCACAATTTTGCTCTGATTGTCATGAAACTTGGTCAGGATGTTTGTCCTAATGATTTCTCAGACGAGTTCGAATATGGGTCATCTGGATCCAAAAACTGGGTCACTGTTACTAAAAATAGAATTATCTCGTTAACACTCTAGCGGTCACATTTTTGCTCCGATTGTTATGAAACTTGGTCAGGATGTTTGTCCCAATGCTTTCTCGGACGAGTTCGAAAATGGGTAATTTGGGTCCAAAAACTAGGTCACTGTTACTTAAAATAGAATTTTCTTGTTAACACTTTAGCGATCACATTTTTGCTCCGATTGTCATGAAACTTGGTCAGGATGTTTGTCCCAATGATTTCTCGGACGAGTTCGAATATGGGTCCAAAAACTAGGTCACTGTTACTAAAAATAGAATTTTCTTGTTAATACTCTAGCGGTCACATTTTTGCCTCGATTGTCATGAAACATGGTCAGGATGTTTGTCCCAATGATTTCTTGGACGAGTTCAAATATGGGTCATCTGGGTCCAAAAACTAGGTCACTGTAACTAAAAATAGAATTTTCTTGTTAACACTAGCGGTCACATTTTTGCTCCGATTGTCATGAAACTTGGTCAGGATGTTTACTTGAGTGTATTCTTGCAACTAAACACTTCAGATTTTCATCCAAACTCTTTATCTACTCAAGTAAACAGTACAAATTTTAACCCAGGATTTTGGTGTGTACAGTACTAATTTTGGCCCAGGATCATGGTGTGTACAGTACTAATTTTGACCCAGGATCATGGTGTGTACAGTACTAATTTTGAACCAGGATCATGATGTGTACAGTACTAATTTAACCCATGATCATGGTGTATACAGTACTAATTTTGACCCAGAATCATGGTGTGTACAGTACTAATTTTAACCCAGGATCATGGTGTGTACAGTACTAATTTTAACCTAGGATCATGGTGTTTACAATACTAATTTTAACTTAGGATTATTGTGTGTACAGTACTAATTTTGACCCAGGATCATGGTGTGTACAGTACTAATTTTAACCGAGGATCATGGTGTGTACAGAACTTATTTTAACCCAGGATCATGGTGTGTACAGTACTAATTTTAACCCAGGATCATGGTGTGTACAGTACTTTTTTATCTCAGGATCATGGTGTTTACAGTACTTATTTTAACCCTGGATCATAGTGTGTACAGAACTAATTTTGACCCAGGATCATGGTGTGTGCAGTACTAAATTTAACCCAGGATCGTGGTTTGTATGGCGAAGAAGTTGAAGCCTCTAACAAAATGTTTCACAATTATACCATACTTTTTAACCATGTTTTTTTTTCGGAAAAAAAAGACCAACACATGTGGAACCCTGTCTCTGGGTATGTATATTGGTATGAAAAACGTGACATATGACTGCATGTATACGGTAGCTTCTTGTTGACAGTTTCAAGACTTTTGTAGGTAGGTTGCCACACAGTGTTAAAATAGTGATAGCTGGAAATCATGATCTGACCTTCGATGATGCCTTGGTGAATGATAGAAGAAGCTACCTTAGTGAGAATTTTGGTGTTACTCAAGCAGGTAAGATTACCGTTTACTACAAATTTCGATTTCAGATAAATTTTGGCGTCCAACCAAAAAACATCAAACACGATGCGTATCGACTGATATTTTCGTTGAGATCAGAGAAGTAGCGCGGGAAAGTCTAATTGACAGAAAGTTTTTCATTGTTAATCACGCCTTAAGGTTGCTTTACATTAAACCATACCTTTTGTTATTGTTTCAACATCCGCAAGGGGAATGAAAAAAAATTGATTGACAGCAAAACCTAATTTGGAAGTTAAATACAGCGTCTTTTGTTTGGAGCGGCAGCACGACAAATATCGTAGTCGACGTTTTGTGAAGTGCTGCAGTGAAAAAGATTTAGGGCGTTGCTCGCCGGGTCAAAATCTAATTGAAATCTTAATTTGTAGTAACAATTCAATTTGGATTGTCAATAGCAACTGATTTCCCACTCAATTTTGTGCAATTAGAAATACAGTAAAACCATGTCGAGGGATGCATGCAAACTGTTGTAACAGCATTTTCATAACGAAATAGTAACAACCCTCGATGTAAAACCAAATTCATTAAGACCACCTCAAATTAAGACCACCCTCATTACAAGACCACTAATTCAAAATCCCCTTTTTACAGTTTTAGCACTATTTTCTACCCCTATATCAGGACCATCTTCATCTCATAAAAAGGTACATGTTGAAATTGGATTTCGATTTTCCTCCATTTCGTCGATGTATAAACTGTCAGAACGTTTACACATGACAAGCTGTTATCATCCGAACAGTTCATACGTTGATTAAACGAAAAACCAATTTTATACATGTAGTTAACTTCAACAAACGTTAAATGTATTCGGATGGCTAAAATTATTTGCTTCTGCAGCGGGGTGTGGCCATTATAAAATCGCTAACAAGCTATCGGACCATGCTTTATGTTTTGATTTGTGACGCGGACGCGCAGGCACATTTTATCACGAGTTGCTGCGACACAAAGCGTCCAGTCATGAGATTAGTTGACATGATTAGTCACCCATTCTTATAAGCCATTATCCCTATACTAAAGAGATATATTTATGTTGTGGGCGAACTGTAGATCCAGATCAGCCAGCAGATCTGAGTCAAATGATCAAGACCTGCATTGTTTTCTTTTTGATTTTTATGTTATTTCTAACCAAAAAGTAAACAGCAGCACCTGATCAGATGGAATGGATGTGCCAGCTGGACTGGATATAAACTCAAAGCATAAGCAATATGATGTGTATATATGGAGTAAATGGTTTAATCACAAAGTCCTCCTAAGTATAACAGTACGAATTATAAATAATCGGGATTGTTAGTGTATGAATTGAAGATAACTTTATCGGGGTATAATAAACAACTGGGTTTTAGTCAGTCCGGTTCGTAATGCGAAACTACCCCGTCTAAGATGTTTTTCATCATATATTGAATATTTTTCATCAGGTTTCGAGGATAAGCTGAAGGAATATGGCGTGAAGAGTGTGAAAGAATTACTAACAAAATGTGTGTACCTGGAAGATGCTGGCATAGATGTCTGTGGGGTCCATATCTACGGTTCTCCATGGTAACTGTTTGTGTTATTTACATTCTCACCATGCTATTTTTAACCAGGTTTTTAACGAAAATCCTGGTTTTTAGATTGGGGTATGGCGGGCGTGCGAGTATGCAGGCAGACGGCGTCAAACAGTGGGTTTGCAATCAATGACTTTAGTTTGGCTGAAACTTTGGATATAGCAAGCTTGCCTGAAGACCACGCATGGGATTGGATTTGGGTGCAGTCGGGTCAGGGTAGCCTGGCACCAGCTAGATGGTTTATTAAAGAAAACACTGAAATACTTAATATCTCCTTTTTATTAATTTCATTTTCCCTTTTTTACTGATATGCTGAACTATCTATGTTCTGGGAGATAAGGGAAGTAAAATGCATATCAGTAAGGTGCCTGCAGGACTGCTTTTCTTGGTGGTATTGACGATTATTGTATCAGTTTGTGACATGAGACTATACGCCTTTCCAATAATTCGATGAATTTATTTGGTTACCTCCCCTGTCCAGTCTCGTGACTGCTTTACAGGAAAAATGATTGCGCGCTGTAATAACGTAATAGGGAATATGTTCCTACAACTTTCATTTTTATCATAAAATTATTTTTTGAAAAATGTATTTTCTCTTTGAATTAGTAATAATACATCAGCGTCATGATATTTTTGAAAATAATTGATTAAACAATCAGGTTTCTGACTAAAAGTGTTAATTCATTATTTCTCGCATTAAACACTAAACGACTTGAACTAACAAACAGTCGCAGTGTTCTCTTCACGGCTTAATTGAGTCTCGTTTCCGGATTAGCGTGTCTATTCAACTACTGACATCATGTTGTGATTATGTCGGCGGCGATTGATTTTGAAGGCGGCATGCCATAAACATGTCAAACTGTCTCGCACAAGGATTCATCTGTCAATTACTTAAAGGGGCAGATATCATTGACCAATAGAGATCGTGTAATTTCTGTTTGCAAGGTATCTACACCTCCCAATTCTTAAGTATATTGGAGTCCTTTAACTACTGGATGTGCCAGCAAATGTATTTGATTTAGCACTTAAATGGATTCTTAATCAACATTACGACACGTTATAGAAACAAAAGCCGTCAATAAGAAACAAATCTTGTCAAAACATTTTATATATGTTTAATTAAGAGTTTGGGCTTTTATGCCAAAATTACAATCTGTCAAACTTAAATCTAAATTGGATATTCAACCATATTGTGATATAAATATTCCCATCTTTTTGGAAGCCGGCATCTAAATCCTTGGATTTTATTCTACGAATGATACTTCTACAACAAACAATCAGATTACCGATCCTGTTTTATTTCAAGACAGAATCAATCATATTTGCTTGTGAAGTATACGTTACATTTTAAATATTCAAATTATTTATTCGTTGACCATAAACGCCTTAAATTTTTAGGACAATTCTATTGTTCAAATGTGTAAGTATGAACAAATTCAGATTGTATTTTTTTGTCTACAGATCATGTAACCAGATGTTGACATATCACGATTTCCGGATAATAGCGCAATACTAGCCTTAGCAATTTGCAACATTTACACCAGTAAAATATATTTTCAGCAGAAAAGATATTAAGAAGAAATTGTTGTACATAATTGGTAAAATTAATGCTTATGTTTGTCCAAATTGCGTTTCATACTGCCTACTATCAACAAGAATGGTACATGTTCTTAAATCATTAAAAATCTAATTATCTAACAAATAGTAAACATAAAAAAGTCTGGCTAGAATAACAGACCAGCAACTTATTTTTTCACCGCCGGCGACGAACGCAGACCTGCAAAATAGCGGATAAGGTTAGCTATTATGTGCTTAAGCCATTAGCCCGATCGTTCAGCTATCCTGCAGAGCCTCGTTTTGGATTGATTTTCTGTCGCGGGAAGTAACTCGTACAGGACTGCGAAACTGTTTATTGGAAAGGCGTATATAACAGAACATAGGGACGGGAGCCAGTCTAGGGTCAAGGTTACTATTACTAAAAATAGAAAAACAGTTTCTGGTCAATAACTTGAGTTAAGATGGAGGGACTTCGATGATACTCGACACGGTTCTTGTTGTAATTTAGGATTTGGTTTATATTTTGGATTGCATTTCTTTATTGCAGGTTCTTAATGTTGTTTACCCTTTGATAATTATACAGCTAGTTAAATAACGTCTAAACACATTTTAATGAAATGTTAATTTTGTTTCTTTTCCCGCAGGCAGCCAGAGTTTTGTGACTGGGGCTTTAATCTTGCCAGAGGAAAGCAGTGTTTGGAGAAATGGAATATGATCCCAGACAAAACAGATATACTGATTACTCACGGCCCACCTATTGGTAATCCTTTAATCGGCTTACATTAATTATTCAACATAAACATTGCAATCTTTAAGCATCAGGGTGGCAATACCACGTGACTTTTTAGATGTCGTGCACATACAAAATCACCCGCTTCACGTGAGTTTTTGCTTATTTCTCAGTAATTACTAGATCGCTTTCCATCAGATAAAAAGCACCGTACTTCTGTTAAAAAGCATTTTCATCGACATTTAACCTCCATTATCAATCGGCTGCCGGCTGCCGTTTTCTCAAACATATATAAGACAAATTTACTCTTTCAAACGAAATTTGTATTTGAATGTTTGAGAAAAAGGCAGCAGATTGATAATGGAGGTTAAATGTCGATGAAAATGCTTTTTAACAGGAGTACGGTGCTCTTTATCTGACGGAAATCGGTCCAGTTGTTACTGAGAAATAAGCAAAAACTTACCTGAAGAGAGTAATTTTTTTGTATGTGCACGACAACCAAAAAGTCACGTGGTATAGCCAACCTGAGCATTCCTTGAGCTGGATAAGTAAGCTGTCTTTATAAATGATAGGACGACTCCTGTGATATTGCCGTGTGTTTTAAAAAAAAGAAAGTAAAACCTTCATTGCTTGTAATGAATGCACAAGATTTTTACTGATAGATGTTATGATATTTTATTATACCTCACGTGATTAGTTGACTATATAGCGTAATGTGACGTCACATGCTGACAATCCGTAATGTTACCCTCTTGACATTACCTATACGCCCGCTTGACATTACTAATCGGCCCACGCGTGCGTTGAATACCGGGACCCGAGTTTTAGTCATTCAATTTGGATTGCCTCCCTTGTTTGTTTACCAAACGACAATGTCATCTAAATCAAATAAAAGGTTCTTGGCAATTTCCGACGAAGATTTGGTGTCTAAAACTCGGGTCCCGGGTGTATTTTGTGTTAATATCATTGTTGAATAAATTTGTAAAAGTTTCCGAATTATTTTGTTCGGTATAATAAAATAAATATCACATCCTTCAGTGGGTGATAGAACGTTATGTTCACCCTTGACAGGTAATGTCAACCTCGGCTTACGCCTCGGTTGACATTACCTGTCTCGGGTGAACATTCCGTTCTATCACCCACTGAAGGATGTGATATTTATATAGTGTTTTATAGACACGCCATTCTACATCTTACTGAATAATAATTATTATATTTGGTTCATCTATTTATGAACAAGTAATTTGTATTACTTTGGTTGTTTATTGTGCACACCTCGTTGCTGATCTGATTTTATACTGCCAAGAAAAAAATCTTTTCTCTTCCTGAAGAAAATCAAACTCATATATAAACCTTAAACAAAAAAAACGGTATTTTGCTGATTTGTTTAAAATCAATAAGAATTGTTTTATCTTTAGTGAAATTAATCTATTTTAATGATGTCCTCTTCTTAGAATACCTCAGAATATCAAGCAATGTGTCTTTAACAAAATCCTTCTAATGGATTTGTAACCACATAGCCTTATGACAAAGAGACGAATTAGACGTTGGTACGAAACACTCGTGATCATTAAATGAGATTGTTTTTTATTTATCAGGTCATGGAGATTTGTGTTTTGGACAGAACAGAGCAGGATGTGTTGAATTGTTGAGAACCATACAACAAAGAGTGAAACCGAAATACCATATTTTTGGCCATATACATGAAGGTTAGTCAATTTTGTTTTCAGCGTATCTGATAAAAGCTGTAATTGTAATCAAGCCATGCATCTCAGAGTCACCGTTATAGAGCGTGACAGAATGACTTGTGGAGCTAAATGTCAAGAAATAGTTATAAAAGACTATAATATATATATTATAAATGTTGTTTTTCATAAGTTTATTGTAGGAAATTAAGAATCATAAAAAGTATAAAGGCAATATTAGTGCCGTAACAATCTACGAGTATACCAGTGAATTTTGCACATAATTAACATATTTCTGTTTTATTTTACTTTTTTATGTAAGCATTGATCTCTCCAAAAATCGTTACTTGTTTTGATCAGCATGTAAATGACATGTCTTCTGTGCACATCAAGTATTTTGATAAAACCTGGCCAGAAGGAAATAATACGTAAAACTAATGTTTCATGTTTTGCGATTCATTCTAATAATTACTTAACATTTACACCAACTTAAGAATTGGGCCTTTTCAAACTTCTGAATTTCCACTTTCTGAAAACACAGTGGTTTCTATTAGCATTATGTACACTAGTCTACTGTTAGAACACAAAGCAAAACAATAAGCATTGAAACTTTAATTAGACAGTGAAACATTCGCTTCATAAGCAAATTATTGACTTATAAAAAGTCATTACTGGTCATTCGTTTGAAAAATCCAATTGCTTTTCAGCATATGGAGTTACAACAGATGGGCATACCACATATATCAATGCATCAACGTGCACTTTAAGATACAGACCGGATAATCCTCCGATTGTGTTTGACTATCCCATTCCAGAAGGACATATGAAAGACGAACTACTACAAACTTTACCTAAAAGAATTATCAGAAGTTGTTGTAATACATATGTCTAGATATGTTTGTAAACAGAGTATCACCCAGGCACGTTTCTGAAATATATGCATCATTAACCTTTAGCAAAAGTAACAAAAAGCCAAAAACGCAAACATTTTATATCAAAGTTTTGCTCACCAAGAAGTTAGAAACAATGTTTAACTTAATTAATGTATAGAATCAAAAGGCTTCGAGGAGTAAACAGAGATTTATTATCTACTTAAAAGTTAGTTTAAAGATAGGAGCTATTTTTTAAGTCGCATGAGCGAGTGTTGTTCTGTGTGTAATCATGCTGTTTTTTTTTTAAATTTTCATAGTTGAAAGTGTGACAACAAGCATATCTGGTCTGCAAAATCCAAACAACTCAAAACAACTTATTAGATGTTAATGAGTGTTAAATACAGATATTTTAGTGCTTAAGATTTTTGTGTTTATTTATAAAACGTTTTTTTTTCTTCAGTAATTAAAAACATTAATTTTTAACTTTATTTACATTTTAATTGTTCATAACCTTATCTATATCTTCTTTAAAGTGAAATTTAGAAAAGAGATACAAAAAGTGAAATGTATTATATGATATTTAAATACCACATGATATTTGGGTTGCAATGTTTAAAAGCATTCATAAAAAATGGATTATAATCTGGCAAATAATTGGTTTTATAAACTGTTTGTGTACATGATATTAATAGCTTGGACCATAATATTGAGCCATGGGATCAAGTAGCGTGTTAATACTAAAACAAATGTATCTTCTAAAAGATGAAGTTAATCATTGATTCAGAAATGACGTAATAAAGCTGAGCACACGAAAACATAACAACCGTCGTTTTCACTTTTAAAAACATTTATATCTAATTTACCGTCTCTGTATGTAATACAGCCATTCTGCAATACTTTACTTGTCTACCTCATTCTGGAACTTTGATATTCTTGTTCCGCTGTATAAAGCTTTATTCTGTTTAGTTCCGTCCATTGTTTTATTGGTAAGGACAAAACGACGGTATGCTGCTGAACATGAAATTGTATCAATCTGTGCACAAGCTGCAATTTGATTTTCTCAAATTTTCAATATACCTGGCTTTGCCAGTTACATTTGTACTTGAGTGTGCTTGTGTATATATGCTTCTGCGAAGAATAAATCAGTAATACCGATTCTTTTGTTTGAAATGAAAGACAACCACTGTAAATCATTATCTGTATATATGGCATTCACTTATATGATTTTTTATGCCCCACGAAGTTGAACTCGTCCGAACGTCCATCCGTCCTAAGTAAGTTCCCCAAATTTTATGGCATCAACTCCTCACTAACTAGCAGGCTGATTTCTTTCAAACTTGCACAGATGATCAAGTACAAAATTAAGAGAGGGCCATTTTTAGGAATGTATTCATGTAATAAATAGGAAAATATATGGGCAAGCAGTGCCACTTGTCGATAATGGCCATGCCGTATAATAATGCCCCTCGAGCCATTAATCAAATGGCAGGGCCATTATCGACAAGTGGCACTGCTTGCGCATTTATTAATCTATGATTCGTGCACAGCTATACTGATGAACGTAGAATCGATAAGACAAAGTTTTACAGCCTTTCAACAGTTATAATATTGAATTCTTTATGTTTTGAACCGTGATTTTTTGATAACCAAAATTTGACTAAATATTTAAAATCAATTCAACACTAATTTGTTTGTTTTGACCATTACTTGTTTTCTTTCCCAGACAGAGGCTATGGTCAACCTGAGGCTGTGAGTTCAGGACACACAACGGATACAATGTAGAACTGTTGTTCATTTTTCGGCGTAGCTTTCTAAGCTTTTGACCCTATTTATTAACCAATGAAGTGTTGTAAAAATACTCGGGTTCTATATTATGCAACGGGAAAATGAAATAAACTATGTAGACTGGTACATGTAGTTATTTATACCAGAGAGGCATCTCGTTGTGAATAGGTATCTAGTGGGAAACGACAGAAAATTGTACGATGTGCTTACTTGTCTTAAATCTGGCAACTACATGTAATATGTTACGCGAAAAAACTTCGTGACCGCTTTTAAAGCAATCGCACTCAAGTCAGATCTCAGAAAATTTTATTGCCAACAATAAGTCTTGAAATCTTTACTGAATGTATTCAGTATCTCGGTAATTATTACATCCTCTACTACCTTGTTTATTATGTTAAAGGTATTACATGTTATAATGCCAAGACTTTAAAATTCTTTTTTCATAATTATAAGATTCACATTTATAAACAAAACTTAAATGTATTTATCTGTTACTCATTATGTTTTGGATGTAATTTTACATTCAAATTTAAGTGATTTTGTTAAAAAGTCATTGTTTAGGATTCTTCATGAAATGATTTATTTACACGTAAATCAAAATAAAGCGAATAATAGCAGCTACAAACTGCATAATTCATATACCATCTACATGTACGCAGTTTATCTTTTTTAAAGATATTTCTTGTTTTGTTTCAATGTCAAAGGGGATGTTTGTATCACACGTGGTCCGTGGTTTTTTCCCGCCAAACGATGTGTAAAAGACACTCAAAAAGAAAGTTGCCGGCCTCTCGTCCCATTGAGCAGCCTTGTACTCAGACCCACCGGACGTGCGTTCTCCCGGCCAATTAAAAAACACGACTCGATGGGTGTGTTGTCGAGGTTAACAAAAGTAAATAGTAGTTAATTTAGTAAGTAAAAAAACCGCATCACAAATGCATTGAAGTTTGGCCATTCTTTGGAAATATTTGAGAAATGCCCAGAATTTCTTGGTTTTATTAAATACGTAGTGAAGCCTTAAAAAATCTTCTCAAAATTGTCAGTCGAATTTTATGAAAGTTTGCGAGATTGTTCCTTGAATGATGATGCCTTGAATAGTTCAAATAATTAGCAATTTATTTAGCAACCGAATAATTTATATAAAAATATACGGGAAATAAAAAATCCTTCTTCTTCGAAACCACAATTCAAGTATCAGTGATAGTTGAGAGGAATGTTCCATGATTGTTGTTCTTTCAAAGATTTTCAAAAAATGCCATTCCGCCAGGAACTATGTTTGCCGTGTTAACCATCAATGTTTAACTTAAAAACTCGTTTTATAAAACACTAAGTGAGATTTCAAATATGTGAGAGTTAAAAGTTGCTCGGATTGTTCCTTTAGTGAAGCGCATTCATACTTGACTGAAGTTTTACTTCTGTCAATATTTTTGTCGATAGGTTAGCCAACAGGTTAAACAAAAAAAATATTAAGGGAAATGAAAAAAAAAAGTTTTTTTCGAAGAACCACCCCGCCCCCTCAATTTCCGAACTTTAATTTTTGAGTTTTAAGATCTTAGACCTAAGTTCTAAAATCTAACATCTAACATCTAACTTTGAGTTCTCATTTTTGTTAATTGTTTGTGGTATCTGTTATGAAACTTATCAGTTTATTAACCATGCTTTCTTTTTCCCTTCTTCTTGGCTGTGTGTGAAGGCTGTGTCTTTTGAATGTGGAATAAATCATTATGTCTCCCACCACGTAGTGGTGTGGGAGACATTTTGATTTGCTCCTGTCTGTCCGTCTGTCTGTCCGTCTGTCTGTCACACTTGTCCGCTCTCTAAGTCAAACAGTTTTCATCGGATCATCACCAAACTTCATCAAAATGTTAGTGGCCATAATATCTCGATCAAGTTCGATAACCAGCCATATTGCCCAAGGAATCTCAGAATTATGGCCCTTGAATTATCAAAAATAAGTTGTTTGAGGCTTGTCCACTCTGTAACTTGAACAGTTATCATCTGATCTTCACCATACTTTATGAAAATGTTTGTGGCCATAATATCTCGGCCAAGTTCGATAACCAGCCGTATTGCCCCAGTCATGTCGGATTTATGGCCCTTGAATTATCCAAAATTGGCTGTTTAAGCCTTGTCTGCTATGTAACTGAAATATTCATCAACTGATTTTCAATAAACATTATGATAATGTGTGTGGCCTTAATATCTTGGCCAAGTTCGAAAACCAGCCACTTTGCACCAGGCATATCAGATTTATGGCCCTTTGATTTATCCGAAATTAGCCTTTTAAACATGTCACTAACCTGGTTCATCTCTCAAAGTCAGATAGTTTTCATTGTATCTTCACCAAAGGTCTCCCACCACGTAGTGGTGTGGGAGACATTTTGATTTGCTCCTGTCTGTCCGTCTGTCTGTCCGTCTGTCTGTCACACTTGTTGGATTTTAAAATAACTTGGTATATATGTTCACCATATCAAGACGGTGTGTCACGTACAATACCCATGCCTGTAGGTCCAAGGTCAAGGTCACTGTTACTAAAAATAGAATTTTCTTGTCCGGGCTGAAACTTCCTTATGAAAGGAGGGATTTCAAAATAACTTGGCACAAATGTTCACCATGATAAGACGGTGTGTCATGTACAACACCCATGCCTAAAGGTCAAAGGTCAAGGTCACTGTTACTAAAAAAAGAATTTTGTTATAAAAATCTTGTCTGCTCTATTACTTTGTTATTATGTCTCCCCCCCTCTGGGGGAGACATATTGTTTTTGCCCTGTCCGTCTGTCTGTCTGTCCGTCTGTCCGTCAGTCCCTCTGTCCCACTTCGTTTCTGCTCAATAACTCGAGTACCCTTTGACCCAGAGCCTTCAAACTTCATAAGGTGATAGCCCTTATTGAGTAGAAGAACCCTATTGATTTTGGGGTCAGTAGGTCAAAGGTCACGGTCACAATGACCCAAAGAGTGAAAACCGTTTCAGCTCAATAACTCGAGTACCCTTTGACCCAGAGCCTCCAAACTTCAAAGGGTGATAGCCCTTATTGAGGAGAAGAATCCTATTGATTTTGGGGTCAGTAGGTCAAAGGTCAAGGTCACAGTGACCCGAAGAGTGAAAACCGTTTCCGCTCAATAACTCAAGTACCTTTTGACCCAGAGCCTTCAAACTTCATAGGATGACAGCCCTTATTGAGTAGAAGAACCCTATTGATTTTGGGTCAGTAGGTCAAAGGTCAAGGTCACAGTGACCCGAAGAGTGAAAACCGTTTCCGCTCAATAATTCGAGTATCTTTTGACCCAGAGCCTTCAAGCTTCATAGGATGACAGCCCTTATTGAGTAGAAGAACCCTATTGATTTTGATGTCAGTAGGTCAAAGGTCAAGGTCACTGGGGCCCGAAGAGTGAAAACCGTTTCTGCTCCATAACTTTAGTACCCCTTGACCCAGGGACTTCAAACTTCATAGGTTGATAGCCATTATAGAGTAGAAGAACCCTATTGATTTTGGGGTCAGTAGGTTAGAGGTCAAGGTCACAGGGGCCTGAAGAGTGAAAACCGTTTCCGCTCAATAACTGGAGTACCGTTTGACCCACAGCCTTCAAAATTCATAGGGTGATAGCCCTTTTTGATTAGAAGAATCCTATTGATTTTGGGGTCAGTAGGTCAAAGGTCAAGGTCACAGGGGCCTGAAGAGTGAAAACCGTTTCCACTTAATAATAGGAGTTCTATTTTACCCAGACCATTCAAACTTCATACGATGGATGTCCTTATTGAGTAGAGGACTCCTATTGATTTTGGGGTCAGTAGGTCAAAGGTCAAGGTAACAGGGGCCCCGAAGAGTAAAAACCGTATCCGGTCAATTACTGGAGTACCGCTTGACCCAGAGCATTCAAACTTAATAGGGTAATAGCCCTTATTGAGTAGATGAACCCTATTGATTTTGGGGTCAGTAGGTCAAAGGTCAAGGTCACAGGGGCCTGAAGAGTGAAAACCGTTTCCACTCAATAATAGTTCTATTTTACCCAGACCATTCAAACTTCATACGATGGATGTCCTTATTGAGTAGAGGACTCCTATTGATTTTGGGGTCAGTAGGTCAAAGGTCAAGGTCACAGGGGCCCAGAAGAGTAAAAACAGTATCCGGTCAATTACTGGAGTACCGCTTGACCAGAGCATTCAAACTAAATAGGGTAATAGCCCTTATTGAGTAGAAGAAACCTATTGATTATGGGATCAGTAGGTCAAAGGTCAAGGTCACAGGTGTCTGGGCCAGGGGGGGGGGGGGGCGGCGCAGGGGGGAGACATGCGTTTTTCACAAAAAACATCTAGTTTTCGAATTATTGTCTTCTGAACGGCCTCAACAGGCTTCCGTACTTTCAATGCAAAGGCCATGAAATGAGTTGTTAAATAAGCTAAGCGAACAATAAACAGGTTTTAATATCAAGTTCGAGACAAACTGAAGTGGACACGTTACACCGACGTGGAAAAAAGGATTGTTGCAAAAAGTGTCTTTACCCACCGACGGATTTTAAGTAAAAATCAATAAATTTAGAACATCACTGATTAAATCATATTTAATTGATTATTGCTACTTAATAAATCAAAATTATATCATTATTGAACTTTTACGACATTTCGTACGTTTACGGTAGTAAGCACATGCGCAATAAAACAGGCGAGCATCCTTAACGTAGTTGTCGTAATAGTTGACGCAGCAGAGGTTGTTGTGGATGGTGTTGATGTAGACGAACTAGTTGTAGACGTAGTGGTAGTTGTTGTAGAAATAGTAGAAGTTGAAGTGGTTGTTTGTACTGTTTTGGCAGGGTCAGGACAGGTCTCGCAGCAGTTGGCGAGGGCTGTAATATCATAGGACTCGCAATGACGACTCTGGCACCCAGTAACTAAGTCGCCATATGAACAACCTGTCGATATAACATTAATTTTACGTAAAAAAAGATCGCTCAATAACGTTAATACTTTGGCTTCTGCTGGCATTGGGTTAGGAAGTCATTTATCAACTAAAGTACTCAATGTTGACGTCATGTCAAATTAAGAGAACGCTATATTAAAGAATCTGATGTATTTTATTGTATAATTTCATAATTTTAATCCAGTATCGATTTTTCTGGAGCTTTGCTTCATGATCAATTGCTAGTGTTTTTCATATTCGACTTTAACGTTTTTACCGAGCAATGTTTATTTAAAGGGGCGGTGTATTGTAATTTCTATCAGTTGGCTTCTGACCTGCAAGTCGCAGAGTGACAGCAAGGAATACAGATCTGCATTTTCAAGTCCACAAACTGTTCAACTTTCTTTGCCACATCAAATTACAAGAAGCGTGGCAATGCGACGAAACCAGGTTTTCAACGACCGAGTATTTACATCTGAGTAATATCCATAGTTGCATCATGATAATTATGAGCAACCCCACACAAAGTTTTGTGTCAATAGGTCAAAGCAAACTCCGCAAAAACTGAATTTCTATTTTTAGGAAAGGTGACCTTTAACCTTGATCACAGACATCTAGGTAGCAATCCAAGGTTGCAACTTGATATAAACTACCCAAACACAAAGTAAGTTGCAATAGGTCACAGCTAACTAAAATATTTGCGCAGACACTGAATTTCTATTTTTACCAACAGTGAACATGACCTTAGTCAGAACCCTGAGTATTAAACCTGGGCAGCGTCTTGTTATAAGGTAATCACACACTAAGTTTGGTATCAATAGGTCAAAGCAAACTCAAGTTATAACACGAACTGGGAATTTCATTTTTTAGAAACAGTGATATTGACCTTGATCACACACATCTAGGTAGCTATCCCAAGCTGCCTCTTATTATAAGCTACCAACAAACCAAGTTTGGCGTCAATAGGTCAAAGGAAACTCAAGTTATTGAGCAGAAACTGCATTTCTATTTTAGCAACAGTGACATTGACCTTGATCACGGACATCTGGGTAGCAATCCCAAGCTGCATCTTGATAAAAGCTACACATACAACAGGTTAGGTGGCAATAGGACATGGCAAATTCGAATTATTGAGCCGAAACTGAATTTCATTTTTTAGCAATAGTGACCTTGACCTTGATCGACGACACCTGGATCACAAAGCCAAGCTGCTTCTTTATTTGAGCTACCCATATACCAAGTTTGGCTTCAATAGGCCAAAGCAAACTCAAGTTGTTGAGCGGAAACTGAATTTCTAGTTGAAGCAACAGTGACATTGACCTTTATCACAGACACCTGGGTAGCAATGCCGAGCTGCCTCTTGATATTAGCTACCTACACGCCAAGTTTGGTGTCAACAGGGCAAAGCAAACTCAAGTTCTTGAGTGCAAACCAAAATTTGACGGCCGTCCGCCCGCTAGTCTAGATCATCTAGACGTTCTGTCATTGATCAGTGACACACTGCTCTGACGAACGTCTAGAGACATCGCTATATAAAAAGTCTGACCGACAGGTGGCTCTTTTGTATGGTAAAAAAATCCAAAATCAATCGCGATTTCTAATGAAATTTGTTAACAGTGCTTTAACCGTATTTCTCTCACACTGGGCAAAATGAAATTTAGGTAATATGATATCGAGCTACAAAATCAGGTATATGGTTTATAAAACAGAGGACGTTTAGTAATTGCCTACCCCATTTTACATAAATGAATGCAAATATATGGTACGCCGTTGCTGCATCTTCGTGATAATGGTTTTAGACTGTCACGTTGTATGGTATGGCAGTTGTCATTGTACGGTTATTGATAAAAAGGGAAGAATATCAAAATCTCTCTAACGGAAAAATGCAGTTCCATCAAACTTGGCATAAATAAATCTTATTAATATGTATGTTTTTTTTTTATACGTCAAGAAAAGTTAGAACAGTAAAGAAAAATAGTTTGACGTAAAAACTCCCTAAATTCTGCAGCCAAACACAAAAACAAAGCAACACTAAACATCAATGTAAATGCCTTCCTGAGTAATGAGTTACTAACAACAAAATCTAAGATCACCTTGTCTAACACATGTATACCGAGTAAGAGGTATTTGTAAAAGTGTGTTTTGACCGTTAATTTCATGCTTTCAAAAATGGATGACAAGAAATTTTTGATTTTTCTCTATATGATTAAAAGTTCTTTTAAAGAATCTTGGATATTGTCAGTATCATTTTGATTATATGGGCATTTGAACTGTTTTTGTTTTGCGATGCTTCGTTTTTGTGTTTGATAGCAAATACAATTTTAGGGATTTTCAAGTTTTATTTTTTTTATTGTTCTAAATTGTCTTAACACTTTTGTCTTCTTTTCCTAATTGGGAAATTATTGACTTTTTTAAAATTAAATCTAAGTGATTTCACTGTTAAATGTTTCTTAGATCGCCATTAGGGTATGCCAAAGAATTTTGAAGTTATCTTAAGAAATTCAAAAAATGGCTGTAGGGCAAAGTTTTTCACTACATACGTAATTTTGATCAAAAAAGGTCCAAATTTAGAGAAAAAATATGATCTTCTTATTGAAATGATTTCATTCTAAAATATTTCTAAGGTTGCATAAGGTAGATATTGTGCTTGCAACATCTGTATAAACTTTTCATCAGATCTCGAGGTAACCGCAGAACCCAGCTTACTTGAACACGCCTGTGGGCGCAATTAAACAGTCAAAAATGCGTGTAGCCGTATGATATGTCTTTTTGATTTCCAGCTTGCAGGGTGACAGTCTAAAAATCAATTTTTACAAGACAACAACGGCGTTCTATACTTATGTCCTACTTACATGCCTCGTTTTGGATTGTCTGGTTTTTTAACGAACAATGTCTTCAGACGTACTGATCGCCTTTGCGAAATCAGAGCGTCTGAATGATTGAGACTATCCGCCCGCCGCTTTCAGCATTACAATAACTAGTTATCGCTAAAAACCTGGTTAATACAAATTTTACAAGTTTTCTACTGTAATGACTGTGTCAATTATTTACATACTAAGTAAGTCACTAACAATGCATCGATAAGCCAGTGGACATTAACAAATACTCAGTGCTTATGTAAACTATTTACACAGCTCGGTATAAAATTCATCACCAACCAACCATGCAGTCTCAAAATATTAATTGATTCCATATGGACACGGTTTCAACAAAAAATACATGTACCTCTAGATAGCTTAGTTAAATTTTTTTTATCTACTTCAAACTTATAAAAAAGGGGGCGCAGCCGCCATTAGACCAAGGGAAGTCCGGTAAATTGACTGGTTTTTGGTGTGCAATGTATTCGTAATTACTGGTCAGATCATACACGAAGGTTTACCGAAAACCAATTTACCGAACTTCCGTTGTTAGTTTAAACTTATTTATCTTACATCGATTGTGAAGCAAGTTATTCCAACTTTTATTAATCACGCTCGATGACTGCTTCCTGGGTTTCCAACCAGTACTCGCGTCGAATGTGGATTGAGGAAACTGCAGACGAACCTCATCCCCGATGGGACTCGAACCCGCAGTCTCCGGATCTGGAGTCCGACGCTCTTCCGTTGTTTTAATGGCGGCTGTGAAACTTTTCAAAATTGTCAACTTCACTATTTAGAGGTTTTTTTTTTTGCTGAAACCGAGTCCCTATAATTAATTCCAAATAATTGTTTGGCATCATTGAAAACAGATTGACAACTGAAATCCCTCCCTGAGAAAATCAATATTTGCCCGCTCTACATGTTGTCTAACTGAATACAATGTATAGCATTCCGTTCACTTAACGAAATGAGGTAAAAAAGGCGAATAAACTAGCTTTTATTATCGAGTTGAAGGACCAAATGAAGTAAACACGTTATGGAAAAAATGATTGTCGCAAATAAATTTGTCTTTACCCATCGACGGAATTTAAGTAAAAATCACTGACAAATATCTGTTATTTTATTGATTATTGTTACTAAATATATTCAAAATATTTTTCTTGAATTTTTACGAAAGTTAGTCCTTTTACGTAAATTACATGTAGCACATGCGCAATAAAACAGGTGAGCATCCTTAAAGTAGTTATCGAAATAGATGACGCGGCAGAGGTAGTTATGGGCGGTGTTGATGGTGACGAGCTTGTTGTAGACGTGGTGGTAGAAGTAGTAGTGGTTGAAGTTGTAGATTTAGTTGTTGAAGGCGTGGTGGAAGTAGCTGTAGTTGGTTTAGGAGTAGTACTTGTTGAAGTTGTAGATTTAGTTGCTGAAGGCGTGGTGGAAGTAGTTGTAGTTATTGTAGTTTTGGCAGGGTCAGGAAAGGTCTCGCATTAACTGGTGAGGCTGGTAACATCATAGTAATCGCAATAACTACTCTGGCACCCCGTAACTAAGTCGCCATATGCACAACCTGTCGATATAACATTGATTTTACATATAAAAGAGCTTATCAACGTTCACCCTTAGGCTTGCTGCTTGCCCTGCGGAGTGGACGTCATTTATCTTACGTCAATACCCGAAACGGTGACGTCATGCCAAACAAAGAGCTCAGTTTTGTTGTTGTTGTTGTTGTTGTTGTTTTTACAGAATCGTATGTATTTTATTGGATAATTTTAATCCAGTATTGATTTTCTTAAATATAGATTTACAAAATTACACAAAGTACCTGTAATAGCCCAGTTTTTTCTTTCACTGCAGGTTTTGCAACAGAACTGTTCGTTGTAATAACAACCAAAGCGTTCCATCGTCGGACAGGTGGCGTTGCGATCTCCATATAGACATGCTGAAGATGAAAGCACAAAAAAGTATAATTTAAAAATAATAACAACACAAAACCCTGAGTATTACATCAAAACTAAGCCTATGTTAATACACTGAAACCCCTTTAAACCGGACGAGGTTAGGACCGAACAAAACTTCCAGTTTAAAGGGGTTTCCGGACTAAAGGGATTTTGACAACTGGACAAGATTCCAACCTTTTTCCATACGTGAACATTTCGATCTATATTTTGTACAGAACTGCATCGATCAGTTATATTAATTAATAGCCTGTATAGCTTTTAACAATCAAAAGTTAAATGCATTATTACATTACTGTAACAAGAGAGTGATCAGCACACTTTCTCCCTAAGATATTTCAAAATTAATAATTAAAAACAAACGAATTCATATGTTATTTTTACACAACTGATTTACATTAATTTAGTGTTGAAGGTGAACCCCTTGAAACAAATACACTAGCCCAATGCCAAATATCACAGATGTCATATTCAAACAAAATGCTGTGAAAATACATTCAAAAAACCTCAGTTTGTTGACATAGCAAGACCAATCATGACGTGCTCAAGCCATACACAAATTCATTCTTCTAATAGACCATACATTTTCATGTTAACAGGGAAATTCATATTAAAACTTTAATCTTGTCCGGTTTAAAGGGGTGTTTTATAATGGACATCCAATTGGGCCACAATTATTGCACATAAACTAAATTATGTTTATTAGCGTTGTCGGACGAGTTTTCAGTATAGTTATTGATTAGCTTAATTTTCGACATTTAAACGAACAGCAACTGAGATAAAAACATGACTTACACTAAATTTATTGATCCTTCTTAATATAAATACCAGTCAATTTATTTGGTAATTTATTTAAACTTTCACCAACGAAACATCCTAATAAATGCAGCAGTGATATTGTCGGCCCACAGGTGGAAGGATCGTACCCTGGAACCCCCCCCCCCCCCCCCCCCTGACACTACTCACCCCAGTCCAAAAAAAAATCCAGTCAACCAGACAGCAAATTGCATTGAATTTAATCTTTGTCATAAAAAACAGTATTTTAGAAAATAGTGTCTGCGGGGAGGTCAGGCGGGGGGGGGGGGGGGGGGGGGGGGAGCGTACAATGCTAAGATCCTTCCACCCGTGTGTCGGCCATCTTGGCAATACGTCCTGTTTTTTCGAATACTGGTTTAGGACACTCAAAAACATTAACAGTACAGGATTGTAAGTCACATGGCATCATGTGACTTTATGCAGCAGACCTTATCATGGATGTCCCTTTCGAGTTTCCATTCAGACGAAATTAAAACCACATACATAAAACTCTAAGTAAAGGAAGAAAAGTTTGTAAGTTTGTAACTTACTGGCATCATTTGTTTTCACTTGGTTACAGCTTGCGCAACAGTAGGCATTAATGTACGCAGTATAGCAATATCCGGCGTCTAGCGCAATCAGTTGTGCGCATGTCAAACCAGTGTTTTCATACAGACCCGGTATATCTCCGATCGGACAGTTATCGGCGACATTCTGTGGCGCACTTGGCGATATAACACAACTCCCCTTCTCACACCACTGAAAATTAAAAAATAAATTTTTATAATGATAATAAAAAAATAAAAATATTATAATAATAATAATAATTTATTATTATTATTATTATTATTATTATTATTATTATTATTATTATTATTATTATTATAACTAGAACTAGATTTTTTGTGAAAAAAAATCTCCCCCCTGTGCCCTAGCACCTGTGACCTTGACCTTTGACCTACTGACCCCAAAATCAATATAATGTTTCTTCTACTCAATAATGGCTATTACCCTATTTAGTTTGAATGCTCTGGGTCAAAGGGTACTCGAGTTATTGAGCGGAAACGATTTTCACTCTTCGGGACCCTGTGACCTTGACCTTTGACCTACTTACCCCAAAAGCATTAGGAGTCCTCTACTTAATAAGGACATCCAATGTTTGAAGTTTGAAGGCTCTGGGTGAAATAGAACTCCTGTTATTGAGCGGAAACGACCAGCCCGGTTAGCTCAGTAGGTAGAGCGTCCGCTTCCGGACTGGGAGGTCGTGGGTTCGATCCCCTGCCGGGTCATACCAAAGACTTTAAAAATGGTAGTAATGGCTTCCCTCCTTGGCGCTCAGGGTGTAAGAGTTAGCATTACGACCGATTCGGCGGGTGCCGGTATAGGACGGCCCGCAAGGAGATCCGAAGTCGGAGGTGCTGAGCCTGCAATATGGCGGTCTCCTATCCAAAAGCGCAGCACCACGCTTACACGCCGAAAAGGTGAACGCCAAAAAAAAAAAATTTAGCGGAAACGGTTTTCACTCTTCAGTCCCCTGTGACATTGACCTTTGACCTACTGACCCCAAAATCATTAGGGTTCTTTTACTCAATAAGGGCTATCACCCTATAAAGCTTGAATGCTCTGGGTCAAAGGGTACTCGAGTTATTGAGCGGAAACGGTTTTCACTCTTCGGGCCCCTGTGACCTTGACCTTTGACCTACTGACCCCAAAATCAATAGGGTTCTTCTACTTAATAAGAGCCATCATTCTGTGAAGTTTAAATGCTGTGGGTCAAACGGTACTCCAGTTATTGAGCGGAAACGAAGTGTGACAGGCGGACTGACGGACATACGGACAGCGCAAAAACAATATGTCTCCCCCAGACTTCCCAAGAGGGGGGAGACATAATAATAATAATAATTATTATTATTATTTATTGTTATAATTTATTATTTTTATTATTATTATTATTATTATTATTATTATTATTATTATTATTAGTATTATTATTATTATTATTATTATTATGAAACGATGATTTTAAGTGCTCAGTTTGAACACGATTGAGGTAGTTTACGGTTTCCGCTTTCACTACATGGTGAATTTCACTTGTGCATTATAACGCCGCATAGCAACATAATCGTGAAATTATTTCTTTATTCGGAAACGCAAACAATACCACCACGTTTATGTTGCGAAGCTCAATGCACAAAGCGGCTTTTATCATGTTTATGGGATGCAACATAAAGAGAATTAAGTTTAACATTTATTACAAACTTGAAGGCTAAAAAAGTCTAGAAACGTTTGAAATGAAGTTGAAAGTGCACAATTTCGAGGGTACATGTCCTTCTGTCCCATAAAAAAGCGAGAATATGTTACGTCATATGTCGATTCAATTTCTTATTGTTACGATTGACGGCGTTATGCGTTGTTGAAACATATATAGGTGCATGTTAAATTACATATAGTATGAAGGCACTTACCTTGCAAAATAAATTCGTTTTTTACAAAAAGGCCAACTAAACCGCCATTTTATCCCAATGCAACACATTGTCCTCGCTTAACTATCTGCGGAAGCAACGCAATGTCTTATCCCCTGTGATATTGTATTTTCATTCAAACGTTTCATATGATTAATTCATCCCAATTTGAAATTCCAGACTCAATCAAATAAAAAAATAGGATATTTTGTTCTCACCTTTCCTTTGCCGCACGGTGTGCCCTCGACCGGATGTACACAATAACAGGAACTACCCGGCTTGCGGCAAAACATGCACGTGCATAAATTGCCATAGTAATGCATATGCTGTAAAACAATACATTGCTCGTTATACTTAGGTTTGACATTTTTGAAACTTATATTCTTGACCATTAGTTCTGATTTGTTTTGATAAGAATCATTACATTATTAGATCGTGGCATGTTGAAATCATGTTTCGTATCCTAAGAGAACAATTTTGTTATGTGAATATATCAAAATCAAGTAATCTTGTATTTCCTAGAAATGATGCTAAGTATGGCCCGATTAGGTGTCAGTAAATTGTGGAACACAATAACTGATTAACTGGCTTGTTGTGATAAAAACAAATATTCTTTTTTTCGAATTACTTCCCTTTTATCTTCGATTGTCTACCCTTTTTCTACAAAACTAACAACGATTTTTGTTCTGACACAAAATTCTGACAGAAAAAAGCGTTGACTACGGTATATTTTAGGGAATGATTTAAACAATGACTGCAACTGACATCTTCAAACATCCAAGAAAAAGATAAATGCAGCTGGAAATATACCGAACGAGTGTTAATGTTTTTTCTTAGGGAGGGATGGATATTGGCCGGTTCAGATGAAAATTTTTATAAATAATTAGATTTTTTTTGAAAATAAAGGACTGTGATCCAAGACAAAAAGACAAAAATGCCAGACGTTACTGAAACTGAAAGCACGGTGAAAAGGACGTTTATATAAAATATTTGTTTTGATTTTTTTAAAGAAGGCTAAAAAAAGTCTAGAAACGTTTGAAATGAAGTTGAAAGTGCACAATTTCGAGAGTACATGTCCTTCTGTCCCATAAAAAAGCGAAAATATGCGGCTCTCATTCCCTGGAGAAACAATCTATGTGCTATCTGGTAAATAAATAAGTTAAACATGAACGTACCCTACACACATACGAGCCCTGACCGAATGCTTTCACACACGTTTCGTCTGGACCGTACACCTCGGCCAGTGGCTTAGGTGTTGTTGCCTGTTGTGATACGGCGCTTGTTGACAACATACAGTTTCTGTTATAACTGCAAAAATAGGACATTGAATTAAACACCTGCAAATACAGGACATTTAGTTAAACACCTGCAAATATAGGACATGCAGTCATTTCTCCATGTCATTCTGAAGAGCAGCTGTTCACGACCAGGGTTGTCCTAGTATGTTCACTTGTATATGATTTATCTACTTATGACCTGTACTTTAATGGTTGACTCTGTACCTCTACCTAGGCATAATAGAGGTGACAAAGATAGCTTTTGAAGAAAGCTAGCAGACGGCTCGCTTAGCATATTGTTTTGAAGTGGATGAGATTACATGTTAACGCCTTAAAATTTGCGCATGGAAAATGAAAGAATATTTTGAGTCCAAAATACTTTATTGTACTGTACACAAGCGAACACCGAGAGATCTGGCGGAAAGTTATAAATAACACTAAAATCAAATGTTTTACAATAAAATCTAATGTGATATGTCTTGTGAAAGAGAATGTAGACTTGTGTGACATTAAACTGAAGAATGTCAATGGCCGAAACATGTTGAAATAAAAATGTTTAAATAGACCTGTTTTCACGAATATAAAAATTAAAAATCTTGCAGTTATAGTATACTTTTGCATTTTGAACTGCAAACTAAAGAAAATACAAATGCACGCCCAATTTAAATGTAAAAATAATAATAAAAATAACAGAAACGCATCACTTTCCCACATAACAGTAGAATTTCTTCGTTTATAGTTCCATAGAGATAATATCGATTGGTAATCATAGCATCGCACACAATGCTATCGGACTGATGTTTTAAAGCTGTGGTATACAACCTGAGAGCCTCATATGATCTCTTCATTTACACCTATAGACCTTTTACAGAGTTTTCTCTATATACACCGAAAAAACACTTACAGCAATGCAAACAGGAAGGAGGTAGAGGAATTGCTACTTTACATAAAAAACTTTGTTTAATAACTTTCCTATGTCTATTTTTTCACTTCTTTAACGATGATAATTAATTTTAAATAATATTTTAAATA
Source organism: Corbicula japonica (assembly GCA_038501625.1). Taxonomy (NCBI): domain Eukaryota; kingdom Metazoa; phylum Mollusca; class Bivalvia; order Venerida; family Cyrenidae; genus Corbicula; species Corbicula japonica. Next base: position 7,796,862 of record JAZAYU010000018.1, on the reverse strand, counting down.
TTTTGAACTACTTACAGTAATTTTTATGCTTTTAAAGCGGTTTTTATTCACAGCCACGTGGGAAGCACATGGTGAGCTTATTGAAAATACATATTTGCTCATTTACTTCATACTCATTTAAGATAATCATTTCATTCAAAGCAATTTCAATTTAACTCTTATATACATTAGATCTATATAAAATGCATTTATAATAAAATATTTTAAAAAAGAACTTATGTTGCTGACGTCAGACCGCGCGCAGCTGCCAAGAGCTCGCGTAAACAAATTGATATTACTGTAGGGTCTATAAATTTACAAGTTACGAATTTCGAATTTTTGAGCGTTTTATAACGAACCTTTATGTTAATCATTTTTAAATAATCTCCCTCCAGCATTTATTATATATTATTGGCGACCTGTCATACCTATAACTTTTTTTCGGGGGCGTAGTAAGCCTCTACATGTATTCATGCAGATTTATTATTATGCTAACTCTATAGATGGTCAGGGATCTTGCACACTCCCCGTCCACTAAAAAGTTTTAAAACAATGGTATTAGAACCTATCTGGTGCATTCCGGGCATTCTTTGGTGATTCGTGTAGATTCAGCCGAGTACTCAGATATAAGCAGTTACACGCCTGTATATATTTTATAATTATAATATTACGAAATAAGTTTTAGCAATTTTCTCTAAAAATTTTCTCTTATTCTATACCCGAGTAAACAATCCAAAGATGCCGAAGCACAAACAAGAGGATCTGTCTCGACAAGTACATCGAAAACGGACGGCTTCTCAAGATGGCGATGACAGACAGGTGGTCCAGGAGCAGGTGTGGTGGTCCATGAAACAGGGTGTGCAGGAGGTTGAAACACCACTTCCTACATTCTCCGCACCAGGTGAAAATATTTTTAAAATCCGACTTTTGACCCAATTATTTGATGATAGTCAAAATAATCAAAACATTTGCAAAACCTGTTGCCTAAACTTTAGAACCAGATCAAGAATCTGGGGTTAAACAACAAATGGAAAATACCTAGAAGTCTGAACTGACTTTTTAAATCGCATTTATATTGAGAAACATCCTTGTAACATCGTCAAGATATGAAATAATCAGCAATATAAGGTTTGCTTTTAAACACCTCGGTTGTACGACTCAAAATTTAGACTTCATGTAAACTGTTGCCAAGAAAGGGATGTTATAGATGTTGTACTTGCAGCCTTTTAAAAACGTTCAAGTCAGTCTGCTCACAAAATGTTTCCGATTTTAACAACCGAAGGTTCTATAGTGAACGACTTTTCAACCACGTCCATAGATGTCTTAATTTTTTTTTACACTGCTTTATATTGTACGCTTTAATTTCAGCAGTCAACGATATATTAAACCAAACCTCTGAAAATATCCATTCTAGACAACATTTCCTCAAGTCCGCTGAGGCGTTATGCTCTTATTTCATATTCGAAATATTTTGTAAACTTATTCAATGATCTATACAGCAGGAGTCAGACTTGCATGATTTTGTTATTGTTAAATCATCTTGTGATACCTACCTTCTTTTAATGTCGAGTTTCGATCACATATGCCGAGATCTTGGCGATTCGTTTTGTAAGGAGAAATGGGTTGGCCCCTTTATTTACCTCACATATAAACAATAATAAGAAAAGCAATCAGTTGGGTACAAAAAAAATGTAACCTTTAGTTTAAAACTCAAAGAAAATAACATTAAAGCAACTCTAGTCGGTGTTGGAGTTATGTGTTTTTATTTCTAAGACAATACCGGCAGGTCGTGCATGTTTGATGATGATGCCATGTCATTAGTCAAGAAACCCCTTCATTTCATTAGAAATATCAAGAAAATAAGAGAGAGAACGCTTCCCTGTTTAAAATACATAAAACGTGTATATTTAGCGACTAGACTGGTTACAAGATGTTATGTTTGAATTTTTTCAACTGACGCATCCGACAATTCTAACCTTTAGCGGGTTTAAATAGCCATTATGCTAAAATTGTGTCTGTAAGGGCATAACTTATTTTAATAAGTGCTCGTGTCGTTTGAGAATCGAGCCTTCGTTGAAACATGAAGTCCTCACAAACGTAAAACTCAATGCATTGAATTCGTAAATTTTTAATCATCTTTCAATGTTATAGAACTATTTAAATCATAGTGCAAGCATATTCCTGGAAAATGGAATACTATCTGCATCGCTGATTCTGTTAGTCCTTTTCATTGAGCAAAACTTTACCACATTTGTGATCAACTTGGGTCTCAAACACCATTTTTACTCTAAATATCAATGTTTTAACGAAATTTATTGCATCCCTTAAAGCTGCATATTCACAATTCGTGGGATACCTGAATATCTCAGATGCGGTTCATATTAATTGCATATAATACTTTAAAATGACTGAACAGAAGCGAATTTCACAGAAATTTTGTCTAATCAGTGTCATTTATGATCTGTTTGTGAGAAAATTTTACTGCATTCGTAGCGCTATAGCAACTTTAGCTTTAAATAAATTCACTCGTACTTTGACTTACAGGAAAATTATATTCCATTTACTTAATTAACGGGTCTTCTACAATTTTACATGTAACAATTAAAATGGATTTTTGAACATATCGATATTTTCGTTATTGATGCGTAACTGCCTTTTAATCAATATTCCCATCCAACTATTAGCGGTCATATTCCTGCTTTAAGTTACGTTAACATAATTGACTATACCAGGTAACACAGAACATTTCATGATAAAGCTATACTGAACAAAAATAAAAAGTATCCACATTTTATGCTTATATTCTCATTAACATACTTTCATTTAATCAGGTACGCTTTGAATGGTGTTTAATTGGTTAATCTCAGTTGTTTTCAATTTCTATTGTTCATAAACATAATCTTCCACACCAAGACCTAAGCAACGGCAAGTCGAATAACAATTAATAATCGATTACAAAACACTACATATTCAATTTAAAGGGAGGTAATTGAAAGTGGTTGGACTTTCTAGCGTAGTTTATCGACGACTACTTGTTTTATTAATGCATGTTTTATGATTTTATTGATCATAAGAGGTGGAAAGATTAATTTAATTCAAACCAATGTGAATACTTCAAAGAATCACTGACTTTTTCCTGGAACCCTCATTACAACAAAGGGAAAGATAACTAAGTTATGGCTGCAGATTTTCAAGAACACTTTTTCTCTTTGCAATGATAACAGAAATGCAAAGTTGTCCACATACAGATTTCTCAGTTTTCGTTTTCAAATTTAGCAAAATTTAAGATAGGAAAGTGGATACTTTTTATTTTTGTTGAGTATATATTAGATTGTTTGCGTAAAAAAAACAACACAAGAAATGGTTTTAGGAACAATCCTCGGCAAACTCATTTTCGTCCTTGAACAGTAATACACAAGTATGTCGCTGTGTTTTCACTGCCGGTTTTTTCGGTTTGTTTTGTTTTTTCGTTTTAGCCCTACTACGGTTTAGTGATTTTCTAAATAAGAACACTAAAATTTATGTATGTAATACGTCATTAAGATTTTGTTATGAGAAGCAACATATTTGGGCTCTATTTAATGTCATCGAAAACTGAGCTAAGGGGTTGTTGTACCCATTTCATGTTTAAATTGACCATTGAAATAGTCAGTATTTATGATCACGTGGACATATGCAAAATTAAATCAATTATCTGTCACGCAAAATTGTCATTTCAATTGAAGTCACTTGAAACTTTTCAATTTTTACATAGTTATATCCGATGAATTATTGAAAACCAACTACGTTCAGGCGATTGGAACTCTTTGAATATTGTGCAATATTATATAAGATTGATATTATATGTGCCTGTCTAAATATAACTATTTCTGGCTATATCCGAGCTCTTTGAAGGATGTACAATGCTGTCTATAATGAATTGTCATTATAATTTGACTTAAATAATTTTACTATTTCTGGCCATCCGAGCTCTTTGAAGGATGTGCCATGTTTTATATAATGAATTCTTATTATAAGGACTGTGACTGACGTTCAATTATTTTACTATTTCTGGCATTCCGAGCTCTTTAAAGGATGTGCCATGTTTTATATAATGAATTCTTATTTTAAGGACTGTGACTTTCAATAATTTTACTATTTCTGGCAATCCGAGCTCTTTGAAGGATGTGTCATGTTGTATATAAATAATTGTTTTTAAATTATGATTTTCTGAATAAAATTAAATAAATAGTATTACATGTACTATATGATACAGTTGGGCTATCTATTTATTGCTAAATTTCTATAGACCCCCCTCTCCCATCAGCCCAACAATTCATTTGACGACCACCATTTTCAGTTAAATTCAAAAAAAAAAAAAAAAAAAAAAAAAACATTAAAAAATAAGGATTTGGAAAAAAGGGCTGCTGAGCTTAATGTGGAGGCAGGCAGTCCGTGTTTATTAAACAAGGGGTCGTCACTTTTCAAAATTATAATGTGATGTTATCAGTATCCATATGCTGTAATGTGAAAGCCGGCAACATCTTTGGCATTTTAATGCAGATAGGTGCCGTTGAATGTTATTTTCTGGACATCCGAGCTATTTGAAGGATGTACCATTATGCAATTATGGCTGTTGACAGGATAATTAGCATAATAAACTTCTATTTAGCGGATTTTTTTCCGTTTGAACGTTTGAAAAATGTGGAGGCAGGCAGTCCGTGTTCATTAAACAAGGGGTCGTCACTTTCAAAATTATAATGTGATGTTATCAGTTGCCATATGCTGTAATGTGAAAGCCGGTAACACCTTTTGGCATTTAAATACAGATAGGTTCCGTTGAATGCTATTTTCTAGACATCCGAGCTGTTCGAAGGAATGTACCATTATGCTCTAATAGCTGTTGACAGGATAAATAGCATTTATAATTAACTTCTTTTTAGCGGATTAGTTTCCGTTATATGTTTGAAAAATTTACTTTACCGTCCTTTGCACTCTTTACTTACAATTTAGTTATTAAATATACCAACTATCAAAAGTTGTTTACAAAGTCCAGTCTATAGAAGCGGGTGGTCTTTGTTCCTAATACAATTATTCCTTTATTTATTGACGGATAAAATTGGTATTTTAACACAGGCGGTCGTTATTCAGCGGTAGTTTGACTGTAATATGAAACCAGTGACTTATTGCATGATATTGTAAATGTTTATTGACTTTCAACCCGTCGTCTGGAGATTTAATTATTTATGTAAGCGACCTTGGGTTAGGCATAAAACATTAAATCTTACATGGATGGTCAAAAATGTTTTCCGAGTGGTTAGGGATGAAGCCTAATATAAGTTTTATTTGGTCGCAGCCTCTACCTAGAAGGTCTTGACGGTATATTACTAACAATGTTATCGCAAACCAAATGTAAACAGTTTCCTGCGAACTAATTGCAAAAACGGGTTTGGTTGTCTTACAATTCTCGTTATCAATCGAGATACCCTTCATTTTTCATCAGTTCTTCCCCGGATACGAGATTATGGTTAAAAACCACCCCGGTATATTGGGAGCTGCTTATAAATTCCGTGTACACTGCCGTACACGTTTTACTACAACAGATTTAGAATCTAAATACGACATTGTTTTTCACTTTAATAATTAATCCTGATGTATAAATATTAGTTGGCTTTTTTACTGTCCGCATTAGCTAAATAAACTTCTGCCGCAACGTTTTATTAAACGACAGCTGGAAACTTCTCAACAATTATTATATATAATATAATAAGTATCAGGACCGTGAACGTAATGTTTGCATAAAATTGTCATGGGTTTTGGGTCGTTTTATGATATTCCGCTTTTGGCGGAAGGTTCGTTCGCCTACTCTCTCACCTTTTTGGCGATTTTTAATATCATAAAACTCTTGCGCCCGTGGACGGAGCAAGAAAAAACGTCAATACATATTCAATAATTCTAATGGAAGTTTTACTCAGTTTGCATTGTTAAGCTATATATAAATATTATCTAAACCCAGCCATGACAATTTTGTGCCAATCCTTAATAAAATAAAATATATATAAATCATTTGTTTTTGGTCATTGTTTGTTGGTTAATAGTATGTTTAATCGATTAAAGATTAAACACTTTAACCAGCAGAAATGACTCCTGTTACGTCACATGTCACCACGTGACTTTGCCTATATAAACTCTTGTCTCCGCAGATTCCAGTCTTTTCGATTCTTAATCAACGGAAGGAGGTAGAGGAATTGCTACTTTACATAAAAAACTTTGTTTAATAACTCCCCACCCAACCCTGCCCCTTTTTCTTGGTTGTGTAATATATTTCCAGTGTATTACACATCGTCGTGGCTGGAATTAGCTTGGATCTGGCGATAGTATGCAACCAGATTTCTGTAAACCATGTGATGGACAATCGCAAGAAGACTGTCTGTATACATCTATAACTGGCATCGGTACAGATGATGTTCGAACATGTGGGATCAGACTTTTATAGGGAGGTAACTCGTTGGCGAACTCCCAACATCGGTGTTAACAATTTTTTTAAAAAGGGAGGTAACTCGTTGGCGAACTCCCAACATAGGTGATTACAAACTTTTACAAAGGGAGGTAACTCGTTGGCGAACTCCCGACATTGGCAATAATAAACTTTTATAAAGGGAAGTAACTCGTTAGCAAACTCCCTAGTTAACCTGAACTTTCTTATTTTAGTATGCTAGCGATTGTTTAATATCATAAAACTCTTGCGCCCGTGGACGGAGCAAGAAATAACGTCAATTGATATTCAATAATTCTAATGGAAGTTTTACTCAGTTTGCATTGTTAAGCTATATATAAATATTATCTAAACCCAGCCATGACAATTTTGTGCCAATCCTTAATAAAATAAAATATATATAAATCATTTGTTTTTGGTCATTGTTTGCTGGTTAATTACGCTCGGTATTCATCATAACAAAAACTATTAATTACCTGTTCAATTGGTCAATTAAGGACTTAAAATATTGTACTGAGCAAGTTGAGAACTGCCAGAGACGTCGTAAGAGAACTGGGTCTCCCTTAAACCTGATCGCAGTCGCCATGAGGTAATTATCATTACTGCTACATGCATTACCCAACCCGTCATGCTGCGCACCAAGACTGAAAACAGGTATAATCATTCACTGAAATTATCTACTAAACGCCTACAAAATACAAATATAGACAATAGTGGAAATATTTTATAAAGAGAACCAGATCCATTTGAAGTTTTGATTTACAGACTTACAAAAATCTTTTTATGTTTTTATTAATCAAACGATAGCGGAAAAGATATTAAACAACATCTGATATCAAAATTCTTAGTATTTCAGTTAATGTCTTTTTTACTTTTGCGACAACTTTTCAATTTACGTCAATTGGCGAATGCGCATGAAAGCCAGCAAACTTAGTTAATCGAGAATATTATCTTTAGATATGTAAAACTGAAGTGCTGAAAAGAATTTGTAAGAAACCGAATAGTTTGAGAGACTTAAGGGACGCAATCGTAAACAATTCATAGGCAATACCCGAACAAAGGAGAACGTTTGCAAGCCCTTAACAAGGATTGAAAGAGTGCACTATAAAGTACAGAAACATCCAATGCATTTGTCTTGCAAACAATCTACTGCTTTTATGATAACATTTTCCTCGACAACGTTTAAACATTTTTTCGATTGATCAACGACGAAATCCTAAACAATTCTTAGGCAATACCAGAACAAAGGTGCACGCTTGCAAGCCCTTAACAATGATCGAAAGAGTGCACTATAAAATACAGAAACATCCAATGCATTTGTCTTGCAAACAATCTAATGCTTAAAATTATGATAACATTTTCATCGACAGCGTTTAAACATTTTTTCGATTGATCAACGCATGTGCAATTCTAAAGGTAAGTATGTATACTGAGCAAAAATGAAAACTTGACACTTTCTATTTTGTGACCAAATTTTTAATATTACTTTTAAGGCAATAACTTAAGATGTAATATGTGCACAGACCATCTAGACATCTGCAGAAAACTAAAACGTATCTCACAGTTTGTCTTTAACGTGAATTAACAGTGTTTTTTTTCACTTTTTTTTTGGGGGGGGGGGAGGGGGTCGCAGCCCTTTGGAGGGGGAAAATTGCGACACGAACAAAGGAAAGGAGGACTATTTGGAAGATACTTGCAGCTGTCAAACACAACAAAACAAAGTATTCACTGATTCACTGACTTTTTGCTTTGCTAAAACTGAAGTTTATTCACCAAATTAATCTTGCCTCATACTTCCCAGAGTTGAATTTTCTTGCATCAGAAATAAATTAAGATTTATTATCTTCACATAAGCTGGGCAAATCGAAACGTCCGTTAGAGACTCCAGCAAAGGGGGAATTTTTTATTGAACGTGGGGGGAAAATATATGCTATTTTGAGGGGGGAATGGGGCCCTATTTCTCCAAATATTTGGCATAAAAAAAACACTGATTAACGTTAATGATGTAGGAACACCCTCTAAAATGAAGTTCACAGAATAAAGAACCGTGAAAGCGAGGTGTTCAGTAACGATTGTGTCCACCTCTAGTGTCTCTTACAGCCACACAACGTCTCCTCATGGATCTCAGCACGTTTGTGAACACTGCTTGAGGAAGACGTCTCCATTGTTCATCAAGGGCACGTTGAAGATCATGCAACGTCTGCTGTGGGTTGACTCCTTGACGAACACTTCCACCTAGCTCGTCCCAAATGTGTTCAATGGGATTGAGGTCGGAACTACGCGACGGCCATTCTAGGACTTAAACACCGGCATTTCTCAGAAAGTTCTGCGTAAGAACTGCCGTGTGGGGTCTAGCGTTGTCGTGCTGGAACGTTAATCCAGGGCCATGTCTCTGCATAAACGGAAGAAGAACAGGTTGCAAAATCTGATCCCTGTACTAAACAGCATTTAAATTGCCTTGAACAATAACAAGAGGTGAACGTCCGTGTGCACAAAAACAGCCCCAAATCATGACGCTGCCACCGCCAAATTGGTCAACTTCACGGACGCAAACTTGAGCGTGACGTTCACCTCGCTTGCGGTAGACTTGGGCCCTGCCGTCGGCAAATCTCACTGTAAATGGGGATTCATCGCTGAAAGCAATTGAATTCCACTGTCTTTGGTTGAACCTTAAATGCCTTGTGGCCCACATCAGTCGGTTGCGGCGATGAAGAGGTGTTAAAATTGGACCATTATAGGGTCTCCGTGGGCGAAGTCTAGCGGCACGCAAGCGGTTTCTGACAGTTTGTGCAGTTATCCGCCCATCAAACAATTCTCTGCTTGTAGAAGTCGCAGTCAGAAATCTGTTGCGAAGATGACGTAATCGTATTGCTTGATCATCCCGACGTGACGTCACACGTAAGACTCCTGGCCCCGGACGGTCGGCAACTGTTCCAGTTTGATAGACTCGCGTCCGGAGACTAGAAATAATCTGTCTGGAACAATTAAAGGCCCTTGCCACAGCGGCTACAGGTTGGCCAGCATGGAGTCTCCCTATAGCTCGATGACGTTCTTCATTTGAAAGTCGCGACATTTGTCCAAGACATTTGTCCAAGAATTTAAAAACGAAAATTTCAATTTGATTTTTCGGTCAAACTCCTCTAAAGATATTCAGTTTAAGTAATCATTCACCAAATGGCAGCTCAACTTTGTGGCAGCACGTGCATTTCCCGTTTTCCGTGTTGCAGGTCTACACGGTCACGGAATGCACGTGACTGTACAATTTCGCGAAATTAACGCAGTCACAACGTTTTCATGTGCTACAATGTATGCATACTGTTCAAAATATTTAAATTAAGAGTATAAGAAAAAAAATGAAAAAATAACAGTGTCGAGTTTTCATTTTTGCTCAGTTTAGATAATTAGATAATATTCCCGGTGTGTATCCTTAGTTACCTGTGACCCAGTTCATGTGTAGCACATATAACGGCAGGAAAGATGAATTCGTTCTGAATTATCGACGTACTGTAGTATGTGCACATTGCTGATGGATATGCTCCTCCTATAAAAAAAAACATTAGCATATTAGTGTTATACTATTTTAAGATTTATACAAATGCAATGTTTTGCAGCAAAGTTTAAAGTTGTTAAAAGTTGCATGCTGCATAGTTACACTACAATAATTATTCTATTAGTAGCATAAGGATATAGTATAATTGTTCTATTAGTTAGAATAAGGATAAAATATAATCGTTCTATTAGTTAGCGTAAGGATATAGTATAATTTTTCTATTAGTTAGCGTAAGGATATAGTATAATTGTTATATAAGTTAGCATAAGGATATAGTATAATTGTTCTATTAGTTAGCATAAGGATATAGTATAATTGTTCTATTAGTTAGCATAAGGATATAGTATAATTGTTCTATTAGCATAAGGATATAGTATAATTGTTCTATAAATTAGCATAAGGATATAGTATAATTGTTCTATTAGTTAGCATAAGGATATAGTATAATTGTTCTTTTAGTTAGCATAAGGATATAGTATAATTGTTCTATTAGTTAGCATAAGGATATAGTATAATTGTTCTATTAGTTAGCATAAGGATATAGTATAATTGTTCTATTAGTTAGCATAAGGATATAGTATAATTTTTGTTCTATTAGTTAGCATAAGGATATAGTATAATTGTTCTATTAGTTAGCATAAGGATATAGTATTGAGATGCTAATAGTTTTGTGGGTTTTTTGTGGTTTTGCTGTTGAAAAGACGATGAATTTTGAAATTTAACAGAAAACAAAACTAACTTTTACGTTGTTCACAAATGTTGAAACAATAGTGTACTGAAACATGTGTAATGAATTTATAATACAATTATAGACTGGAAAAAACATTATCCGTAGACCATCGAAAAATATGTACTTTTTTAACTTATAATGACCAAAGTTTCTCAAATCAAAAGTCAATTTTTATTATACGTATTCTTCGATCAAACAGTCACGTGAAAAATATCTCTACTATCTTAATATCTTAAACTGTTGTAAAAGTATTTTAAAACATTTATTAAATTCATTACCAACAGGATCTGCACCCGTGTCTGTCACATTATACCTAAACAACAGAAAAAAATATTTATTTCATGTTTGTCTGTGAATTATAGAATTTTCCCGTTAAAATAATAGTTGAAGCAGTGGAATATCATTTTTATTTTCTCTGCTTTTTTCACGTTGTAACCCAAACGCATATAACATACCGAATGAGAACGTTTAGAAAACGGGTTCAAATATGGATATTTGACGTCATGACGTAACGTCATAAACAAGCGGTTTGGCGCCATTTCTTGCAATTTTTCTGTAAAATTCACACATATTGTGCACTAAAAGCATAAAATAAAAAGAACATTTGTTTGTTTTTTTTTTAACCAGAGAAAGATAGAAATATATTTCACTCGTGAACTCCAGAATTCCGGAGCTCACTCGGTGAAATATATTTCTATCTTACACTAATAAAAACACATATCCTCTATATGATTATTGTATCGTTAGAGTTGATTAATGATATCTTGACAGACACGTGAAACAGTTAAAACATGATCTTTTGAGATCTAGGACCTTGTATGTCATTCCGCGGAGAAATTGTAGAACGGGGTACATGCATTTCAATATCAAGCTTGACATATTTTAAAATTATTTACAATTTATCAGTAAGATAAACGAACATACACCACGTCAGTATTTAGAGGATAATACACGGCTGAGCGGGGCCGAGGCGTGATAACCGGCCCGAGAGGAGCATAACGGCCCGAGGGCTTTAGCCCGAGGGCCGTTTGCGACCGAGGGCCGATTATCACGTCTCGGCCCCGCTCAGCCGTGTATTAACGTCTATAATACATACCTTTATAGACATCTATTTAGATATCTTTTTATAAAATGTTCACTTTTAGGTTATTAAGTGAGCACTTGTTAATTGAACGAACACGTCACGATTCAAGTATTACGTCATTTATGTTTAATATGTGACGTAATTCGACGAATGTTTACTTTTTCAAACAGTGCAAATGACTTGCGGTTTAAAGTTTCTTTTCTTTTTTGCTTTTAAACCAGAACTTCATTGCAAAATCATTGGACAGGACGGAATATGTTTTAATTATGAATGGTAGAAGTGTTTTACGTGGTATGAGTCTGTAAAGGCTATGATTTAAGAGTGTTTCATACTCATACCACTGCTGCGAGCTTCGATTAGACTACACCAAATAGGCTTTATTCTACCGGACGTATGGAGAAAACGATAAGAAAAAAAGGATTGGAAGTAACGTGATTTTAAATCGGGATATTTCTCTGGTACGTACATTTCAGTTTTAGTTTTAATCATTCCAATCTTCTGTTTAAATAGATGATTTCTTTACGACTGAAAACAAAACGGAAATATTGTGACGTCGCGCGCTCATCACGCGAGGGCTGATATCATGATATCAGCCCTCGCGTGAGGGCCGATTATGTGATAATGCCCCGGTCTGGACAATAATAGCCAAAATTACTATATGAATTTGTTACTATAAATAGTAAGGTATGTATTATATAAACGTCAAATCATAGCTCCTCCTGTTTTGGCTGCATCGATAAAGTCTACGTAGAGTTCCGAGTTATCGTTTCTTGTGCACTTCGTGGTAATTTTTCTTTTGAAACGGGGAATTTGAATGGCAGCCATTATATTATTATTGGATCGTTTATCTGCAGTACCCTCCCCCAGTCGCAGATGTACGACCGAAATTTACGACATCGTGGCTACGATTTGTTTGTTGAAACGCAATATTCGTCGCCGCGTATCGTACGACCGAATTACGACAATCGTGGATTGCGATCGGTCGTTCGACCGTTGATGAAACGACCCCAGATTATTTAATTTCGCGTAAAATGGTTACCAATGATATATTACTGCTGCTATGAACATTGTGTTAGCTGGTCTTACAGTCTGTATCTGAAATTATTCGGTTAACAATAGTTAATGGATTTAGACTATTTTACCCAGGAAATGCGTCTAAACTCCCACATAGCCGTTATTTTAAAAAAAGACCTGTGTAAGGCCAAAAAACAGACAATCCTATAATCGTACATGCTCGTCGCGGGAAAATATTTTTGGGGGAAATCGACGTTAATCCTTGAAATGACGCCATAACGTTTACCAGACGTCATTTCTTTTATGTTTTCGCGGTAAAAATAACTAATTTAGGGAAAATGTGTCACAAGATCACATAATTGTTATGAAAAATAACTGATAATCATCAGTTCTTTATAAATAAACTAACAACAAACAAATATTACCGAGGCGACGTGCCCCCCTCCTCCCCTCCCCCCTCCCAAAAAAAAAAACAACCTTTAAAACAGTTTGTTGCATGCACTACTCACCCTGTAAAGCCCATGGCGTGGTCAAACTGTGGCAGATTATTTTGGGTTCTTATCCAATTTGTAAATGCACTTAAACCAGCGTTAATATCGAGCTGACCATTCACTTGTCTCTGTTCTGACCAGGGTGCAGTCTGCGCTGTCTACAACGATGGTAAGTTGTGTCATAAATAGGTTTTTATTTTATGCTTTCAAGTGAATTATAGAATTTTCTCGGTGATATATAAGTGGTATTTCACTTTTTTTTTACGTTGGTACCCAAACGCACAATACTTTCCCAAAGAGAACGTTTAGAAAACGGGCTCAAATTTGAATATATGACGTCATGACGTCAAGTCATAAACAAGCGTTTTGGGCGCCATTTGTTACCATTTTTTTGTCAAATTCACATAAATTGTGCACCAAAAGCAAAAAAATAACAAGAAAATTTGTTTTTACAAGTGAAAGATAGAAATATTAATGTATTTCACGTGAACTCCGGAATTATGTATTTTCACTCGTGGCTTCGACACTTGTGTAAAATACGAATTCCGGAGCTTACACGGTGAAATATTTTTTATCTTACACTGGTAAAAACAAGCAAGTTAAGGGGACGCAAAATTAATATGCTCATTGGGTGGGATAATGAATTAAATTAATGCTTAGATTCACCAGTCTCCTTTCAGCATTGCACTATTTTTTCACACGTGTTCAAGAGGAAATTATACAGACCAGTAATCAGTGTCTGAAAAGTTTTCTAAGCTATTAAACTATTAAATACTTACGTCAGCAATGTAGACGCCAGCTGAGAGTATTTCATAGACAAAGTTCTCGGAAGTAATCGTCTTGTACCGCACGTCAACCTAATACACAAATTTAAAATTATCTCTATTTATAGTTCGTCAACCTAAATCATTTTGAATTTATTTATAGTATGTCAGCATAAACAACGATGCTGTATCTACTTAATATATAGTTCATAAATCTAAATTACAATGTTTTATCTATTTATCTATTTATTCGGTTCAAACCGAAATTAGAAATCTACTTTCGGTTTGAAGCAGGAAGTAAGTTTTTTCTTGAATTTCTTGAAAACCCTAACATTATTTTGACGAATTGGCACTAAACATTTAGTTCTAAACGACGTCATCAGTTCCATTACCTACCGCATTGACAATGAAAACCATGTATTGCTCAATCATCTGCAGAGCCTGAGAGCGTCTGTCAGTGCCGGTTGCAAAACCATACCAGCTGAAACATAAATTAAGGCGTTGCCCCTTTCATCATTGCTTATTAGACCTTAAAAATTTCTAAAATTCTATAATATAGAGAGTATTTATTTGTTTCAGTGAGAGTGAACTCAACAAACTGATATTTTCACGTCTGGCTTAGCCACGAGTAAAAATACCAGTTTCTGGTATTCACAAGTGAAATAAAATCGATATTTTCTGTTTATTTTATGTTTTATTGACAAAGTCATCGGTAAAGAACTGGAAACCCAGAGTTTTTGGTTACTTGCGGAAAGCACTTCCCCACCCAAACCACCCCCCGCCCCCTCCCCCGAAGGAAACTGAAAAACAACAGTTTTTTAATCTATATCATTGTCAAAAGAAACATCATGATATCAATGGCGTACCAAAGAGCTAAAACAGTAGTTAGGCAAAAAACAGTGAAAACAAAACGGGTATTCCACAGTTTCAAAACTGTGGAATACCGTTAAATTTTTATTTCACTGAGAAAACTCTTTAATTCACTGGAAAACATAAAATAAAATTTTCTTTTTTATCAATGACAGTGCAATGACAACTGTCATTATATCACCTTAAAATACAATTTACATTTAATAAAAATTTATGAAAAAGTTATCTATGCTTAAGGGTCAATTGGTGTACCATAAGAACTAAAATATAAACAATGCCGGATAAAGTTTAATAAACAACAGTTGTACAAAAAAGTGTTTATGTTCTGTTCACGACAGTCAGTAACAGAAATCAACTAAAATAACATAGCCTCCAAGAGCCAACACAGCAGAGATAAAAAGCATGGGTTTATAAAATGACCGGTTTCAAATAAGACACTAGGGCTGAAGGTATCAAGCTGAGATTGGAAACCGGTCTCAAATCTCAAGCATCTGATTGGCTGAAATGGACACTGGTCGCCATTTCAGCAAATCAGATGCTCCAGATTTAAGAGTGTTTTCCATGCTCAGTTTTATAACCTAGGGCACTGATTCAAGTAACGAATTAGAGCGCCTGAGGGGTACATGTAACCGCATTGGAACTGTCCGTGGCAAAGCTATTTATATCTTGGGGTTTAATATAGGTTATATTGTACATTCTAACACGACTCGACGTTTTCCCAATTGAATTTACAGTGATTTATCACATGATAAATCACCGCGCGTGGAAACGTTTTCCTAAATACCGTTCGGTATAAAATTATCACGTGACAATTGTATTTTTTGCTGGGATTTAATTTCGCGCACTTAAGATGGCACATTATTCGCGAATTTTTTACCAGCGCGTAATATGATGATACCAAAGTAATAGAATAATATTTATTTATATTTTTACATAAAAATACTAGAAATATTTTCCGGCAACGTTAAGGTGGCGTTAACGCACCATTTTAACGCATTCACGTCATTTCCGTTGCTATATATGTTACTTCCTGGTGAAGATATTAAACCGTTCGAATGCCGGAAAAATACAGTTCGAACGACGAATGGAGAGTGCTGGATTCGCGGTTGGATGGACATGTATTCAAGTTTGTTATTCAATCTTCGAATTGTTATCAATTTTTGAATTATGGAGATTTTTAGGGAGTAAACACTAACTGCCGATCTTATAACCCTTGTGCGTTTATAACAACGCGCTAAAATTGAGTTAAAATTATTGCGCTTTTTCAGTCAGGTATGTCGTGTTAGAATTGAAATAATCAATAGCTTGATATATTGCAGGATAAATCACGGGGCGTCGTTCAGCTGCCTAGATATATATCACTCAGGGCTACGCCCCTCGTGATATATCCTTACGCAAGAACTCCGGTCCGTGATTTATTTAGAGGTTAATGAACAGGTTAGCAGTGCCTTTGAATGATAATGGCCCTGTCATGTTGATAATGGCCCGGGGCCCTCGCGCTACCCATTACATACCGAGTCTCTAATATGAACAAACAAACAAGTTGTCTTGTTGAATTAGCTCTGACCCACGCTGCTCGACAATGTTGCATGCAATAGCATACACACACATAAAACATAAGAAGCGTCATTTCTAAGCGGAATATACACTGTACGTGGGTAATAACCTCAAGAGAGTCCCGAACTATCAACTTTTGCATTGAATGATTAAGCATGTTTAAGAAATTGTCAGTTTGCACACGGCTCGAATAAAATATACGTAACAGCGACAGGTGTTAGTGATATGGTGTCAGTTTGCACACGGCACGAATCAACTACACACACCACGGATGCAAGTGTGGTGATAAAGCGCTCTGGTGCATGTAAATCAGCTTGATATGTTAATTAAAAAGGTAAAGACTTACAACTGGTAGCTGTTGTAGTCCACCACTGTAAAGAGCTCTACGGAATATTTTGTTTTAGTTTGGCGACGTGTTCGCTTGTTTTCATACTGTCCATAAGTTCTGGCATAGCTTGCATTGTAAGGGAACTGATCCGTGGTAACTGTCAAAATAAAGGCGATGGTTATTGCAAATGTACTAGTGTTTTATCATGCACGGAAATGAAATAACAGCTGCATGTACATGCAAAAGCTGTTTTTGGAATAATCCGCTGACAAAATTCAACTTCGGCTCTGTACACTTTAGTTAACTGAATTATCAGAGGCTGAGCGAGGCGGATGGCGAGTGTAAAGTGTGGTGTCACAAAAAAGCAGAACAAATATCCAGATATGCTTAAGGGCTCACTACAATTCTCCCCTGCACGTTCATTGATAAAAAGAAAATTATCCAAATCTCAATAACGGCAAAATGCCGTTCAATGAAACTTTGCACAAATGAGTGTTACTAATGTATCTTTATTTTGCATATGGTAAGACACGTTAGAACAGTAAAGAAAAATAGCGAGATCTAAAAATTACATAAACTTCTATTAACATAAATTCCCAAAAAATAAACAACACAAAACATCATTTTAATAACCCACATGAGTAATATGATACTGACAACAATGTCTTCTGTCCTCGTGAATTACATATGTAAACTTTATGAGATATTAGTAAAAGTGTGTTTGACCTTCAATTTCCTGGTCGCGTAAACGGATAACAATAATTGATTTCTCTTTTAAAAGTTGAAAGTTATTTACAAAGTACACAACATTTTCTTGTCAGTATCATTACACCCACGTGGGAATTTAAAAGTATGTTTAGTATTGCTTTGTTTTTGTGAATTTATGTAACTAGAATTTTAAGGAATTTTTAGGTCTAGCTTTTTTTTCTTTACTTTTCTAACTTGTCTTAACCCTTTTCTGTATAGAAACACCTTTATTGCTAGGGCGAACAGTTTAGATCCAGATCAGCCGGCACATCTGTGACGTCTGATCCGGATCTAAACTGTTCGCGTTTTGATTCATCAGGTTATTTCTGACCAAAATGCGACCAGTGCAGATCCTTACCAGATGGCATGGATGTGCCAGCTGATCTGGATCTACACTGGTCCCACATGCATAAAAATGCGTATATATCAAGGAAAGGGTTAATTTATGCAAAAAACGATACATTAGTAACATTCATTTGTGCAAAATACCACTGAACAACATTTTCCCGTTATTGTGGTTTTGATTATTTTCTTTTCATCGATGAACGTGCAGGGGAGGAGTGTAGTGGGCCCTTGAGAAATGCAATAAACTACAGATGTGACAATTTTTAACGGGTTATGTGTATGGTTTTTATTATAAATAAAAAGACCTCATCCCCTATAAAATCACGATATCCCGATGCAGTTAAATGCGAACAAGTTAATGTGCATTTAGAAAAAAAATGTATAGCTTTGGCCATAATAATCAACGACTTTGTCTACTTTTTGTTTACATGTATCCATGTAGGGATAGGAAATAATAATCACATATCTAATTAAACTCTTTAATTTCAAGACGTTTCGGCCATCGGCCTTCTTCAGTTGAAATTGCCACAACAAGCTTACATTTTCTTATTATCACAACATACATACAGGAAGTTAAGAGAAATCTGTACTTTGTCTACCCCTAGAACATGGCAACCTGTACACTACACATTTAATACATGTAAATAGACAAGTTTCTGTAATAATAATGTAACCCGTATAATGTAACACAATACAAGATACGACACTGCCTACCTGGAATACAGTTAGGCAGTTGAACACATGTATACACATACACGGTGAGTAGACGATCACCAACATTGAATATATATAAGACGCAAGCTAGCATAACATATTGCCTGGGTTATAATAATATGTGTCTCAATCCCCTTATGTTAGTTTATCAGTATGTTTTTCTATGAAGAATATACCTTGTGGGTAGGCAGGTTCAAACACCAGTGTCTGTTCGGGTACCTTTGAAAGCACGTGATCTGCATTCGAACTTATTGCAGCACCTTCTATCGGCTGTATGATATACAACGACCAGTTGTGGTGGAATGCTCCAAACTGAAAGGTAAATGTTGGTTTGTGTCAGTGCCTAAGAAAAGTGTTTTCATCATACCCAGTAAGAAGAAACACAATATCTGGCACACTACGGGTACAGGTGTCTTTAATCATATTTATTGACATTTTAGTTGTTGGAAAGTGATTATAGGAACTTATCTGATCTCGGTAAGATCACTGAATACACGCCCTTTTCAAAATGCTATCAACCTTCTATATAATGTATGTTTATGCGCTTTTGTACGCAACATTGTCGAGTCAATGGGTGGATTCGTGTTTTTTTACAAAGACAACTTTTACTTGTTTGTTCATATGAGAGCATGTTTGGGCAAGTGTGAGGTTGGTGCACCCTAGAACTCGGTTGAAACCCCCAGTGGCAAATTGCAAGCCACTGACCGTTCCAAAGCGGTAAACCCCCGGGTTTTCATTATTGTCAATGGTTTGTAATGTGTCTGTTTTGAAATGGATCATTTTATGAACCATGCTCTCTCAGCCTCTTCTTCTTGGCTGTGTGGGGAAGTGTTTTCTGAATGTGGAGATTCCTGTGCCCACGGTTATAAAACTGAGCATGGAAGCCAGTCTCAAATCTCAAGCATCTGATGGGCTGAAATGGCGACCTGTCGTCATTTCAGCCAATCAGATGCTTGAGATTTGAGACTGGTTTCCAATCTCAGCTTTATAACTTTCAGTCCTGATTATTAAGCATTTTTTACCTTTTTATAATTATCTTTTTGTTATAATTTACTTGAGATCGTTTTACATATTTTTAAAATCCCTACAATTTCTTAAAAATTGTCAGAAATTTGGTCTATAGGTAAGTTTTGAGAAATGAATTAAGCTGTCTTACAATGTTTTGACGAGTAGCTTTGTTATTGTCTTGGTTAAGCGAAATCAAAAAACTTCCTCCATGTTCCCGACTTTGATAAACACCAGTAGTCTGAAACAAAAACAAGATCTCTGTTTCTAAAGTGTCATAAAATCAAAACTTTGTTTTCCTTGTTCTGGTTGGTTGGTTGGTCGGTTGGCTGGCTGGCTAGCTTGCTGGCTGACTGGTCTGATATGGGCTGGGCTGGGCTATGAAATCGAAAGAGTTTCTATTTCACTTTTTTACTCTATGTAATATGGCAGTTGTTCGCAGGAGAAACATGTAGATCAAGATCAGCTGGGATATCAGGATCTACACGGTCCCCATTTTGATTTATTTAGTTATTTCTTAAGCAAACAAGTTCAGTTCTGATCAGACAATGATTTGGATGTAAACAGTTCGCTATTGAAAAAAACGTATACCACAAATTGTTGTTATGTAAATATGTTTTATCTCATTTCTTCACAAATGATTGTAATATACATTTTTTATGTTCGGTCTATAACTTTGTTATTTAAAGTTGGATTTTAATATTATTTAACAGAAATTATTGGCTTTTAGAGGCGATGTGTCGCATGCAACATCTTGGTCGCTACCGTGAAGGTTAAGGCCACTACATGACCTTGAAGCAAAATCGTTTCCCGTCTATTACTTAGTAATATTTTTTTATTTTACAGTAATCACACAGAAATGGAGAAGACGTGTCCCGCGCAACATTAGAGTATCAAGGTTAAGGTCACAGTGTGTCCTTGAAGCAAAATCATATCCGGCCCTTTCCTTATTTGAAGTCGCATTTTAAAATTATTTTAGAGAAATGATTGTCATATCGAGACGAAGTGTCATGCACGACATTCGGATTGCTTTCTTAAAGGTCAAGGTCACCTTGAAGCAAAATCATGTCCGGACCATGGTTTTATTATTTATAGTTTGATTTTAAATTATTTCACAGAAACGACGAGACGACGTGTCGAGTCCGGTTTGTAACCTTGTTATTTACATTTGAATTTTAAAATTATTTCACAGAAATGATCGTCATATCGAGAAGACGTCTTACCGTTACGCGCAATATGGGGGTTGATACCTTAAAAGTCAAGGTCAGAAGGACACAGTGTGACATTGGAGCAAAATCATGTCCGGCCGATAACTTTATTAAAATTTATACTTTAAAATTATTTCACGCTGGTGAGGGTGGCCTTAAACGTTAGCAATAGACTTGTGACCAAAACCAATTACATTTCTATTGTTAAAATTTTTTCGACCACTGTTGTAGCCAGTGAGACTAGTTATGATTTAGTCTAGTGTGTTGATCAAATAATGCATAAAATTAAAACAACAGTTGTTTGTTAAACATGTATGTCCCCCAATCGCCGATTTGGATAGCTGCTGTTTTTAATGAAGGTCCCTGTTACCTCGAAACTTGACCTACTAACCTCAAAATCAATAGGGGTCATCTAAATGTAGATCATATCTGAAGACTGTATGACAAATGGTTGTCAAGTTATTGATAGGACAAGGTTGGTTACTGGCGGACGGACAGACCTACAGACATGTGGAAAACAATATACCACCGCTTTTCGAAGGGGGGATAAAAAACAATCCATTACTTAAAAAGTATACATGTATTTAAGTTACCTGTTCTTTCGCGACAAAGACTCGTTCAACGTGGCCATTTATGGACATAAACAGTGGTATGTCATTAAAGTTGTTATTTCTCTCTAAATGGATATCAACACTCTGACCATTAAGTGGGAGTTGTGCCACCGTGGTTTCCGGTAAAACTGTATGGATGTCGGTCTCTCCAGCAGCGTCCCTTCGAACTCTGTCTTCCTCGTAAGCTCGAAACGTCACCCGAATATATTCTGTTAAAAACAACTTGCAATAGTTCGGATTCGTATTTAGACATTACAACAAAACGTTTAAATGTACTCCTCCCCAGCACGTTCATCTAAAAAAAAGAAAATTATCAAAATCTCATTAATGGAAAAATGCCGTTAAATGAAACTCTGCACGTATGAGTGTTGCAAATGTATCTTTGTTTTGCATAGAGTAAGGCACGTTAGAACAATAAAGAAAAAAATTAGACCTCAAAATTATTTAAAATTCTATTTACATAAATTCACAAAAACTAAGCAATAGAAAACATAATTTTAAATCCCACGTGAGTGTTATGATACTTACAAAAAATGTTGTGTACCTTGTAAAGAATTTTCAACTACTAAAAGAGAAATCAATTATTGTCATCCGTTTACGCGACCAGGAAGCGACCAGGAAATTGAAGGTCAAACACACTTTTAATAATATCTCATAAAGTTTACATATGTAAGTCACGAGGAAACAAGACAGTGTTGTCAGTATCAAATTTCTCATGTGGGCACTTAAAATGATGTGTTGTGTTGTTTATTTTTTGTGAATTTATGTAAATAGAAGTTAAGGGAATTTTTCGATCTCGCTATTTTTATTTACTGTCCTAACGTGTCTTTCCATATGCAAAATAAAGAAACACTAGTACACGAACTCATTTGTGCAAATTAATACGGCATTTTGCCGTTATTTGGGATTTTGATAATTTTCTTTTTATCAATGAACGTGCAGGGGAGGAGTGTAGTGAGCCCTTAAATGTTACTTATTATGAAAAGTAGGCTCAATAATTATCATCCGTTTACGCTTCCTGGAAGCGACCAGGAAATTGAAGGTCAAACACACTTTTAATAATATCTCATAAAGTTTACATATGTAAGTCACGAGGAAACAAGACAGTGTTGTCAGTATCATATTTCTCATGTGGGCATTTAAAATGGTGTGTTGTGTTGTTTATTTTTGTGTGAATTTATGTAAATACACTTAACAACTTTTCTAAGTATACACCTTCGTACAGTGGGTGGGGGGTGACCCCCCCAGTGGGTGGGAGGTGCATGACCCCCCCCCCCCCCTCTGTGGGAGGGGGGAAGACCTGGGAGGAGGTGACCAACCCCATCTACTACTCTAGGGAAGATGACCCCCCTCATCGAGCCAGAAGGGGTAATCTCCCACCGCCAAACCCGGATAACCGGGATGGAGGATTTCTAATATGTATGGAACAAGGGCGAAATCACCCAACTCATCTAAGAGCCTTCAGTCGTTCGCTGTACTGAAGTGCAAAAAAAGGTTAAAATGCCTTCTTATATCAAAACAATATCACTCTCCAGTGACTGTCAAATGCTTTGTTTCCTTGTGGTGTTTTCTTTCGTGTTTTTTGAAAAACTTGACTATTTGTAAATACATTATTGAAAAATAATTGAGAATATTAAGAATTAATAACCTTTTTCTCTGATTCTCGGGAAATATGATGGACTTTTTAAATAAAGGGACTTAATTCAATAACTTGCGTTATATATCTGGAATGTATTTCTTTTGTAGTACAATCAATGGCAGGGACCCGAATAGCTCAGTTGGTTAAGCCGCAAAATAACGCAGAACCAACAATTCTACCTGTTCAGGTTCGATTCTCGGAACTAGTAGCATACAGAATTGAAAGTGTACTTTTTTATTTCAGGATAAATGCCCTCCACAGTCTTCATTGAACTTTCATCAATAAAAACATCATACTTTTTCTGACGGCAAAATACCATTGAAAAATAATGTTGCACGAATAACTGTTATTTGATGTATGTTTATTTTACATACCTTAAGAAATGTTAGAACATTTTAGCAAAATAGCGTTATACCTTAACATTTATAAAATTCTATAAACGTACACACTCGAATACTAATCAATCGTATTAGCCCACATAAGTAATATGATACCAACAATATATTTTTTTAAAATAGTAACGTGTATTTAGACACGTCTATGGACTGACTTCTGGCCAGTATACATTTGGGCCTTGACATGTACATACTACTTTTATAAAAAAAAAAGCTTTTGCTGTTCATGTCGAATTTTGTAAATTTTAAGTATATACCATTCACAGCTGTAATTCGAGAAAATGATGTTTTTACAGCGGTTGACAATTATAAAGGTAATAATAGGTAATTTAGGTGTAATTATTCAAAAGCCATATACTTACGAACGCGGCTGTATTTTTGCTATATTCAGTTAACCTACAAGTATTTTAAAAAGTTGTTTTTTGTTCATTTTGCACATAACGTGTAACCATTTGTTGAGTACAAATAAGCGAACCATGGTTTTACGTAAAAATGTAAATCTGACTTGAAACCAGCGTCAGCTAGGTCTAATAATATGAAAATTTAAAGCTAAGAATGTTCCAGCTTGCGGTATTACATTGTATCTATATGTCAATGCCGTCGTTAATATGACCGTCTTACGTCAGGGAATTCAGAAGGATTGCTCGAAGCAACTTAACAATGTGTATTGAATATAAATGCCAAACATTGTCAGGGCTATTCATTTATTCTACTTCTTCAGTGATAAATAGGTACAATATTTCTATTTATAGGAATGCCTAATATTTGCTACAGATTTATGTGGCATACATATATAAATATAATATATGCCTCACATGTGGGTTCAGATGGGAATAAAATATGCAGTTTGATGATAGAGATTCGATTGTTAAAAAGATCATTGTACTACAAGAACAACAGCAACAAGAACAACTACAATTTTCAGTTCTGACTTTTTCTGAAAAAAAAACAACAACACAGAAACGTAAGAAATGTTCAAGATGATTTCAGTTTTATCATAAATAGATTTTTAAGGTAAACCCTGACACTGCATTTAAAGTTTTTGTCATTTTGCATTAGAAAAACCCTGTTTCAATAACATTATTTTACCGATATTTTTCATCTATAAATTTCATGCAAAATTAACTGTATTAAAAAGTGTACTTAAATTTTGCACATTCTGCAAACTATTAAGTATTTCTTTGATTTGTTTCACTGTAAAAAAAATCTGGCCTGCAAGAAATTATATTATGTACACATTCATGAAACTGTTTTAAAGCACTTGATCAGCAAACATGTGGTCTGCAATCAAGTAATTAGGTGGTATTAAATGTTCCTCAGGATGACGGTCAGCTCAGCAGGTTATTGAGATTTATGGCCATTTAATTGTACAATCGCTGATCACTGTAGCTGAAAAGCTCAGCATCTTCTAGATGCTGAGTTTAGGCATTTTACCGTTATTGGGATTTTGATAATTTTCTTCTTATCAATGAACGTGCAGGGCAGGAGTGTAGTGAGCCCTTAAATGTAACTGATTATGAAAAGTAGGCTGTCGAGTGTTATTCTGATTATATAACCAAAACTGATCTTGTGGCTGAAAGGGGCGAATTCCAGTGATCAATACTTATTAAGAGAACATGACGATATAAAATGTGTGAAAATTTTCTGTTCAACCATATAAATGTAGTCCAGCCCGTCCGGACGTTATCAGTGACGGGGTCTATCGACTTTCTACAGTAACTGAAGTACGGAGTACGGAACGGTATGCGGTACGTGCCGGACCTAATATAAATGCAACTATATGTCATGTGACTGTCTTGTTATCGCTAACACACTATACACAGTGTCATTGTCAATTCCACACTGTGAATATACCCAGATTCAAAAAAAATAGTGACCACGGCATGTGAAACTGTAAAAAGGACATACGGAAGTAGCTTGGATTGGCGTCACCATTGAGTCTATCTTCGCTGATCTCATGAGACGTCCAATCACTTGATATTACATAAAACTGACCAGAGCAAACGATGCTGATTAACCATGCTCCTTACATGTACGTCTTTTTACTCATGTGCGTTCAGTGGAATCAGATCAGCCGCCACATCGGTGCCGTCTGATCGGTATCTGCACTGGTCGTATCGTGGTCAGAAATAACCTCTGAATCTTAAATCGAACAGTGTAGATCCTGATAAAATGGCACGAACTTTTGATTAATTTTATTGTTTTAACTTCAAAAATATAACGTAGTTATTCTCTGTAACGATTAAAATAGTTCCTGAGCATAACGAATCTACAAAATAATAAGGAGATAGGCTTAATTACATGAAATTTTCGCGAAATTTAATAGGAAATGGCAGACGTCAGCAAAGGGAGGCAAATCATAGTGAATCCTTAAGGCAAGTGCTTTTCGTATTAACAGCCGATCCGTAAATACGGCCTTACATCAACAGCAAATTGTCCATGAAATTTCTTTGAGGTACTGATAAATCATTTTATATTCGGAGAGTTTAATTTTCTCGTGTTCACGCTACAACAAGAGCGCGAAATAGAACCCCGGCGAATTTAACCAATTAACAGTGTTTCTTTATAGGAAAATACAGTTGCGCGAATTTATGCCCCAGCGAATTTGATATTTACGGGTTTTGCGCGAAAACTCGTCCCCGCGAAATTAAGTACATTATAATAATAAAAGTGTATCAGGATTAAAGGGTTGAGAACTAGTTGACAAAAATTATGGGTCAACTGAACTAATTTGGACCTAAGTAGCATCTTACTAATTAGAATTTACCTCACTTATCCAAAAAATGGCTATAGTCTGTCCCACTGAGTTTGTGACCTTCGGTATTTTTACATGAAAAGCAAATAAACATGAAAATAATACGTAAATATAACCATTAAATAAATATCTCCAGACCGTTTTTTCACTTTTTTGATCATTGTCATATTTCCTCTTATATTCACGTTTTTATAATTTTTCCCATGCGCTCTAACGTTAAAATGTCGAGGTACGAAAAGGCGCGTGACGTCATGTATACAAATAAAGACCGGGGGACATGTCAAACATGACGTTTTCATTCAGTTAACCAACTGCGCAAGTTTAAGTGGATTTTAAATTGGATTGCTTTACTTTTTTTCAACATTTACAGTAAAACAACAGAAACTGAAATTATTCAGAACTATTATTTAATATCGGAGACATAACGTCACCAACTTCTATAGAATGTTAAACTTATCGCTAAAGCTCCGGTCACAACCCGCCGTACTTACAAGTGCGTGCTGTCGACGTGCAAAAACGTGGGCAGAATTCAGGGATCCACGGGTACGTGGTGAGTACCGCCTCCGTACGGATTTGGGAGCACGCAGAGACGCCGTTGCATTTTTGGTGCATGCAAACCTTTCTCTACGTCCTCGAGCGCATAATGCCTTTATTCCATAGTTCCGTGATGCGTGTCCGTGTCCGCGTCCGTGTCCGCGATTTTTCACTCGCCAAAGATATTCGGGTATATTCCATACCTCCGTGTCCGTCCGACGCGTAAGAACACCGTATGTGAGCAGCGCATGTAAGTACTGCCTCCGTACGTTAACATGGAAATCGCACGGAGATCTTGCGTTGTAAGCATGTTGTCAGCACGTACAACTCACCACATACGCAACGTACGATGCATGCAACCGCTTACCCCTTGATTTGGCGTGCGGGCCACAAGCTCACAACTTGCGCAGCCTTGAGTGTGACGTGCTTCCTATCTGCCCTAACCACGTCCGACCCAAAAACTCCCCGAACGTGACCTCCGCAGAACACGTACGGACAAAAAAGACGCGCAGCGGGTTGTGACCGGGGATTTAGGTACGCCCTAATCTGTCTGTATATTTTACTTTGACACATGTAATTGACAAACAATGTAATTGATTTTTTTCTCTTCTGATTTAAATTTAAAATGCTTAGGCGGAAACGTAAACTGTATTTTAATTTAGCAACTTAGGCATCAACTTCCGTCACACTAACTTGGAAACTCAAACAACAAGCGCAGTGAAAAGAACAACTACATGTATCTACTGGTCAGAGATCATCGCCGGTGAAATCTCGTGTAACACATCGTACATTATATTTATTTATTGATAACTGAGAGCCTTTTTAAATGCAGTTCTTAAAAATGTTTATTTTCAAAACAGGATGTACACTTATTGTTGTGATATTAGTTAAACAATGGAATGTTGATAACTACACCTTCGATCTGTGATGGAGAAATTCATAGATCTGCTCGCAAAAAGCGCGTCATTCATGCGAATCTTTCTAAGACCAAAAAAGACAGAAAGATTTTACCACCCACAATGAAAACTGCTGCGCGCAAAAAGCGTGCATTTCGTGCAAATCGTACTTTTTCATGGCACACGTCTGACGTATTTTTAACGTTTGATTGTACGTCATATGTTTATGATGTAAGAGGCAAACCTACGGCGTGCATTTCGAGCAAATCATCACGACCTCTTGAATATCGCGTAAGCTGTACGGATATTTCTTTGAATTATTAAAGATAAAAAACATACACTATGCAAAAATGATGTTTGTGATTGGAATGTCTATTGAAAATTCGCAGATTTTGTTTTTATTTATGATAAGGATTTCAGTCTACCAGAAGTGTGCTTGCTTGTATCTTTCCACGAGGTGATAAACTTTATTGCAATGCAGATATGGAGAGAACGTAACACTCTTCGGTCAGTTCACTTGCGCAATATTTTCACTTGGCACTCTAAACAAATGAACTCATAAAAATTAACATGTGTACAAAACAAAATCAGACGTAAAGTTTACCACAAATTTCTAGGCAGAAGGAAATAATAATACGGTGGCGAAGGGTCTTTGACATTTTCCAATTTTATTGTGGGCGAAAAAATGTGTTGGTGGTACCCCCATCCCCCATTTTCGATTTCCGGAACAGCCTTATTTTAAAGGTTATCATTTCACTTGTTTTGGGCGGGAAATCGGTACATTTAATTATTTTAATAGGGCCTAGGGCCTACCCACTAAGTAAATATTTTCCTTAAGGCATTTTTATTCCATTATTCAAAAACGAAAATTTCATCGTCGTAGTGAACGTAAAAACTTCCGGTCGTATGCTGCAGCCCTTGCTCGCTAACGAAAATGTATAATTATTAAAAACATACGCTTATGATAATTATATGAAACACCACG
The DNA here is from genome assembly GCA_038501625.1 of Corbicula japonica. NCBI lineage: Eukaryota > Metazoa > Mollusca > Bivalvia > Venerida > Cyrenidae > Corbicula > Corbicula japonica. The sequence continues at coordinate 7,768,186 of JAZAYU010000018.1, read as the reverse complement.
ATCTCACATGTGATTCCTCGTGTTTGTACATCCGCTGTACAACATAAAATTATGTCTGTAATTATCTTACGATATAACTGATTGTATTGCGTTTTGCAAGAGTGATTAAGAAATCAAAACATCGCAAATCAGATTGGAATTTTTATAAAGAAAGGTATTTTGTCTTGTTCGTCAGTCCGGGTGAAATGAACATTTTGACAGTCAAAATAACTTTTGAGAACTTCCCCGCTCTGTTTCAATCGCGATGACGTCACGCGTTACCTCACAAAATGGAGATCAATACTGTAAACAATGGCAACATGCCATAGGAAATTTAAATTTTGCGATTGTAAGCTTGATATAAGTTTTAAAGAAAAATCCAGGATTTTGCAACATAGGAGTTTTTTGTATTTCACAAAACAGGTATTACTTTTTAGTTTTGTTGCGTTATAAGAAAGAAATCGCCTTTTTTCGAGGGTCACAAATGAGCTGGGACAAACTATAGAATGCAGTTGACCGGTACGGATGTTTACATAGAGCTCGCATAATAAATATTAATAATTTAATGCAAGCGGGGGTGTGGGGGCAGCAGCCCCCATTGACCACTATATTCTGAACTAACTGTTGAATGAATAAATGAATTATAATGCAGGCGGAGTTATGGGGCGACAACGACAAATTTTACGTACCGGTAAACTGCAGGTGTCCCCAAAAAAGTTGCAACTCAGTTTCCTTGATGTAGGTTTAAACCATAGTAGCGATACACGGGTTCAATTTCACCAGACAATATTTAAGAAAAGAAAACATCACAAATACTCACATGGTAATTAGTTCAATACATTTATATACGTTTCTGTTGAACTAAAAATTATTTCAATTTAAGTTTGAAAAAATTCATATTGATATAGAGTCTACATTATTACAAATATAAACGTCACGTAAGAAGAAGTAAAAACATTTTTGCACTTAAATGAGGAATTGGTTCATCTGTAATATTTGTAAAACAAAGCTTACCTGTTTCAGCGCCTTTGTAGAGCGGAATGCTCAGTCCATTAATAGTCACATGCAGCAGAAAACTTAAATATCCGAAGACTTTTCCATATCGAAACATTGTATTAATTTTGAAGTAACGAAATTAAATGCACATCCGTATATTCTCCATTAAGCGATGGATGTTGTTGACGTCGCGGCGGAAATGACGTTTTAAGAAGCGCAAAAGTTAACGTCGCTATTCACCCTGGCTAACCTGGTACGCTTCGCGAACGGCACTACGCCGCGATCACGGCATATGCAACGCTTTTAACCGGCATAACCGGTGTCAATTTAGGAGATTTTGTGGGGTAAGGTAAGAAAATCGCAAAGTTTTTGGTTAGATATTTAACGGCTGTCAAATCATAACTATTTATGATTCTAGTGTTCTCTGTGTCCAGAATACAGTAGTTTGCTCAATCATTCGTGAAAATGGACCTCTCTGTACTGCAAAAGTTGTTAATTTCCTGTTTAAACGTATTTTTTCTTGATCTAAACTAAAGTCTAGTAAAGAATTATGAATGAATAAATAATGTTTGCACTGGGGGACACTGCAGTGTAAAGTTTGAGTGAGTTTTATCTATATTTTACTTGCTTTTTGCAAAAATTGAGAGGCCACGCACCGTACACCGGCACTTGATTTTTGCTACGCTGCGTATCACGGCATTTTATACGATGCTGGTATTAAAAATATTTTAGTTATCGAAATATCAAACTGCTTCTTCACATCAATATAGTTGAAGTCTGTTGTGTTGGTGTACATTGCAATACAAAGTACTTAAAAATTCTTCCATCAACCAGCAGGACCGGATTCAAAGGGCGTTATTTTGAGTTGCTCAAACCCCCTTTTTGCGCATCAATATTTAGTTTTCATGGGGATTATAAATTTGAAAGTTGGAATTATTACGTAACTACCCTAAGTCTGACCCAAACGAACTTCTTGTGTGGAAATCTTTGATCCGACTCTGAACAAAGCTAGCCTCGCAATTCAGGAGTCCGCTACCAACGAAAACCCCAATCAATAATTTGTAAAAGATTTTTGATTATGTTTACTTAATAACAATATTTAAATTGTCATGGGGTTATGGCCAGAAAGTTGGAATTATCACATAACTACCATAAGACTGACCCAATCGAATCCCTTTCTTTCATCCAACCCTGAACAAGGCTATCAGAGTATTGCACGCAAATCAATAATTTGTGAAAGATAGTTAATGTTTATTCCAAATAACTGACTTGACCTTTGACTTGTGATAAAAAATGAAATAATGTACATAATGCTGTAATCACTTTACATCAAATATGTATACCAAGTGTCATCACTGTATCTTGTTTACTTTACTTTATGAGTTATTGAAATATTAAGTCTTCTCTATTTTAATAACAGACACCTACCGCAGACCATTGGTGAAAATAAAAGGCTGTGCCTAATTTTCATTTTGCCATTTAAATGAATGATCTTGACTACTTCTAAAGTTATAAAAGTATTTTTTCTTATTTATGTATGCCTGACCTTAGACCTTTGATGAAAAATGATTCTGCATATCATACAATTGGTACACAGATTAAAGTGATTACAGCATAATGTACAACATTTCATTTCTCACCATACATCAAAGGTCATATTATATATATTACATAAATCAATGTCTTTTTGTAAAACTCTACATTCTTTTCAATACGATCTTTCAAAATCTAGCCTTTAAACCGACTTCTATAAATGATTTTTGTCAATAAACATTAAGTATGTTAAACATTAATATATTCGGTCAGTTTACATGTTATAGACAAAGTTTGAAACAATGCTTAATGTCGATTTGCCCCACCCACACCCTTACTGCTTCTTAACAAGGGGTAGATTTTTATGATTCAATTTCATAACTTTTATTGAAACAATGTCAGTTAAGTATATCTTTCACAAATTATTTTGGGGGTTTTCATCGGTAGCGGACTCGGGTATTGCGTGAAATACTCTGCTAGCTTTGTTTATGGTCGGATCAGACTTCCACAAAAGAAGTTCGTTTGGGTCAGTCACGCGGTAGTTATGTGATAATTCCTACATTCTGGCCATAATCCATATTAAAATTAAATATTGATGCGCCAACAGGGGGGGGGGGGGGTTGAGCGACCCCAAAGAATACCCTCCGGATCCGCTCCTGCTTGTTGATGGAAGAAGTTTTAAGTATATCAAACTTTGTTTTGCAATGTTCGCTAACACAACAAACTACAGCTCAATTAAATGTGAAGTAACAGTTAAAGATTTTGACAACCAAAGTAAAGTTTAATACAGCATTGAATAAAATGCCTTGATACGCAGCGTAGCAAAAATCAAGTGCCGGTGTACGGTGCGTGGCCTCTCATTTTTTGGCAAGAAGTAAATAAAATATACTGTATAAGTACTAATACTGGCGGGGGTTTAATTTTGGCGATATTGGCGGTCAGGGTCAGTTGCGCCAATATAAAACACCGCCAATATAAATCCCTGTCAATTTAAAACACCGCCAATTTAATATCTGGAAGGTAGATAACTATGATACACTATTAGCTATTTTGTCTCGGTTTCCTCCCCCTGATGAAGAAAGATTGTTGCATGTTTCTAAATTATGCATATTCTTTGAAACCTGAATAAAAACTTAAACAACACGAAACAAGAGTACATGAATGTGTTATTTATTTTCTTTAGACATAGATAGAAGGAGTGCTATTTGGCGCGTGTCGTCCATTCCTTTCAGCGGCACTTGTTTTAAACTTGAAAAACAGCATTATAGAGTTATAGCTTTTGCACATGTTCTAACTTAAATCCAGGTTTGTCAATGTCTCATAGAAACCTGCTTTAAACTAATTAAATAATATTTAATCGAACAAGTAGGTAAACTTATGATGCGTTAACAAAAGGAATACAATTGGAATATCAAACAAAGCAATTAAGTACTGTATTAAGTAGCTGCGATAATGTTTTCTCACTTAAAATTTAACAATAGAATAACTGCGATGTTTACTTTTCTCTTCCATTGTCAATTCTTCGCCATTTTTCACCAAGGGATTTATTTTGGCGGTCTGGCTTGTTAGCGCCAATATATGACCCCGCCAATATAAAACACTTTAAAATACGCCAAAATTTGACACCGCCAATATTAAGCGCTATACAGTAGATAAAACACACACACATTTTACACTGCGTTGTCTTCCAATACAGACAGTTTTATGCAGTCATAATTCTTCACTGAACTTCAGTTTAGCTCAAGAAAAATACGTTTGAACAGGAAATTTACAACTTTTGCAGCACAAAGTGGTCCATTTTCACGAATGATTGAGCAAACTACTGTATTCTGGACAAAGAGAAGACTGGAATCATAAATAGGCATGATTTGACAGCCGTACAGGCCTATTGGTTTGAGTATTTTTAAATATCTAACCAAAAACTTTGCGATTTTCTTACCTTACCCCACAAAATCTCCTGCATTGACACCGGTTATGCCGGTTAAAAGCGTTGTATATACCGTGATCGCGGCGTAGTGCCGTTCGCGAAGCGTACCAGGTTAGCCAGGGTGCTATTGTAAGGATATTTTCATTATTTTTTGGTTAAAATAATACCTTTTATATAAGAACATTGTATCGATATTTATATTTTTGTCTACAACTTTGGGGTAGAATCTAGTTTAGCTGACCCCGAGTGTTCAAAACACAAAAAGCCCAGCGGCGTTTGAGCGAGAAAAGCGGGGGTGTGGGGGCGGTAGCCCCCATTTAAACTCATTAATAATGAACTTCGTTTGGCACACGACCTAACAGATTTCCTCACAAGCAATGCTCTATATTTAAATATTGGGGTCCGCCAAACTAGATGTGTCCTCAACTTTGTCTGAGATTTTTGTTTATAAAAACTAATGAAATGAAGCATTTTAACTTATTCTGAAACAGAATATACGTATAGAATGTTTGTGTTCGGGAACACAAAAAGATAATCCGGACTGTAACAAAGTACCGGCGGTAAATGATAACACAGTTGGAGCACCGGGAACTCGCTCATGCCGCTGTACAAAATCAACACATTTGAAGTCGAATCTATTCTCATGATTAAAATTGGCGTCAAATTCGCCCTATTTCGTCACCTCAATGCAATAAATTAAACTACTTGAAATGGTTGACTGTTAAATTATAAGTAATAAGAAAAATACTGAAAAACTGTAAATTAAGTTAAATAATATAGAAATACGCATCGCCTGCTAACATTTTAATCAATGTTAATTAAAGAATCGTGTTTGTACCATTCAAGCAGTAACAATGGTTTGCTGAATTGGTAGACCATCCGTCCCATTCAGGTTGGAATTCCTGATTTCCCGGAATTGCGTGCAAGTAACAACTCGGGATATTGTACGTCGTAAAGTGTTGGATGTGCAGCAGTCTTCGAAGGGAGGTGAAAAGTGAATTGAATATATGTGTTCCGATTTTCAAAGGAGACTTAATTGATCTGCCAACATATTTGTTTTTATGACAGGATGACGTAATGGTCTTTTTGTTATAATATTTGTACTGACTAAAGTACTTCTGGGCAAAATCAAACTTTTACCGGAATGCAACTATTTTAATAAATATCGGGATTTATAAGAATATTAGACATTAAACTAATGCCCCTGTGATATTTAGTAGCATATTTTTTGCGTTGCTTAATTAAGTGGCATATCGCAACACAATGAAATCTTTTAATGAAATACTGACTGATTGTTTCGCTTCATTAAATGCTATAAAATCTAAAAAAAAAAACCAAAAAACACTGAGAACTTGTCAAGTTTGAAAGATTCGACAAATATGCATTCCAACACTTAAAAAACGTTGAAAGGCATATAGCTCTCAACATCTATATTTTGAGTCATGAAAGAGTCCAAGACTGTACTTCTTTCTGTCTTACCCGCTATCGCAGGGTTTTTCCATGCCATAGGCAAAGACCTATCTATATAGGTCTTTGTTTTAGGGGATTGGCTGATTAATAAGTCGAGAACGACAAATAGATTGTACTTGATAATGTCAACTTTGAAATGTATACAGCGCTGAACCAATAGCTGCATGAAATGATCCAGTCTTTTTAATTTGTTGAAATAATATTTAATGTGACTTTTGTGGGGAGAATAAGTCCGCTCTGGTACGGATGCCGGTTATTCACTAATACACTTTTGATAACAAGAGTTGCTCCCCCTTACAATTTTTCACCGTTTGTAAGAAGTAAACATTGCGCAACAGTTTCCATGTCATGAGACGTTGTTTAACAGTTAAATGGCTTCTTCAGATAAAATAACTGTCCACAAGCACAGTAATGAACCAACCAAAGCTTGGAGTTTAATTTCAGTGAAACAGAAATGTGAAAAGGTAAGAGGTTGAAAGATTATACATTCTCAAATACATGTAACACCAGTTACAAGTTTGCTGTTGTTATTGTTATGAATGAACCAACCAAAGCTTGTGGTGTAATTTCAGTCAAAGTCTTTATTCTTTCTTATATATAATAATATATATATAGGTCTTTGTTTCAGTAAAACTGAAATGTGAAAAATTAAGAGGTAAGAGAATTATTTATTCGCAAGATTACACTATTTACAAATATTGTTGTTGAGGTTGTTTTTATTTTAATCATAATTTATGTGTTGGTATCTGTAGACATGTTGGTCAGTATTAATCAATGTGGATATGCTGAATAACTTACCAGTCAAACGTAATATAAATTCCATATTTTATTCTTTTTTCCCACGTTTATGTTTCATTATGATAAATTTTATTCCTGTAATTTTAAATCTAAACCCTGTACTCCATATAAATATCCATTCCACTACCATAACATATTTAGACTTGACGGTCAATTTTTGTCATGTCAAAAGCCAACAGGGCCCAACCCTGATTTACCGGAGGATGCCTGAACCGTATGTAAGCATATAAAAAAAATCTTGTTTCAAACGCCAGCATTTATTTGTCAAAGAAAACACATTGATTTTAATTTCTGTTTATTGAAGTCCTTGCTTTGGTTGCTATTTAGAAGAACATAAAATCATTAATCAGTAAAGTGACACTTTTATTCAGGGCTTTTTCAGCCAGTCTCTCACTCTCAGGGTCAATATTTGTCCCATTCTCTATGCCAAAGGACCATTTTTCCCAATTTCAAGAAAAAAAATCCAGTTTAAAGAAAAAAATTCCCATTTCAACAGAAATACGCATTTGCCTTTAAATAGAACCAAATAAATGTGAATCCATAAATATCAAGAGACTTGAAATTTAAAATGTTTTTTTCTTTTGTTTTTGCTTGTGACTTTTAGGTGAAACCTATATCTCCAGACACACCTATCTCGCTGGACAAGCTACGCTGTGTGTGTGTCTCGGATACTCATAACAAGATAGAGAAAAGACCACTAACAATACCTCCTGGTGATATTCTGATTCATGCAGGGGACATAACCAATGTTGGACTTGCTAAGGAAGTGAAAGAATTTGATGATTTTCTTGGTAGGTAATATGCTATAAGATTAATGATTTGTAATGTAATGGGGAAATTACATTTATAATTATATATATAATTATATTTTATTAGGTTTCTTTTAAAAGTTTAAAAGTGTTCATCATAATTATAAGGCTATAAATGTACATTTGTCATTCATTTATCAAACTGTCAAGTGACGTTTGATTGTAGGTCATTTCATGTATAATCGTGACTTGCTAATAACTTTTATGTCGTTTTGTTATTACTGTGTACATGAATGCATGCATGTATCCCGTCTAAATGACAAAACCTGTCATCATGTCAAAATGATGTCTCGAGAAGATTCTAAATAAAAGCCGGGCTAAGGACGGCAGATAAAAAAAATCACTTTAGAACTCTTTTGGCACGGGGAATTCTAAATTACTAAATTATTATAAGAGGAACTTTAATATTTGATCTAGTAACTTTAAGAAGTCGAAAAGTAAATCTATTTAGAAACTTTAATCAGTGTTCGTTTGATATACACCTGGGATTAATTAACAACTACGCTACATATTGCATAATATTTTCAGGACTTGCTCAAGTTAACTGTAATATCTCTATATGAGTTAGACGTATCATGACAAGCTCTGATTTTTTTAAAGAAAATGTTAGATAACTTAAACAGGCTAAACTAAATGCTATGATATCATTATATTTTGTGATTGTTTAATTTTTGTGTAATTTTGTGTTGCCCTTTCGAAGAAATGGCGATACATAGGGACCGCTTTGTCCGTCCGTCAGTCCGTCGGTCCGTCCCTCACGAAAACTTAACGTTGGCTATAACTTTGCCATTTCTTAATATTTCTTCATGAAACTTTCAAATTATATTCCTTATGACAGCATGCTCGTGATAATACCACATTCTTTAGGTGAAGGTCACATTTGATGGAGTTATTTCCCTTTTTTCGAAGGAAGTGTCTCCGGGTCCGGGTCCGGACCTCTAGACTTTTGGTCTAGAGGTCCGGACCCGGACCCGGAGACAACCCATATAGAGTTGTCTCGGGGTCCGGGAAAATTATTGTTATAGATATTATGCAGTTTTTGTGATATTTTCTAAAAAAATGGTATTATTTATCATCTTATTGAATTATAAAAATGTAATTTAGTCATTAAAGAATTAGGGACATTACGGACCATGACCATTACGGACCAGACATAACGGACCAGATTTTAGGACATAACGGACCAGATTTATAGACATAACGGACCATCTATAAGACATAACGGACCAGATATATACACATTACGGAACATCTATAGATGCTTATGAAATATAAATTATATATCTATAAAAACATAACGGAACATATTTTAGGACCATCTATACATAGATAGATATGGAATATAAATTATATATCGATTAAAAATTTAATTGCCAATTAAGCCTGTCGGTAGATATTTATTCGCTAATTTAAGGGTCGTAATAACAACTGGCTATCATATGTATCTTTTAAGGGCGAAAATTCCGCACTCTTCATATCCGAAATCGGAGTAAGACAAGGCGAAAATCTTTCACCAGTCCTTTTTTCGCTATTTTTAAATGACCTTCAGACCTACATGCATCTTAATGGTTCAGTTGGTGTAGAGCTTAAAGATCCTTTAGACTTAACAATGTGGCTTAAACTCCTGATCTTGCTCTATGCCGATGACACTATCTTAATATCTGAGTCACCATCTGATTTTCAAAGAAGCTTAAATGTTTTCAATAACTATTGTAATAATTGGCATCTCAATATTAATGTAAACAAAACTAAAATTCTAATATTTGGAGCCAGAAATTTAAGAAATTACAACTTTAAAATAGGGGACAAAACAATTGAAATTCAAGATAACTATCATTATTTAGGACTAACATTATCTAGCAATGGATCCTTCTTAAAAGCCAGGAAACACATTACAGAGCAGGCATCAAAAGCCATGCATCTACTTTTCACTAAAGCTAACAATGCCGACTTACCAATAGATTTATTGTTAAAACTCTTTGACCATACTGTACTTCCCATTCTAACTTACGGTTCTGAAATATTTGGATATGAAAACATAGACATGTTAGAGAAAATTCACAATAACTTCTTAAGGAAAATTACCAAAGCCAGAAAATCTACTCCAATGTCTTTTATATATGGGGAACTAGGAAGGTATCCAATATCTATAATTGTAAAAAGCCGAATGATCGCTTTTTGGAACCGCCTAATTACAGGAAAAGAACAAAAATATTCTCATCAAATTTATAAATATATGATGCATCTCCCAGAAAATAATTTTAAATGGGCAAATAAAATTAAAGAAATATTACAGTCTGTAGGACAACCAGATTTGTGGAATAATCAGTTTGAACTCACTAATAAAAACATTCATAAACTAGTTAAACAAACACTTATTGACCAGTTCAAACAATCTTGGCATGAACAACTAAGAACTTCAAACAAAGGCCAAATATATTCTACTTTTAAAGAAAATCATGAGTTTGAAAACTACTTTAAATCCTTAAGCAAAACAGAATACTTGACCCTTTTTAAATTCAGAACTGCTAATCACCATCTTCCTGTTGAAACAGGCCGATATGATGGTACACCATTTGATAACAGATTTTGTCCATTATGTGAAAATGAACAGATTGGTTCAGAACGACATTATATTGTTGATTGCTCTTTTTTTCGAAATGAAAGAAACCACTTTCTACTCAATACAAATATACAACTTTACAACTTGTCGCTAAAGACCGTCTTATCTTCTTCTGCCGTTTCAAATTTAAAAGAAGCAATTAAGTTTATAAAAATTATTATGGGTAAATTTGCGCATTAATTACGAATATTTGTGCACTAATCTCAATACATTTAATATTCCAATGCCACCGGGTTTAAAACATATTTTGATAGAATATAATATGTAATTAAGATTTATTATTATTCATACAAGTAAACATGTACTAAGTTACATCTTATATGTCATATTCTCCTAATTAATGGGCTTTCTGTGGGTTTTTTTTGACCCTCAACTCCATAGAAGTATGTAAGTGTAGATCCTGATCAGATAGCATTTATGTGCAAACTGAGCTGGATCTACTCTTTCCTCACATGTATATGGGCTGATTTATGTTTATTATGACATTCATATATAACAAAACAATAATTGACACCAATTGTAAGTTTAAATGTATATACTCCAAGAATATTCATCATTATTGTAAAACTACAATGTTGAATTGTACTATAATTGTCTGTTTGTTCCCTTTGTTGTTGTTGTTGTTGTTGTTGTTAAAACATATTCAACCCTATGTAGCAATATATATCATTTAGACCTTATTTCAGGTTTAACAAAACAATATTGGACACTAATTGTATGTTTAAATGTATATACTCCAAGAATATTCATCATTATTGTAAACCTACAATGTTGAATGTAATTTAATTGTTTGTTTATTTCCTTTGTTGTTATTGTTGTTAAAACATCTTCAGCCCTGTGTAGCATTAAATATCTTTTAGACCTAATTTCTTACGAGCAGAAAATGCGCACAATTAAACTAGATCTACTCTTACCTGTAAAAATTAGCTCATGTCCCCATGACACACTTGCAACAATCACTTCTTTTCAATATTCTCGCTGTTTTCATTCACTGTTACCAAACGCACGTTTTTCTCACTAGCATGTATCTCATTTTGGCTAATCTCTAATCTCAACCGTAAATACGTAAATGTGTCATTGTTCATATAATCTGTTCTGTATGTCGACATAAGAAATGAAAAATAATTTAAATGGAAACTAGATGATTTAACTGTCAAAACTCTGAACAAGGGTAGAATCTAGTTTAGCGGACCCTGGATATTCAAAACACAAAAGCCCAGTGGCGTTTGAGCGAGAAAAGCGGGGGTGTGGGGGCGGTAGCCCCCATTTAAACTCGATATAATTTATATTTGTTTGACACACAACAAGAATACCAATGAATTTTCTCACAAGCAATGCTCTTTAGTGTTAGGGTCCGCTAAACTAGATGCGTTCCCTGAACAATAACAATAACGTTACAGGTAAATCCATATTACTCTAAAAACTCTCTAACCGGGCTATGACGTAAATCACAGGAGCGTAGCATGCACACTGAACTATACTATAGTTTTGTATATTTGTTCATTTTTTTTGTCTATTATTGTTAGTAACTTAAATAATGATACTGTGAATATTACTACTAATATTATTATTATTTTTAATGTCAATATAATAATCATTTAGTTTAATTTTATCACTACTATAACATACATTGATGAAGATTTATTTATATAGTTTAGTCCCTTTACGCAGATCGAAAGAATGTAAAAAAAAAATTGTCTACAAGACATGGGATTATTAATTTTCTGAGACTTGCTCTCTCCCTCCCCCCACATACACACCCAGATTGTTTACCGGAAGTCAGATATATATGTATGTATTTGTTACATTGTGTTATATTGTCCTTATTGTGTAATCATGCACTTGGACGAAATAAACGATATGTTCTGTTCTGTTCTGTTCTGGTTAATAAATATGAAATGCATTTTTGTTTGCAATCAAAAATACCAGGTTTTGACATCAGTTTGCAAACTTACTCAAAATTAATGCCAATCATGCAGGGTTATCACACTTTTATGATTGCCAATTAAAGACTGACGGTATTTAGTAAAATATCTTTGATCTTATATAATGGCGATAATTTAAGGGTCATAATTACAATTAGTTAACGCATTTTTGCAATCAATATTACCAGTTTTTAATTTAATTGTTTAATATTTTATTGTGTGGTATATATTGTTGATGTACTTGTTTGTATTTGCTAATTCGTGCCTCGTTAAAATACAGCTATTTCTGTGTGCTATGAATTGTTTATATTTTGTTTTTTGTTAAATGTTTTATTGCGAGGTAAATGTGCTTTATGGTTGATGTGCTAAATAAATATGAAACTATTTGTATTTGTTTTTCTTTAATCCATTATATTAATTCCTTTTATAAAACAATTTTTTTAAAATTAAACAAGTTGAACAAAGATGTGCACTTGGGTTACTAACACTTTATGGAATTTCAAAGGGGTGATCACATAATTGTCTGTCAGCTTTTGTTCTATATTGAATTTCACTGGAATTTTTCACAGTTATTTGAGAGAAAATTGACAGGTGTGCTATCAAAATTAGCAAATTATAACAAGCGTATTCGCCAAAAACGATGTGTGGTAAGTTAGACTGGTGTTAATAAATTACAAAAAATGTTTCATAAATTGATTGTGATATAATCTACTCGAAACCTTAAAATCAATTTAAACAAAATTAATCTTTATATAAGAAGAATCTTTCGTTGCATAATTTTTAAATGGTCCGTTAGGTTTTCATAATTCATATTTTATATTAATCTGAATATGGTCTGTACTGTCTACAATTCTGTACATTAAGTTATTAGCTGTACATTTTATATTCTTTATCAATCTGAAGATGGTTCGTAGTGTGTATATATCTGGTCCGTTATGTCTTATAGATGGTCCGTTTTGTCTTTTGGATGGTCCGTAATGTCTATAAATCTGGTCCGTTATGTCTTTTTTGGTGGTCCGTCATGTCCTAAAATTTGGTCCGTTATGTCTGGTCCGTAATGGTCATGGTCCGTAATGTCCCGATACCTTAAAATGTTACATATAAGAAGTTTATTTCAGTTTTGAAAGACCAATAATTCGTCGCTTTTTGCTCGTGGAAAGTGTAACCAACGGCACTCTCCAAATGCGACTTACAGAACTTTAATAAAAGGATGTTTGTTGCCTTTCATCTTTATTATACATCTTAACTTTTACTATTCCTCTTTTGTTATTGTATTGTTATAATAAATATACATGTTTAGCTTCAAATAAATAATTGTTAATAAAATCGAATATTACGCCGCTAGCTTGTTGTGTAAAGGGATGCTACTCGGGAAAATGTTTACAGCGCGACACATAAACGAAATGCGGCTTTGAACCTTAAATTGAATAATCAAACTTGAAAGCAAATAACATATAAACACATTATAGGGTATGGATTAATGACGATGGCTGGGAAGATGTAAGCTGTGTATAAACCACGGAACATGCTGATTTCAAGCGGATTTAATTCAGCTTAAAATATTCGGAATAACTTTTTTTACTATATAAAGACCGTGTCCATTTAAATTTATAGATTTATTTATGGAATTGCTAAATACTACACACGACTTTTGTTGGCGTGTATTATCAAATAAAAAATAATGGACACTTACCTGGTCATCTTCTTGCCATCTCACCTGGCTTTTAACATCTTACAACTATACGTAATTTCATAGTATTTAATCCTATCGTTAAAATTTTATGCCCCCACAAAGTGTGAGGCATATAGAGTTGCACTCGTCCGTCCGTCCGTCCGTACGTCCGTCCGTACGTCCCCAAATCTTGTGGCATCAACTCCTCCTAAACTATAAGGCGGATTTCTTTCAAACTTGCACAGATGATCAAGCAGGATGTGTAGATGATCGTAAAGAAAGGATTTTTCCTGCGACCATTTTTACCAGAGTTATGGCCCTTTGTTAATTTCAGTTATTAAATCTTGTGGCGTCAACTCCTCCTAAACTATAAGGCGGATTTCTTTCAAACTTGCACAGATGATCAAGCAGGATGTGTAGATGATCGTAAAGAAAGGATTTTTTCCTGCGACCATTTTTACCAGAGTTATGGCCCTTTGTTAATTTCAATTATTAAATCTTGTGGCGTCAACTCCTCCTAAACTATAAGGCGGATTTCTTTCAAACTTGCACAGATGATCAAGCAGGATGTGTAGATGATCGTAAAGATAGGATTTTTTCCTGCGACCATTTTTACCAGAGTTATGGCCCTTTGTTAATTTCAGTTATTAAATCTTGTGGCGTCAACTCCTCCTAAACTATAAGGCGGATTTCTTTCAAACTTGCACAGATGATCAAGCAGGATGTGTAGATGATCGTAAAGAAAGGATTTTTTCCTGCGACCATTTTTACCAGAGTTATGGCCCTTTGTTAATTTCAGTTATTAAATCTTGTGGCGTCAACTCCTCCTAAAATATAAGGCGGATTTCTTTCAAACTTGCACAGATGATCAAGCAGGATGTGTAGATGATTGTAAAGAAAGGATTTTTTCCTGCGACCATTTTTACCAGAGTTATGGCCCTTTGTTAATTTCAGTTATTAAATCTTGTGGCGTCAACTCCTCCTAAACTATAAGGCGGATTTCTTTCAAACTTGCACAGATGATCAAGCAGGAAGTGTAGATGATCGTAAAGAAAGGATTTTTTCCTGCGACCATTTTTACCAGAGTTATGGCCCTTTGTTAATTTCAGTTATTAAATCTTGTGGCGTCAACTCCTCCTTAACTATAAGGCAGATTTCTTTCAAACTTGCACAGATGATCAAGCAGGATGTGTAGATGATCGTAAAGAAAGGATTTTTTCCTGCGAACATTTTTACTAGAGTTATGGCCCTTTGTAAATTTCAGTAATTAAATCTTGTGGCGTCAACTCCTCCTAAACTATAAAGCGGATTTCTCTCAAACTTGCACAGATGATTAAGCAGAATGTGTAGTTGATCGTAAAGAAAGGATTTTTCCTGCGACTATTTTTACCAGAGTTATGACCCTTTGCTAATTTCAGTAATTAAATCTTGTAGCATCAACTCCTCATTAACTATCTAAGGGATTTCTTTCAAATTTGCACAGATGATCAAGCAGGTTGTGTAGATGATTGTAAAGAAAGGGTTTTTCTTACGGCCATTTTTGCCAGAGTTATGGCCCTTTGTTAATTTCAGTGATTTAATCTTGTGGCATCAACTCCTCGTTTACTATTGGATGGATTTCTTTCAAACTTGCTCACATGATCAAGGTGGATGTGCAGATGATCATAAAGAAAGGATTTTTTCCTGCGGCCATATTTACCAGAGTTATGGCCCTTTGTTAATTTCACTTACAAAATTTTGTGGCATCAACTCCACATTTTTTATTTGGCTGATTTCTTCCAAACTTACACAGATGATTAGACATGATGTCTTAATTGCTGTAAAGGACATTGCCTTGCAACCATTTTCACCAAAGTTATGGCCCTTTGTTTATGTTAGTCATTAAATTTTGTTGCTCTTACTCCTCATTCACCACATATTGTAAATACCTAGTACACAATTTTGTTACAAATGTACTTGCAGCAGTGGGGGCATCAGTGTCCTGAGGACACAGTCTAGTTATTTGGAGCACGGTTTTTGAGCATTTAAATTTATTGAATCTCTTTTAAAAGTTACACGTTTTTTCTGTTTTTGATACAAGTTAATTTTACTTTTTAGCGAAACAAAATCACTGAATTTTTCACCGATATGAAACTTGTGTGCCAAGTTTCCCACTGACACTGACACAACACAACTGACGCTTAACTCTAAATTTAAAGCCTGTTCTTCGACCCTTATTGTCTTCACATTAAGGTGTAAGTACTCAATTGTGCGGTATATTTTGAGCAGGCCAATTAGGACCAATCAAGACACCTGGACATCTTTGATGATCACTTCGAAAATAACAATTAATACCTAGCTAACTGTGGTTTTCCACAGGTCTGTTTAGTATAATAATCCAATAACAGTAAGCGTCGGATCATAATAAAAGCACAAACAAATTTTCATTGTGTATCAATTTATTTATTAAATAATATTTTATTTTCAATCATTATCATCAACAATACAACAAAGCACGATAGATCATGTACGCAATATGCAATCACAGCTTCACTCATCAATTAAAGTACTTTAGACCGCAGTTGGAAAGTGTCGTTGGTTATACTTCCCACGAGCTATACAGGTCGAATTATTTGGTCTTAAAAACTGAAATAAAATTCTTAAATTAAAAATTTTAATGCCTAAATTACATTTTAATGATTCGATAAGATGATAAATAATAACATTTTTTGAGTAAAATATTACATAAACTGCATATTATCTATAACAATAATTTTCCCGGACCCCGAGACAACTCTATATGGGTTGTCTCCGGGTCCGGACCTCTAGACCAAAAGTCTAGAGGTCCGGACCCGGACCCGGAGACACTTCCTTTATCGAAAACTTAACATTGGCTATAACTTTGCCATTTCTTAATATTTCTTCATCAAACTTTCAAATTATATTCCTTATAACAACACGCTCCTGATAGTACCACATTCTTTAGGTCAAGGTCACACTTGATGGAGTTATTCCCCTTTATACAAAAACTTAACATTGGCTATAACTTTGCCATTTATTAATATTTCTTTATCAAACATTCAAATTATATTCCCTATGACAATACGCTCATGATGATACTATATTCTTAAGGTCAAGGTCACATTTGGTGGAGTAATGCCCCTTTTTGTACTTGCATTTTTATTCCGACAGCACCAGAGGGCGACACAAGTGTTCAACTGAACACCCATCTAGTTGTGTATTTGCACTAAGGTTAGCATGAAATTTCACCTTCCAGCAAAATTTTAGCATAAAAAAGCTTATCTTATAAGAATTACACAACTGAACAAATTTCCATCCATGCGGAAATGTTATTTATAGTGTCAAAACAAAAATGTCATTTATAGTGTCAACACGAAAATTAGGCCCTGCAAAATGAAATCATACCACAGTAGATAATAAATTTGATATGGAGACTCTACACCTGGTAAACACAGCCTTTCTATGATGCCATAAAAATACTTGAGAGAGCATACGTTTATTACACTATCATATATTTTCTGCAGGGGTGGAACCAGTTGGATGCAGTAGGGTGCTCAAACCCCCTTGTTGGTCAGCAATATAAAACACTATGGGGATTTTGGCCAAAAAGATGAAAACTATCATAATAACTACCCTAAGACTACCCCAAACAAACCCCCTTTCTGGAAATCTTGCATCTGACCCTGTCCTGATACCTGTTAAACCACAGTTTAATGTATCAAGTAAAAAACACTGAGAGGGAATAGCCGACTTATAAACCAGTAGGGATACTGCCTTGCAGCTATCAAGATTGTTCAGAAATACCGGTAATGTAAATACCTAAGAGTGAACATTGATCAGGCTGCAGGGATATGCAGTCTTGTTTAGATGTATACCATTTACCATGAAATATAACTTTATAAGAAATATCAAAGGATTATCTTTAGGGTTGAACTTGGTTTTGGGTAGCACCAAACTCACTTTTGTCCAAGCTCCCAAAAAGTTCCTAAGAAATAAAGTAGCCAAAATTTGAAATGTAATAATTAAGTATGTGTTTTTATTAAGTCACCCAAGCTTCTTGGGCTTAACAGATACAGTTTTCATGCAGATCATTACTTCCTAAATCCTGTCCTATGTTCCAGGTAGGAAATAAATAACCATTCCCGTTTTTTCATTCCGGGCACCATTATGAGTAACCCCATTTATTCACAAAAGGTACTACAAGTATATTTAATAGAAATTAACAGTATTCATCAAAGCATAATTTATTTGTTGTCAAAGGTTGATAAATTTTAATAAAACAACACAACTATAATACTATAATAGAGTCTAGTCTTTCACCCCATCCCCTAACCCCCCTCCCGCAATATGGTTGTATATATCCGTTTAAGTAAAAAACAACTTTACACTATTTTACACTTCTTAGTGAAATAAACCTTCAACCTCCCACAACAGAGGTAGAAGCCTTCAAACTCAATCTGATTAAAATCATATCCTGAAAACCGCTACGCTATCAGTTTGTTAGATCTGACTTTAGTGAGATTGCCTTCAAACTTTACTCCATAAGGTAAGGTTACTATCCCATGGCGAACAGTGCAGATCCAGATTAGCCGGCATATCTGTGACATCTGATCAAAATCTACACGGTTCAGTTTTAGATTCATTATGCACAATATCATAAAACTAAGATTGGAGACCAGTCTCAAATCTCAAGCATCTGATTGGCTGAAATGGCCATCAGCCGCTATTTCAGTCAACCAGATGCTTAAGTTTAAGACTGGTCTCTTGCTTTAGTTTTATGAACTTGGGCCCATGTTCTGTTTCATGGCAGTTATCTAGCTTCAGGTTGAGTGTAACTCAGTTTTCTTGCAACTAAACATTTCAGATTTTCATCCAAACTCTTTATCTACTCAAGTAAACAGTACAAATTTTAACCCAGGATTATGGTGTGTACAGTACTAATTTTGGCCCAGGATCATGGTGTGTACAGTACTAATTTTGACCCAGGATCATGGTGTGTACAGTACTAATTTTGAACCAGGATCATGATGTGTACAGTACTAATTTAACCCAGGATCATGGTGTATACAGTACTAATTTTGACCCAGGATTATGGTGTGTACAGTACTAATTTTAACCCAGGATCATGGTGTAAACAGTACTAATTTTAACCTAGGATCATGGTGTTTACAATACTAATTTTAACCTAGGATTATTGTGTGTACAGTACTAATTTTGACCCAGGATCATGGTGTGTACAGTACTAATTTTAACCGAGGATCATGGTGTGTACAGTACTTATTTTAACCCAGGATCATGGTGTGTACAGTACTAATTTTAACCCTGGATCATGGTGTGTACAGTACTTTTTTATCTCAGGATCATGGTGTTTACAGTACTTATTTTAACCCTGGATCATAGTGTGTACAGAACTAATTTTGACCCAGGATCATGGTGTGTGCAGTACTAAATTTAACCCAGGATCGTGGTTTGTATGGCGAAGAAGTTGAAGCCTCTAACAAAATGTTTCACAATTATACCATACTTTTTAACCATGTTTTTTTTCGGAAGACCAACACATGTGGAACCCTGTCTCTGGGTATGTATATTGGTATGAAAAACGTGACATATGACTGCATGTATACGGTAGCTCCTTGTTGACAGTTTCAAGACTTTTGTAGGTAGGTTGCCACACAGTGTTAAAATAGTGATAGCTGGAAATCATGATCTGACCTTCGATGATGCCTTGGTGAATGATAGAAGAAGCTACCTTAGTGAGAATTTTGGTGTTACTCAAGCAGGTAAGATTACCGTTTACTACAAATTTCGATTTCAGATAAATTTTGGCGTCCAACCAAAAAACATCAAACACGATGCGTATCGACTGATATTTTCGTTGAGATCAGAGAAGTAGCGCGGGAAAGTCTAATTGACAGAAAGTTTTTCATTGTTAATCACGCCTTAAGGTTGCTTTACATTAAACCATACCTTTTGTTATTGTTTCAACATCCGCAAGGGGAATGAAAAAAAATTGATTGACAGCAAAACCTAATTTGGAAGTTAAATACAGCGTCTTTTGTTTGGAGCGGCAGCACGACAAATATCGTAGTCGACGTTTTGTGAAGTGCTGCAGTGAAAAAGATTTAGGGCGTTGCTCGCCGGGTCAAAATCTAATTGAAATCTTAATTTGTAGTAACAATTCAATTTGGATTGTCAATAGCAACTGATTTCCCACTCAATTTTGTGCAATTAGAAATACAGTAAAACCATGTCGAGGGATGCATGCAAACTGTTGTAACAGCATTTTCATAACGAAATAGTAACAACCCTCGATGTAAAACCAAATTCATTAAGACCACCTCAAATTAAGACCACCCTCATTACAAGACCACTAATTCAAAATCCCCTTTTTACAGTTTTAGCACTATTTTCTACCCCTATATCAGGACCATCTTCATCTCATAAAAAGGTACATGTTGAAATTGGATTTCGATTTTCCTCCATTTCGTCGATGTATAAACTGTCAGAACGTTTACACATGACAAGCTGTTATCATCCGAACAGTTCATACGTTGATTAAACGAAAAACCAATTTTATACATGTAGTTAACTTCAACAAACGTTAAATGTATTCGGATGGCTAAAATTATTTGTTTCTGCAGCGGGGTGTGGCCATTATAAAATCGCTAACAAGCTATCGGACCATGCTTTATGTTTTGATTTGTGACGCGGACGCGCAGGCACATTTTATCACGAGTTGCTGCGACACAAAGCGTCCTGTCATGAGATTAGTTGACATGATTAGTCACCCATTCTTATAAGCCATTATCCCTATACTAAAGAGATATATTTATGTTGTGGGCGAACTGTAGATCCAGATCAGCCAGCAGATCTGAGTCAAATGATCAAGACCTGCATTGTTTTCTTTTTGATTTTTATGTTATTTCTAACCAAAAAGTAAACAGCAGCACCTGATCAGATGGAATGGATGTGCCAGCTGGACTGGATATAAACTCAAAGCATAAGCAATATGATGTGTATATATGGAGTAAATGGTTTAATCACAAAGTCCTCCTAAGTATAACAGTACGAATTATAAATAATCGGGATTGTTAGTGTATGAATTGAAGATAACTTTACATTTTTTCATCGGGGTATAATAAACAACTGGGTTTTAGTCAGTCCGGTTCGTAATGCGAAACTACCCCGTCTAAGATGTTTTTCATCATATATTGAATATTTTTCATCAGGTTTCGAGGATAAGCTGAAGGAATATGGCGTGAAGAGTGTGAAAGAATTACTAACAAAATGTGTGTACCTGGAAGATGCTGGCATAGATGTCTGTGGGGTCCATATCTACGGTTCTCCATGGTAACTGTTTGTGTTATTTACATTCTCACCATGCTATTTTTAACCAGGTTTTTAACGAAAATCCTGGTTTTTAGATTGGGGTATGGCGGGCGTGCGAGTATGCAGGCAGACGGCGTCAAACAGTGGGTTTGCAATCAATGACTTTAGTTTGGCTGAAACTTTGGATATAGCAAGCTTGCCTGAAGACCACGCTTGGGATTGGATTTGGGTGCAGTCGGGTCAGGGTAGCCTGGCACCAGCTAGATGGTTTATTAAAGAAAACACTGAAATACTTAATATCTCCTTTTTATTAATTTCATTTTCCCTTTTTTACTGATATGCTGAACTATCTATGTTCTGGGAGATAAGGGAAGTAAAATGCATATCAGTAAGGTGCCTGCAGGACTGCTTTTCTTGGTGGTATTGACGATTATTGTATCAGTTTGTGACATGAGACTATATAACAGAACATAGGGACGGGAGCCAGTCTAGGGTCAAGGTTACTATTACTAAAAATAGAAAAACAGTTTCTGGTCAATAACTTGAGTTAAGATGGAGGGACTTCGATGATACTCGACACGGTTCTTGTTGTAATTTAGGATTTGGTTTATATTTTGGATTGCATTTCTTTATTGCAGGTTCTTAATGTTGTTTACCCTTTGATAATTATACAGCTAGTTAAATAACGTCTAAACACATTTTAATGAAATGTTAATTTTGTTTCTTTTCCCGCAGGCAGCCAGAGTTTTGTGACTGGGGCTTTAATCTTGCCAGAGGAAAGCAGTGTTTGGAGAAATGGAATATGATCCCAGACAAAACAGATATACTGATTACTCACGGCCCACCTATTGGTAATCCTTTAATCGGCTTACATTAATTATTCAACATAAACATTGCAATCTTTAAGCATCAGGGTGGCAATACCACGTGACTTTTTAGATGTCGTGCACATACAAAATCACCCGCTTCACGTGAGTTTTTGCTTATTTCTCAGTAATTACTAGATCGCTTTCCATCAGATAAAAAGCACCGTACTTCTGTTAAAAAGCATTTTCATCGACATTTAACCTCCATTATCAATCGGCTGCCGGCTGCCGTTTTCTCAAACATATATAAGACAAATTTACTCTTTCAAACGAAATTTGTATTTGAATGTTTGAGAAAAAGGCAGCAGATTGATAATGGAGGTTAAATGTCGATGAAAATGCTTTTTAACAGGAGTACGGTGCTCTTTATCTGACGGAAATCGGTCCAGTTGTTACTGAGAAATAAGCAAAAACTTACCTGAAGAGAGTAATTTTTTTGTATGTGCACGACAACCAAAAAGTCACGTGGTATAGCCAACCTGAGCATTCCTTGAGCTGGATAAGTAAGCTGTCTTTATAAATGATAGGACGACTCCTGTGATATTGCCGTGTGTTTTAAAAAAAAGAAAGTAAAACCTTCATTGCTTGTAATGAATGCACAAGATTTTTACTGATAGATGTTATGATATTTTATTATACCTCACGTGATTAGTTTACTATATAGCGTAATGTGACGTCACATGCTGACAATCCGTAATGTTACCCTCTTGACATTACCTATACGCCCGCTTGACATTACGAATCGGCCCTCGCGTGCGTTGAATACCGGGACCCGAGTTTTAGTCATTCAATTTGGATTGCCTCCCTTGTTTGTTTACCAAACGACAATGTCATCTAAATCAAATAAAAGGTTCTTGGCAATTTCCGACGAAGATTTGGTGTCTAAAACTCGGGTCCCGGGTGTATTTTGTGTTAATATCATTGTTGAATAAATTTGTAAAAGTTTCCGAATTATTTTGTTCGGTATAATAAAATAAATATCACATCCTTCAGTGGGTGATAGAACGTTATGTTCACCCTTGACAGGTAATGTCAACCTCGGCTTACGCCTCGGTTGACATTACCTGTCTCGGGTGAACATTCCGTTCTATCACCCACTGAAGGATGTGATATTTATATAGTGTTTTATAGACACGCCATTCTACATCTTACTGAATAATAATTATTATATTTGGTTCATCTATTTATGAACAAGTAATTTGTATTACTTTGGTTGTTTATTGTGCACACCTCGTTGCTGATCTGATTTTATACTGCCAAGAAAAAAATCTTTTCTCTTCCTGAAGAAAATCAAACTCATATATAAACCTTAAACAAAAAAACGGTATTTTGCTGATTTGTTTAAAATCAATAAGAATTGTTTTATCTTTAGTGAAATTAATCTATTTTAATGATGTCCTCTTCTTAGAATACCTCAGAATATCAAGCAATGTGTCTTTAACAAAATCCTTCTAATGGATTTGTAACCACATAGCCTTATGACAAAGAGACGAATTAGACGTTGGTACGAAACACTCGTGATCATTAAATGAGATTGTTTTTTATTTATCAGGTCATGGAGATTTGTGTTTTGGACAGAACAGAGCAGGATGTGTTGAATTGTTGAGAACCATACAACAAAGAGTGAAACCGAAATACCATATTTTTGGCCATATACATGAAGGTTAGTCAATTTTGTTTTCAGCGTATCTGATAAAAGCTGTAATTGTAATCAAGCCATGCATCTCAGAGTCACCGTTATAGAGCGTGACAGAATGACTTGTGGAGCTAAATGTCAAGAAATAGTTATAAAAGACTATAATATATATATTATAAATGTTGTTTTTCATAAGTTTATTGTAGGAAATTAAGAATCATAAAAAGTATAAAGGCAATATTAGTGCCGTAACAATCTACGAGTATACCAGTGAATTTTGCACATAATTAACATATTTCTGTTTTATTTTACTTTTTTATGTAAGCATTGATCTCTCCAAAAATCGTTACTTGTTTTGATCAGCATGTAAATGACATGTCTTCTGTGCACATCAAGTATTTTGATAAAACCTGGCCAGAAGGAAATAATACGTAAAACTAATGTTTCATGTTTTGCGATTCATTCTAATAATTACTTAACATTTACACCAACTTAAGAATTGGGCCTTTTCAAACTTCTGAATTTCCACTTTCTGAAAACACAGTGGTTTCTATTAGCATTATGTACACTAGTCTACTGTTAGAACACAAAGCAAAACAATAAGCATTGAAACTTTAATTAGACAGTGAAACATTCGCTTCATAAGCAAATTATTGACTTATAAAAAGTCATTACTGGTCATTCGTTTGAAAAATCCAATTGCTTTTCAGCATATGGAGTTACAACAGATGGGCATACCACATATATCAATGCATCAACGTGCACTTTAAGATACAGACCGGATAATCCTCCGATTGTGTTTGACTATCCCATTCCAGAAGGACATATGAAAGACGAACTACTACAAACTTTACCTCAAAGAATTATCAGAAGTTGTTGTAATACATATGTCTAGATATGTTTGTAAACAGAGTATCACCCAGGCACGTTTCTGAAATATATGCATCATTAACCTTTAGCAAAAGTAACAAAAAGCCAAAAACGCAAACATTTTATATCAAAGTTTTGCTCACCAAGAAGTTAGAAACAATGTTTAACTTAATTAATGTATAGAATCAAAAGGCTTCAAGGAGTAAACAGAGATTTATTATCTACTTAAAAGTTAGTTTAAAGATAGGAGCTATTTTTTAAGTCGCATGAGCGAGTGTTGTTCTGTGTGTAATCATGCTGTTTTTTTTTTAATTTTCATAGTTGAAAGTGTGACAACAAGCATATCTGGTCTGCAAAATCCAAACAACTCAAAACAACTTATTAGATGTTAATGAGTGTTAAATACAGATATTTTAGTGCTTAAGATTTTTGTGTTTATTTATAAAACTTTTTTTTTCTTCAGTAATTAAAAACATTAATTTTTAACTTTATTTACATTTTAATTGTTCATAACCTTATCTATATCTTCTTTAAAGTGAAATTTAGAAAAGAGATACAAAAAGTGAAATGTATTATATGATATTTAAATACCACATGATATTTGGGTTGCAATGTTTAAAAGCATTCATAAAAAATGGATTATAATCTGGCAAATAATTGGTTTTATACACTGTTTGTGTACATGATATTAAAAGCTTGGACCATAATATTGAGCCATGGGATCAAGTAGCGTGTTAATACTAAAACAAATGTATCTTCTAAAAGATGAAGTTAATCATTGATTCAGAAATGACGTAATAAAGCTGAGCACACGAAAACATAACAACCGTCGTTTTCACTTTTAAAAACATTTATATCTAATTTACCGTCTCTGTATGTAATACTACCATTCTGCAATACTTTACTTGTCTACCTCATTCTGGAACTTTGATATTCTTGTTCCGCTGTATAAAGCTTTATTCTGTTTAGTTCCGTCCATTGTTTTATTGGTAAGGGCAAAACGACGGTATGCTGCTGAACATGAAATTTTATCAATCTGTGCACAAGCTGCAATTTGATTTTCTCAAATTTTCAATATACCTGGCTTTGCCAGTTACATTTGTACTTGAGTGTGCTTGTGTATAAGCTTCTGCGGAGAATAAATCAGATACCGATTCTTTTGTTTGAAATGAAAGACAACCACTGTAAATCATTATCTGTATATATGGCATTCACTAATATGATTTTTTATGCCCCACGAAGTTGAACTCGTCCGAACGTCCATCCGTCTAAGTAAGTTCCCCAAATTTTATGGCATCAACTCCTCACTAACTAGCAGGCTGATTTCTTTCAAACTTGCACAGATGATCAAGCACGGGGTATAGGTGATCGTAAAGAAAAGATTTTTTCCTTCGACCATTTTTCCAGAGTTATGGCCCTTTGTTACAAATATTGTAGCAGGGGGCATCAGTGCCCGAGGACAAATTCTTGTTTCAATTTGCAAGTCTGATATCATTTTTGTGGAAAATGGGGCAATTTGTCTGAATTTTCTCGGTCAGTGTGTTTGGTCTGCTATTGTACAATATTGGTTGTGATATTATATTATTTTAAGTGGTTATATCGTTACCTTAGAGAACTAACAGTATAACTCCTTCTAATTTCAATGGTACTTATAATGTTAAACTAAGGTGACGATACAGTCAAACATGGTTCTTCTTTTTCTTCGTACATGTAGTTGAATAGATCTTTCATAGATTTAAGAAGACTAAAATCACAACGATTACATTAACTAAGCATTACTTTTATGAATGATTGTTATTTTTCGGAAAGAAACAAATTTGATTTTGTGGTTTTTATGTATTTTTATCATTTCTCATACTATTTCTTTGTATAATTTGCCAAAATGCAATGTAGTTTCCAATTGTAAATAAATGTTTTATTTCTGTTTTTTGTTGCTGATTTTCATTTAACAGCATAAAACGTGCCAACAACATTAAACTCATCGTATTTACAAACGTAAAAACGTGTTAGATGTTTTTTACAGTTTGTTTCTAATAGCTCTTACTCATTTTTTACAGATTCACAAACGTGTTAATAGAATTGCTGACAGTTTGTCCTATTTTGCCTCTAACAGATAGTTAGTTTCTATTGAGTGTTTAGCCAAGTGCAAACTAGACGGTGGTTGCTTCCCACTGGACTTCCCAAAATGGGTTAACTAGAGTATTTAAAACTCGCGCTTAAGCTCGACTTTGCGAATGATAGGGAAGCTGGCATACTTACCCGTTGATTGCGTCTGTTTAGATTTTAGTGCACTTGGTACAGATAAGACCCATAATTCTTCAAAAGTATATTCACAGTTATTCCCCCTTTATTTCGCTTTGAGTTATCTTAAATTTTAAAGTACTTACGTATTGGTTTTTTTCTGTTCGAAAAGTCGACATATTTATTTTTATCATAACTCGTAACAGTTTCAAAAATATTTTCGCGGCAATACCCCTTACAACCCGGTATTTTCATTTAAGATGTAAAGTAAAGATACAATTGTATAACAGTTGTGCAAAATTTTTATAGAATTGCATTTTTATAGACAGATTTTAATAATTTTCTTTCATCAATAACAGAGCACTGACGACTGTACAGTGTTATCGAACAAAAGGTTATGAATGAAAATCAATTAACTTTATTACAACATGCACAGGTGTCGATTTTTGCCTGCGACCATTTTACCCGAGTTATGACTCTTTGTTAATTTTAGTTATAAAATTTTGTGGCATCAGCTCCTCATTTATTATCTGGCGGATTTCTTTCAAACTTACTCAGATGATTAAGCAGGGTGTGGAAATGATCGTAAAGAAAATATTTTTTTCATGTGACCATTTTACCAGAGTTACGGCCCTTTGTTAATTTCAGTGATAAAAGTTTGTGGCATCAACTTCCCATTTCTACACATATGATTAAGAAGCATGAGAAGATGATCTTAAAGAAACGATTTCGTGCGACTATTTTTTACCAGAATTATGGCCCTTTCTTAATTTCAGTAATAAAATTTGCTGGCATCACCTCTTCATTAACTATTTGGCGGATTAATTTCAAACGTGCACAGACGATCAAGCAGGATGTGTAGATAATCTTTAAAGAAAGATTTTTTCCGGCAACTAGTTTTACCAGACTTACGGCCCTATGTTAATTTAGTCATAAAAATTTGTGGCGTCAACTCCACATTTTCTGTTTGGCTGAATTATTTCAAACTTGCACATTGGTAGTTACACCTCCATTACTTTTTAGCGTCTTGTGCGCCATATTACCGATGCTTATAACCTCCAAACTCGATCTGTTCATGTTTATTGATAACATTCTTGTTGTTAGATAATTTTGTAGCTTTCTTTGTGCAGATAATATATTAAAGGTCTGGTGTTATTAGTACAGCTATGTTCAAAGGTATGAATAGCATTACTTTCGGCTCATACATTCAAATATACATTTTTCCAAACATACCTAATCAGAAGTTGTTATCACATGTCATCGCCAGTTTTCGACAAAAAGACCGGTATATTTCCATTGCAGATTTAGGAGTGGCAAAACGTGTCTGAATCAAGCTAACAGGCTCTAAAACGGTATTATAGAAATTTTTCCGATCTTATATAATGACCATGCCCTAAATGAAGAAAACTTCTAGACGAGGTCAAGGTTCACACATAAAGGTTAATACGTGAAAACTTCAGCTATATAAGATGTATCTTATTCTCACCTTGGCAGTTCATACTCATCACTGACATAGATTGGTTGACTCAAGTAAGAATGAGTTTTCAGGATGGTACGAGGTTTCGGTTGTTTTCTTATCCTCAAAACATCTTGAAATCACCTCGGCAAGACGAGGAACGCCGTCAGACTGAGATTTTTTCGACCAGTTTTAGAAAGTTGTCAGGCTATGCTGAATCCCTTGGAAGTGTGTTTGATTCTGGAGCCTCTTCCATTTCCACGCTCGCCGACGTCGTTAAAATTAAAGCGGATGTAACGTTTGTTGAATTGCAGAACTTGTTTTTAGACAACAAACAAAAACGAAGGGAAGAGATGAGAAAATATCTTCGCCAGATTTACGACCGAACAACTGAAAGTACATCCAGTTCCAACAACCAATGCCGATCGACGTCAAGTATGCCCTCAACTAAGCTTGATTCTTCTAGTTCGGCAGATCGGATTTCAGTTTCGACATCTTTAGATGATACGCTCTGTGCAAGACAGAATGTTCCCAATAACGCTGGTAGTGGCTTGCGTAACGGCTCATCAACGGACGGCTCCTTGGATAGCACGAACAATGAGAATCACGTCGTCTTGATGTCGAACACCAGTCATCTGGAACCTAAACTTGAAAGAACAAATACTAAGACAAAAATTCCTCGGTATTTATATACGCATGCGCGCATTGGAGGTAAAGATAATTTACCAAAACATAAAA
The DNA here is from genome assembly GCA_038501625.1 of Corbicula japonica. Classification (NCBI taxonomy): domain Eukaryota; kingdom Metazoa; phylum Mollusca; class Bivalvia; order Venerida; family Cyrenidae; genus Corbicula; species Corbicula japonica. Next base: position 7,739,318 of record JAZAYU010000018.1, on the reverse strand, counting down.
CTTGGATTGACTCAAATATCATCCGCGAAGAAGGAAGAAATCCGAGTTCTTTTAAAGAAAGGGACAGACCACAAAGTCATCCAAACGACGTTCAAGCAATAGAATCGAAAGTGCGTACTCAATCGGTGGAACAGCCAATCGAGTACCAGTGCGGGGTCCATGTAGCAGCTTTGTATATTCCAGCGAGCAGAAAACTCGTTGTAATTATAGATAGAGTCCAACTGTCAAACATTCTTACTGCACAAAAGAATGTAAAACAGTTCATCCAGGTCAACTTGAAAATGGGTGACCGGGCGAAATCAAAGAAAACAAAGCCAGTTAAAGCTGGCGAAAATGCACACTTCGGTCAAGTCATAAATTTCAAAGGGCTAATTCCAAATGACAGCGATATAATGTTCCTCGGATTTAGCTTGTATCGAAGAACCAGAAGATTCCCTACCGAACGATATACATGTGTGGGCGAAGCCTCTGCAAATCTGGAAATGTTTGAAATCACTACAACATTACATATGACATTACCACTGGAGAAGTTGTGAGCAATTCCTTAAGCTTACCATGACATTTCAAAAAAGTTTTGAATAATTCTTTAGGGTTTTCAAATGACATTAACACTAGAGAAATTTTGAAAATTGCTTTAGGATTTTCATATGACACTATTAGAGAATATTAAAAACCCATATTGACTTTAGTTTACTACTAGAGAAGTTATTATCAATTGCTTATAGGTTTTCATTTTTCATATTACATTTCCACTTCAGAAGTTATGAACAATGCATTACGATTTTAATATATATCAGTTACGAACACAACTTTGGGAGTTTGCGCCATTTATAGAAATTACAATGTACCTGTATACTGGACGTGTCGCTGCAAGGACGGATATTGATCAAACTATCGAATGACTGGGGTCAGTCATATATAAATAGTGTATATTAATCAGAATGACAATTATGTACATTTAAAAGATATATGCTTGGCTTGGCACTAGGTTGGTGGCTGGCAAGTTAATTGACCGAGCACTACTAGTATAAGATAATCTAAGATTGACGTCACAAATTATGAAACTTTTGAAATTAAAGGTCTCTTTTATATTCTAAAATGAATATTGCATGTCATTATTTAAATAAATTCTCACATCAGTCTTGTCTGTTGTCATATTTGCATAAATTTCCCGGCCATAGAAAAAAAGTGATAAAAAAAATCAGGAACCATGAATTCATAACTGGGAGGAGAGGAGAACACGTAGGCTCGACGGATTTGCTCAAAAGACTTATTATGCATATTATGTCTCACTCTGATTTAGTGAAAAATCGCGTTTTTACCACTTTGTGTATTTCACTCAATAGACAAATAGATGAAAGGGATCTTTGAAAGTCATCGAACACGACAGATATGAAAATATTGCAGGCTCGGTTTGATTGATTCTGTTCATGGGCAATAATGGAAATGCATAAAACTGCCCACGCCGCCTAGCCCCGGGTTGATCGCAACTCAATATTTAACACTAATAAACGTTTCAATTTCATTCCAGTCCAAACGATTGTGTGCGTTATGAGTATGTGATTGAGTGTTAAGTTATATTTTACCAAAACTCTTGAAGTCCAATAAATATAGGAAACAGTCCATATAGGAAGCATGAATCATAACACTCGCAAAGTGATCTGAAGATGTCATTACAGTTTAAATAAATGAAATACCTTTATGAGATTTTGTAGAAGATAATTTGATTGGTTTGGAAGGTTTTGATAAAAAACATTTTCAGTGACTTGTTTTCAAATCCTGAAAGCGTAGCGGTTTTCAGGAGATGATATTAATCATATTGAAAATTATATGACTGTTTGAAAAATGTAATTATGTTCCAAAGTATCCTGTCATTTACAGTATCTAGCATTTCATACGATTTGCTTCATCAGTACTTAAAGTCTTTTGGCACACTTATAATAGATGAAAAGGAAACTTTGAAAGAGACCGAACTCGACAACTATAAAAATATCGCAGGCTCGGTTTGATAGTCTGTTCATGGGCAGTAATGGAAATGCATACGACTTCCCACGGCGCTGATCCCCGGGTTGAGTGCAACTCAATATTTACACAAATAAACAATACAATTCCGATTCATCCCAAAGTTGAACACTACCCACTGTTGCAATAAATTTGTCGCCTAGTGTCTACTTTTGCTGTGAAAATGAGCAAACACTGAAACTGAATGATAAAAAATGTTATTGTTTTTACCACGAATCACACACAAATTAAAGAAGACACAAGACGACAATTTTTTTAACAGTAGGTAGTGTTCAAGTTTCCCTTATAGAATGCTTAATTTCGTCGCAAATGGTGAACTAATAAAATTACAAGTCTTCTAAGATTTGAATCGATGTTTTTTAATGACGTCATAACCCACGTGATATGGCCACAATGTTTCACAACATATCTATTTTGGTGTTCTCACTTAATAACCGCATTTGTAAACTTTTCACAGCGTTTACAGTCCCCAACCCAGCCCTTAACGTTATACAATCATATAAGAAGAAATACCGGTAGTTATGAAATATATCAGTCGACAATTTAAGGTCAGCAACGGCAAGCCATCCCTACGAATTAGCACAATTAACAAGTAAGCTGGTCTTTTATTAAAACATCTGAAGGGCATGAACGTTATACAATCATGAAATAAAAATAGTTATGAAACATACAAGTCATCAAGGTCAAATAAAAGTTCTTTTATAAACCTGATTCGGTAAAATCGTGCATAAAACGCGCCTTAATTAACATGAAACAAGAAATAGCTTTAAGAGTTGATGAAGATTTCGAGGAAACTCTTGTTGATTTGACTACAGCTGTTCCGGTCTCATTGAGTAGCCACCTGATTTTGCTTGACAATGCCATTAGCATCATGTTTATATGTGTTATGCCCACAACGAAGAGGGAGCTAGGCATATAGAGAGTGTCTATGCGTAGTTCCGTCTGTCTGTCCGTCCGTACGTATGTTTCCCAATCTTGTGACATCAACTTCTCATAAACTATCAGGCGGATTCTTTTCAAACTTGCACAGATGGTCAAACAGGATGTGTAGATGATCGTTAAGAAAAGATTGTTTCCTGCGACCATTTTTACCATTTTTTTCTTTGTCACAAATGTTGTTATAGCAGTGAGGGCGTCAGTGTCAGAGCACAGATTCTATTTTTTTATGATTTTAATTATAACACTGTCGAATTGATGGGTGGGTCATAGATAAATCACCAAGACAAGTTTTACTTGTTTGTTCGTATTGCGGGCCAAGTTTGAAGCACCCTAGAAACGGGTTCAAACTCCTAGTTGCAAATTGTTATGGCACTGGCCGTTCCAAGGCGGTGACCCGTCTGGTTCTCAATTTCGTAAATTGTTTTTGTCAACAATGACCAGCACAAAAACTAAATTGGCAACTATGGATATGATCGTGATCGCAGAAGGTCAAGTCAGGCTGCATTATGATTCGAGAATGGTCTGTGGTGTTGTCCGGATTGGAGTCTGATGTTTTGTACCACTAGACAGCTAGACTCTACATTGATTCATGAGTGGCTGCCAGCTCTACAGTGATTCATGAGTTTACCAGACTATCACTTCGCTTGTTTTAGAGTCTAAGTCCTTTGGAAGCACAAGTCCGGAACATCTGGTTATTATGGTTACTTCAATGTATAGCATCCAGATCATGTCTTGGATCGTGAACTGTGTTTTATACATTGTGGTTAGTTAATTTAGTTACAATTACGTCCCTTTATTTCATTCCTTCACTTCCGGTTTTCCCAAAGAAATGCTGTTGGTTTTTTTTTACTGAAAGGTAAGACACTTCTGCCACAAATATATCTCAAAATAAGCGGGATCTGCTGCAACAACTTAATTTTTGAATCAATTTCAAGTAGGATAGATCAGGGTAAGTACGGGCGGATATTACACAGCGGTTAGTGTCGGTGAAATTGGCGCTTGGTCCCTGCTAGGTATCCTGGCGTCACCAGTTCTCGTTAACCTAAGCATTCAACAGCGTCGGATAAAAAAATAATAACACAATCACTTACCTTTTTTTAAAGAAATCTTCTATTGTTCATTGCTTTTCAACTTCAACTGAAAATCTCCTTTTGATTCTTTTTAAAACAACAGGGATTTTACAAATTGCAAAGGGGTTGAAATGCGAGGGGGTGAAATGTCTTGCTCCCTACTTTGATACATGTATGGGTTATTTTAAACGGCCTTTTGACGGTTAAACTACAGTAAAATATGCTGAATAATCAAAGCTAAGGCACTGCAGAAAAATCTTTTATAAAAATTTAAATAAAACCTAAAAATAAACTACGAAGCAATATACGTTTTTTTTACCAAATATTGATGTTCTCTGTTGTTGAAAATAAAATTCCAAATCTCTACTGGGGCTAAAACCTGAATATAATGTATTCAGATAGAACAGTGAATAATGCCTATCAATGCAAGTTGTTGATGCAACACAATATTTTATACTTCCCCAGAAAGATACTGCAGTAGATACAATATTAATTAAATCATAAATGTGAACCAGCGATCAGCGATCGAACTTCGAATCCGTCACTCGCCTACATTGGCTACAATTTGACGAAGAAAAGATCCGTACGCATGCTGTTGTGCAATAATTATGCCGTATTTTAATTTAACAAGTAACATATCATACTGTGCTTACGCTTATTCACGGAAATTACCTGAAACAATGCAAATATAAACGACAGGAAACGCTAAAGTTGAAGAAACAAGATTTACTGCAACTGGCGAAAACTGTTTTACTGTCAGAGGAGAGCAGTCCGATAATCTAAGCGGAGGTTGGCGGAAAATATCGAACGGGAATACAAGCAAAACGGACACGAGACGGAGGCGATATCCGGGAATCGACGGAATAAAACGAACCTTAGATTTTCAGTATATGATTTCATCCAGCTTTCGCTAAAATGCGCTAACACTTATCTTTATCAGTACTATGTTGAATGATAAACAAAAGACAATACTTTTTAACAGTACCTGTGCTTCCCTTTGACCTTTTGAAATTTTTCGTCAATCTGCCAATGAAAAACGGCATTCTTTGACGCTAAATTTCTCTGACCCACATAATTTTGCATAAATTAATTTATAAAAAATAAAAAGCTCACAATCTCCCCTTTAAAATGACGTATAACACTTGGTTTTACCTATAGCCAATACGTAGTAAATAAATATTTCAGCACATGACCTCGCAGATTCAAACAAAAATGGCGACGTAGTAGTCCGTCTGCGCATTAAAATTGTTACAAATAAACGATAAAATAAATATAAAAGACGGTTATAAATGTCAGTATCATTACTTTTTCTTGAATATTTAATGTTTACTCTATTGAATTAGGTTATCAATTTTATTTTTTTAGTGATAATAAATGTGCAATTATTTGATAAACATTGTACAGTTATAATGGTGACAGATACGGATCGGCGAAGTCGGTATTTCTTTGTTATCACTAACATATGTTATAATATATCCTCATAAAGAAGCAGGAGGGACATAAAAAAAACTGGAAAATAACAACAACAAAATAATACACAGCTAAGTATAATATGAGAGAATACCACCAAAAATTGAAAATGACCTTTCAAATTAAGCAGCTAGTGAAACCGGTGACAAAACCTATTAAGATTGTTTTGTTTATAGATTTTGCCAGAGACATTGCTAATAACTGCATGGGGTCGGGGTTTGACTTCCCGTGAAGATGGCTAAACACAAGGAAGATGTCAAATTACACTGCAGTGTTTGTGACAAAACATTCAAGCAGAAGTCAAGCTATAGGGTAAGTCCTAAGTCAGTCACAAGTGTTCAACTCAGTTATGGAATACCAGTATATTAATTTGATAGAAAGATATCTGTCGCAAAACTTTACATTTACAGGTTTTAACTGTTAGTTTACTCCACATATACGCATTTTTGCAGATGTGCCACAAGTGACACATTCATGCCGTCTGATCAGAATCTGCGATGGTCGCATTTTTGTCAGAAATAACCTAATGAGTCAAAAAGTTAAAAGTGTGGACATTAGGCACAAAATTATGTTTAGTAAAAAGAGAAAAAAACGAAACAATTACTCAGTAATATGTATCCCTTGAAATTCATGCATTTTCAGAATTTTCCATTTGTTTCTCAAAGATTGTAAATACCAGGGCTTTTTTTCCTTCTATAGCAGGGGCCGTTTATGGGCGCCTTCCCCTCAGAAATTTTTTTTCAGATCATGCAGTTTTCCCCAAAAAGTACATTTACATCAGATTTTTTCATTCCCCTAAAGAGAAAAAATGATGCTATTTTCCCCAAAATTATAGGGCTTGGGCACCATACCCAGGCAGCGAAAAAATGCCCTGAAATACAAGATATGTTTTAATTATTTATAGTTCTTTATCATAGAAATTTGCCATCATTCATTTATGCTTTTTATAAGATAGCCAATTTACAATCGTACAATGTATGTAAGAAGAATTTTTATAAAATTTTAAAAGATCTAACTTTTGTAAAATGTTTTTGGAATATCTCCAATATCAATAAAAAAAATTATTGTGTTATAATTTCAACTCCATGATAACAGTTTCACTTTAATTTCAACACAACTTTTTCAAAGAATTGTCAAAAATTAGATTTTAATGCTAGAGCGTAATTTGTTAAAATTAAAGGAAATAGAAAATAACGAAATTTATTAATGACAACATCCTTTACCTTTTGATTCATTAGATTACTTTTTAACAGGAAGCTAATAGTGTAGATCTTTCAGTGGTTTTCCTAGCCTTTCTGAGGGTCCGGAAAACGGACCCTTCCCAAAGCAAACGGACCCTTTCCCAATCCGAAACTTCTTCCATTTTTCCCAATTGAATCCACAAATAATTTTCAAAACATAAGATATCCAATATATCGCACTTGGTCCATGGATTCCAATTTTTTGTACATTTACAATGTATATGTTTGTTCATTCTTCATGGTGGTAAAAAAGATCAAAATTATTCAATCAACGTTGGCAACAAATTCACGAAACGCACGCTTTTTTCACATCGTATTACGTCATTATCGGCGACGGCTGTTTATTACATTTTGTGTGCAGGGATTTAAGAGGCGATGTACACATTCACAAACGGATACAATTTAACATCAAACGTATGAAAATAAATGAAAGGTGTTTTTTTAACAATTATGTTGCTTCTGATTTGACATGAAACCCCCTTTGTGATGAACAATGCGAAAAACACCAAGCTGATAACGGTACTGGCAGAATTTCGTTCACGAGACAAACCGCAAATTAGCGACAATAAATGCAAGTTGCTAACCATAATAGACATGAGCAGGAAACGTCAAAATAGTTTGTTGTTTTGACATTACAGTACTGTACCTGCTCATTGACATATCAAGCTGGTAAACGACGGACGACGACGAACTAACATCGCCGACCATGACCGACTTACAGATCGTCGATCAGTTGAAAGTACCGAAAACAATAATACGGCACCGTTGGAAATTGATGATGGCGATCTTTGTTTGAACATTAATTAATTTCTTTTAATTAAAAATAAATCTTAATAAATAATACAGTTGTTTTAAAACATTTGTCCAGCACGGAACGTACTCTGATTTACACGTAGATTTCACAGCGTGTTAATTACGCAACACCACGATATACATGCATCTGACAGCAGAAACAAATAAATTCTCATTGTTTTAGCACGATTATTTACTTATATCGCCCTCCGTTTATTAAATATCGCGGTTGGTGGGCCACCCCAATGTCCGCAATATAATGGAGTTGCAGTGTATGCATTGAGGGCTAGGCCTCCTTAGATGATGCCACCCTGGAGGAACTGTGCGATGCGTTCAAGCACAGAAAACAAAGAAAAATAGTCATTTGTTGACTTCAACATACCTTGAGTTTTTTTTCTGGAAAAAAAGCCTGTATATATGTTTTAAACACTAAACCACCCTGAGTGAATAAAAAGTTAACTGATCCTTCCTAGGCTTGTAAAAGTTTTAAAAAAGGGGGAAAATGCATAAAACAATGATTTCAAAATTCCCAAAACTTGTATTTTTGTTGATAAAAATTCCCAATTGAGACGTTTCACAAGCTAAAATTTTCCCAATTCTGGCCAGAGTCCTTTTCCCAAAATGGCCAGGAAAACCCCAGTCTTTATCAGATGGCATCAAATCTACACTGTACCCTTATGCAATATAACCCATTTATATCAGGATGGGCTTTTGCTGACATAACAGGAGGAAGTTATACCTGTTTTAGGGAGATATTTTGAAGGATTTTAGTTTCCAGTAATGAACATAAGCAGTTGAACCAGTATTAAGCAGCCACCCAAGAGAGTGACAAAAATTGGCTGCTTAACACAGGTTGCTGTTTAAGTCTGGTAAAGTTAGAACAAAATATCTGTTTAGAACATATTCAACTGGCTGTTTAAGACAGGTGGTTGCTGGATGCAGGTGGCTAAGCCAGGTTCAACTGTAGTAAAAAAACTTCCTGCGGGCACAGTTAACCCTTTCCTCCATATATATACGCATTTTTATGCACATGCAACCAGTGTAGATCCGGATCAGCTGGAACACCCATGCTGTCTGATCAGGATTGGCATTGGTCGCATTTTGGTAAAAAAATAACCTAACGAATCAAAAAACCGAACAGTGCAGATCCTGATCAGACGGCACGGATGTGCCGGCTGATCTGGATCTACACTGTTCGCCCATGCAATCAGTGTGTAACTATGGAGGAATGGGTTAAGGGAGAAGTTGGGGCACATTTGGGGACAATTTCTCCCTAGTCTCTCTTTAAGCCATTCCCTGAATACAGAGTTTAAGATTAATTACTTTTGTTACCAACAGATTCACATGAAGAAGCACAGCGGTCAACGGTACCAGTGTAATCAGTGTGACAAGTCGTACACAGCCTCACATTCATTGGTGGAACACCAGAGATGTCATGAAAACATAAAACCGTACAGCTGTAAGACTTGTTGCAAGAATTTTCAGAGGAGAACCCACTGTCTTAGGCATGAAAAACAACATGAAAAAGGTAACTTTGATTGCAAATAGGCATTTTTAAAAAAAGACTGTGATAAATTTTAAAACAGGAGCAGTTGAGTTTGTGAAGTATGGTTTGACTCTATACTTTGTAGAAACACCTTTATTGCCTTGGCGAAAAGTGTAGTTCTAGATCAACTGGTAAATCCATACCGTCTGATCAGGATCCAGACTGTTTGCTCTTTCATTTATTTATAAAGTTATTTCTGACCAAGATGCAACCAGTGCAGTTCCAGATCAGGTGGCATGAATGCATCAGGTGATCTGGATCAACACTGGTCGCACATGCATTGAAAATGTGTATATATGAAGTAAATGGGTTAAAACAATATATACTGAGGAACTTTAGAAACGCATCACTGAAATATACTGGTATATCTTAATTTGCACACTATGATGTGAAATTTTATCATTATAATGCATCGGAATGAATTTCAATACCTCTCAATATTTTATTGGTGAAGACAAAAATGATTTTGATATTCCTTGGAACGGTTCGTCCAACAAAGATAGTGTCTTGATTTGCCGTTTTCTGAATTCACTAAGCGTCGGATGGTTGCCATGGAAATTTTCTGCCATTCCTGGCAGGGCCAAGCTCGTGGACGTTGTGCTATTGTTGCAGACGTCGTCGAAGTCTCCGTCGGAGCTCATCCTACATGTGTTCGATACAGTTCATATCGAGAGACACTGCAGGCCACTTGAGAACGTCAATCCCCTTGCTTATTTTGTAACTCCATGAGAGTCGAGCATGCCGTATATGATATCATGTGAACCAATTAAACAAAGTTTTGTTGGCATTGACAAATTGTTTGTTAAAATATTACCTAATAGGGTGATTTTTGTTCATACTGACCACTTTAAGGAAAATACCTAAAAAAATGTGTGATGCGTTTTTAATGTCTATCAGTATAGTAAAGTTTTAAGTTTGCTTGCATATTTCAGAGGTAAAAGTACTGTGAGAACTTTACACACCATTTTAAGACCCAGTACCAGCTCATATGCCTGTGGTTAAAAAACAATAGTGTGAAGCATCATAACAAATTTGGGCTTGCCAGCTATGTAAACAATATACATACAGATCCACCTGTGCATTAACACAGTCTGGTCAGGGTCTGTTAAGTCAGAGAAGCGTTTTTTAAAGTGTCTAGGAAGTACTTACCATGTAAGTCTGAATTTCAAATGGGATTTACACTTTTTGTAAAGTTAGTAAGTCCCCTTTTTATATATCTACTGCTAAGATATATCCATTTGGAAAAAAATAACACATTTGTATTTTTCTCTTAAGACATATTATTAAATAGTTGTGCATTCCCTAGTGCAAAATACATGAAATTAAAACCCACATGAAGTAATTTATAAAAATAATACTTCCGTTATGTATAGATGCTGATCATGTGCATACTTTTTAAGGAACTGAGACGTCTGACAAGAAACCAAAAACACCGGTTAATACCAGTCCTGATGGACTGGTGAACTTTCCAAAGGTTGAGTCTCAGAAGAACCAGAATAAACCAGTCATTGTGTGCAAGATCTGCAGTAAAATCTTCAGTAATGGAAACAGCTTCAGAGTACACAAGAACAAACATCTGGGAATCAAATACCCCTGCCCAATGTAAGTGCCCCCTGCCCAATGTAAGTGCCCCTGCCCTATGTAAGTACACCTGCCATACATAAGTAACTCTGCCATATGTAAGTACATCTGCCCTATACAAGTACACCTGCCCTATGTTTGTATGCCTGCCCTATTTATTAAGTAACTCTGCCCTATGTAAGTACACCTACACATCTGACCTGAATCTACACTGAATGCTTCTTTGGTCTGAAATAACCTTTGGAATCAAAAAGTGAACAGAGTAGATTCTGATCAAATGGCACAAATGTGCTGCCTGATCTGGATCTACACTGTTCGTCAATGTGATATTAGCCATACCCCATGGAGTAACCTTTCCTCCATGTATACACATTTTTACGAATGTGTGACCAGTGTAGATCCAGATCAGCCGGCACATCTGTGCCATCTGATCGGGATCTGCACTGGTCACATTTCGTCAGAAATAACCTAACAAATCGAAAAGCGAACAGTTCAGATCCTGATCAAATGGCACGGATGTGCTGGCTGATCTGGATCTAAACTGTTCGCCCTCGCAATAAAGGTGTAACTATGGAGGAAAGTATTAAATGGTTAACCTAAATCCACAAAATTTTATGCCCTAAAAAAATCACATTCAATGTGGTATCTGTAGGTTTGCCTTTACATCTTGGATTTCCCTTTTATGACTTACGCAACTAGATTGATCCACATAGACCAGTGCCCAAGTTTATAAAGCTGAGCATGGAAACCAGTCTCAAATCTCAAGCATCTGATTGGCTGAAATGGCGACTGGTCGCCATTTCAGCCAATCAGATGCTTGAGATTTAAAATTGGTTTCCATGCTCAGCTTTATAACCTTCAGGCCAGCACATCAATGCCATTTGATCTTTATCTACACTGTTCATTTTTGTGTCGCCCTTTCGAAGAAACGGCGATACATAGGGATCGCCTTGTCCGTCCGTCCGTCACGAAAACTTAACGTTGGCTATAACTTTGCCATTTCTTAATATTTCTTTATCAAACTTGCAAATTATATTGCTTATGACAACAAGCTCGAGATGATGCCAAATTCTCAAGGTCAAGGTCACATTTGATGGAGTTATGCCCCTTTTTGTACTTGGATTTTTACATGAAAACTTAACGTTGGCTATAATTTTGTCTTTTCTTAATATTTTTTCATCAAACTTTCAAATTATATTGCTTATGACAACACGCTCATGATGATGCCAAATTCTTTGATTGAGTTATGCCCCTTTTTGTACATTTTTTATTCTGATATAGCACCAGAGGGCAACACAAGTGTTCAACTGAACACCCATCTAGTTGATAAAAAAATAACATAATGAATACAAAGGGTACAATGATCCTGATCAGAAGGCATAGCTGATTTGGATCAAGTTTATTATCAACAGTCACCCACGGGATAAAAGCCATAAATCTCATTTAGTAAAGGGTTTAGTATTATTAGTACATTTTAACCCATTAAGACCACAACGAAATAAAGACCACCCAAATAATAAGATCACTATTTGGGGCGCGTCGCGGGAAAAGGTACCTTCGGACAATTGACGTCAATTATTGAAATGACGTCGTAAAATTGAGCAGACGACATTCATTATTATTCATTTCGCGGTAAAAATACAATTTTATTGACAAAATTTGTAAAAAAAATCAGCTTTTATTTACGATAAAATAATAGAATGTTGTAAGTCATTTCTAAATATAGTATTAACTAAAATGTCACAAAATAAAGAGAACCCTTGGGGTTACTGCCTGGGAACAATCAGAGGCAAAAGACCACCCGACTAAAAGGCAACTTAATTAAGTACAGTCCAGGAGATAAATAGTGAGATTTTACTATTATAATTGTCCTTTCAGATGTGGCAGGTGCTTCACAACCAAGGACCAGGTGACTTTGCACGCTGCTGTTCATAGTGAAGTCAAGAACTACGGCTGCAATGAGTGTGACATGAAGTTTAAGACAAAGTCCAACCTGACCAGGCACAAGAAAACTCATCTTGGTAGCCATATATACTGTAAAATTCATTTTAAATGTCTCTGGGGTCATAATATTTTTTTCGAAAGCGGAGGCACTTATTATTTATGCAGTCCACACTCGTTTTGTCGAAGTCGTCGGGACAGTACATTTTAATATGAGATATCCAAAGTTCGACACATCCGAATTTGCGCCAATGCACGAATATCATACCTATATGTTTCTAATGCTGACATGATTGTGAGTGCTAGTATAATCGTAAAAACTGAAATTGATTGCATTTAAGAATCTGAATATTTAACATCTGAATGCATTAAATAAGCAAATATTTTACTGAACATGTGATAATCTTTAATTGTTATTAAATAATAGTATCTTGTTTGCCTACAAGTTCTCTCTTTGAAGAAGACGTGTGCATTGTTCGACCGCGTCAAGTTTCACACTTCGACTTATCCAATGATTTTATATATAGCATATTTTAGCCGGCGGGTTCAAAATTTACTTCCACTTATGAAAACATTGTTTATGTCGGATTAGAGTTAAGCGGCATAATATTATATGTAATAAGAACACATTTTGACGGGACCATAAAATTAATTCAAGATAACTGATGTTTCGACTTAAGCGAGTTTGACACAATGAGTGTGGACTGTATTAAGTTTTATTATTTTAATATTAGATTCTTAAGGATATTGGATAATAAATATTTTATTTTGAGAATATTAAAACATCTTAATCTAAATATATGTTTATGGCTGAGGATTTTGGATATATTTTTGTCATTTAGAGTAACTATCTTATTAAGGAAGAAGGGGTTTAAGCGTTCCTTGCCTCCTGAGCTGTTTTATAGTATGTTTCCCCTTTCTATTATTACCTCTGGGGGAGGCACTATCAATTACTTTTCATTTTGGATAGATGAACATGTACTCGTGCAAATTAAGTCAACAACAAAAGTAGTTACATATGTAATGACAATTGCTTGCTCATATTCATGTATTCTGTTTATGCAAATAATTTAAAATAAAGAATGGAAGAAAAGAGGTTTGCTGATTAGGGGAGGAGGAGGCTAACATATAAAAAAAATTAAAATTATTGTTCAAAGATTGTGCAAACTTGATGCTGTTACTGGTGTGGGAAAAATGATTTTGGTCTGGGAAAAGTCAGGGAATTTTGATTTGTGGGAACCCTGTTTATTTCAAAGTTCCCTTTTCTTGTTTCAGGGATTAAAAAGTATGTCTGTCATCAGTGTGGGAAAGCGTTTGTGCTAAATGAATCACTGTCTGCTCACATGAAGGTCCACAATGCCTCAGTATCAATACCCTGTGATATATGCGGCGCCCGATTCAAGACTAAACCTGGCCTAGCCATTCACAAAAAGATACATAACAATCAGAAAGACTTTTTGTGTGGTATATGCAGTCGGACTTTCTTACGTAAGAAAACGCTTGATGACCATTTAAAGGTTCATGAGAAAGGGACTCAAAGGAAAGCCCTGGTGTCAGCGCCAGTGGAATTTTGTTCTCTTTGCTCAAAAGGTTTTGCTGACAGTTATGGTTTAAGGAGACACATGAGAAAACATAAACTCGGAATACTGAAAAACTTCAACAAGACTAATGCAGAAATTCAGACAAACACATTCATGGACGTTAATTCTTTTCCACTGACTGAGTGCTTGGATAAAAGTGAAAATCCCAGAAAGGTTCCCGAGGTCTTTGTAACTGAAGGAGAGCCACTGTTTGAGAAAATATATGCAGGTTGTTTTAAAAATGATTATATTGAGAACAATCAGCAATGTTCAAATGTTATTGATGAAAATACTGAGGATGAGCTAAATGGTGAAGACAATGGCAATGCAAATGTATATATGATGTCAAGAAAAAGTTGTCAGAATAAACTGGATAAAGTACACACATATATTATGCAAGTGGTAAACAAGGACCTGGTATTTTATAGGGATAAGCATTCAAGTGGTGACAGCAATAACATCATTAATACAAAAACAGTATCAAGTGAAATGCTATGCAATGGTCTGGTTCTAGGCGATAATGTACACACGGATGAGGATCATTTACACTCTGATGAGGATAATGTACATAGTGATGAGGATAATATACAAACTGGGGAGGATAATTTACACAGTAAAAAGGATAATGTACACAGTGATGAGGATAATGTACACAGTGAGGAGGATAATGTGCACACCGAAGATGATCATGTACACACTGGGGAGGATCATGTACACACTGATGAGGATAATGTACACACTGATGAGGAGTATGAAGATTGGGCACAAAAACACGAGGTTCCAAAAAGTAAAGCAGTATCCCATCCTATTGCAGACTGCAGTACAGCAGCTGCTGAAGAAACATTAATAAATACTAATAAAGATATAAATTATGATGATACGCTACAAATTATAGGGAAACTTGGAGATGTAATACCAAGTACTACAAGCCCACACCAAGCCATGATGAAAAGTGTAGGGAAACATAAAGCTGTGGAAAATTGTTATCTTGCCATAAATAAATCGGTCTGCCAAAATATGACTTATGGCAAACCCAGTTTAAATGATAAATATCTTAATAGCAATACAAGCTTGTTGAATAAAGCTAAAATCAGATTTACTGAAGAATCACCAAGGAACGAAGCTGGTAAACATAAACTTTTAGAAGAAGATCATCAACTTGTTGGTAACAAGAAGGCAAAAGTATTGGCAACAAAGGTTGGACGGTATTCAGATGGCACCACTGTTTATGTTATGAAGGATTCCTATGCTACCAATAACAACACTCAAAATGACACAGAAGATAGCGAATGTGAATTGGAACCCAGCACATGTACTTCTGAAACAGCTGATGAACATGTTCAAACGATAGAAAAAGACAAGTGTACAAAAGTAAATATGAGTGAAGGTGACTATTACGACAATGATGTTGATGATGGCGATGAACAGGAGATGAGCGGAGTAGATGGAAATAATGGTGAATTTGATGAAAACGGTGAATCTGATAAAATGGGAAATAATGGTGAATCTGATGAAATGGGAAATGATGGTGAATCTGATGAAATGGGAAATGATGGTGAATCTGATGAAATGGGAAATGATGGTGAATCTGATGAAATGGGAAATGATGGTGAATCTGATGAAATGGGAAATGATGGTGAATCTGATGAAATGGGAAATGATGGTGAATCTGATGAAATGGGAAATGATGGTGAATCTGATGAAATGGGAAATGATGGTGAATCTGATGAAATGGGAAATGATGGTGAATCTGATGAAATGGGAAATGATGGTGAATCTGATGAAATGGGAAATGATGGTGAATCTGATAAAATAGGAAATGATGGTGAATCTGATGAAATGGGAAATAATGGTGAATCTGATGAAATGGGAAATAATGGTGAATCTGATGAAATGGGAGAATGTATGAGTTCTGACAAATATACTTTGTTACATGAAAGTAATAGAGATGTTGTTAAGAATAATAATAAGAGAAGAGAAATAGCAGCTAAACAAAATGGTTTTCTGACTAAATTCAAAAATGATACACTTCATGATACTGAAGTGGAAAATGATGTGGGAGAACGTTCAAAACGTAATCAGCAAAAGAGTGATCAAAATGAAGAATTGGTTGAAATAAATGAACATGGTGGATATTCAGAAAAGAAAAATGTCCGTATGGAAATTCCAGATAGTGTACCTGCTGAGCCTACCAATAAATTTTTGAGAAATTTTAAATGTGGGCGATGCCCAAAATCATTTTATATGCTGTCAACCTTAAAGCATCATATGACATTGCATAAACATTTTGAGGATGAACCAACTTTTAATGATTATGAATGTGACAAATGCGACAAAGTCTGTATTTCAAAGAAAAAGTTGTTGTTGCATATAAGGGAAAGTCATAGGACAAACACACTGCATTGTAATAAGTGTGCAAAGAAATTTTACAGAAAATGTGATTTAACACGACATGAAAAAGAAAGTCATTCTGTTATGAAAGAAGAAAATGGAAATGCCACAGTTGCTGATATACAGGTCAGCTGTACAAAATGTGCAGCGGTATTCAGCTCAAAAGATGAGCTCCGAAATCATATAACAACCCACAAGGGAGATCAATCATACAAGTGTAAAGAGTGTTCAGCAAGTTTCAGATACTCATCGAATTTAAAACGGCACGTTCGAGCTCGGCATGAACCTGACGTTGTTTGCCCAGTGGAAGACTGTAAAAAGAAGTATGCCACAGAAGAAGGTCTACACTTACATATGAGATACCATGAAAACTTCAGACCATTTCAATGTTCGGCATGCTTGCGGTCTTTTACGATAAAATACCAACTGATACGCCATCAAAAGAAAGTACATGGCTTCAACATGCAGCCCCGTCAGGAATCTTCGAAGCCTGACAATAAATGTGAAGTGAATAACTTATGTGTAAAATGTGGAAAGGTTTTCAAAAGTCATCATCAGTTTGCATTACATTGGAGTAATAAAGTTTGTGAACAGGTTCATAAATGTCCAAGTTGTGAAAAAGAATTTAGCTTGCTTCAGTTAATGCAAGAACATTCTTTTAAAGAACATAACACTCGTGTGCGTCCACACAAATGTCAACTCTGTCCGAAAGCGTTTGAAAATAAACGTAATTTAAGAAGACATGGAATGATTGCTCATTCAGATGGTGACAAGTTGAGAAAAGATTTCATGTGCTCTTTGTGTGGCCTGTGTTTCACAGCGAAAAATTCACTCAAAAGACACCTGATAACACATGAAGGATCCAGACCGTACCAGTGTGACAAATGTCCGGCAAACTTTGCCCAGTCCGGTCACTTGAGCAGACACATTAAGACTATCCATGAAAAAATCCTTAACCATGTTTGTGACTTTGAAGATTGTGGAAAAAAGTTCTTCGATTCTGCAAGTTTACGAAATCATCAACGGTGTCATCAAACGGAGTACCCATTTGAATGTGAAAAGTGTCTAAAAAAGTTTAAATTTGCAAGCTCTGTTAAAACTCATTTGAAAACTCACTCTTATATCAAAGAGTTTGAATGCAAAATCTGTGGTCAAGTCGTCACATCGAAGAAATCATTAGAAAAACACATGGAGCGACATGTTGCCAGTGAAAAAATGAATCCTAATTCTGCTTTGTATGACCCAAACTTCCATGTGAAAGTTCGCCAGAAAGTTGTTAAGAAGATGGAAGAAAAGTTAATCACATGTCAGTTTTGTATGAAAAGGTTTACAACAGTGAGGGGAGTTAATGCCCATATAAGAAAATACTGTAAAGGAAAAAATGTAGAAGGTTAGACTAGATGGTTTTTATGCCAATGAAAAGGTACATACTGCTCAGTACAAAATGAATTGCAATTTCTCAGCTGATCTCCAAGATTCTCAGATCATGACCGTGAATACAAGCTGATGCAATTTTTACTACAAAATCCATTTCAATTAGATTTTGACGGAGTGATAATATCCATTTCAATTAGATTTTGACGGAGTGAGCAATCTCAGTCAAAACCTGTTGAATTGCAGCACTTCATAAGATGCCGACTAAGGTTTTTGTCATGCGACGACTGTAAGAACTGCCGATCCAATCAAACGATGCTGTATTTTACTTCCAAATTAGGTTTATCTGTCAGTAAAATTTTTGTCGCTCTGGGTTCATTCCATTGCGGATGTTGAAAGGCGTGGATTGTAAAGTAAAGCAAACTGAAGGAGTGATTAACAATGAACAATGTTCTGTCAATTATACTTTCTTGGGCTACTTCTCAACAAAGATATTAGTCACCCGGCATTGTGTTTGATGTTTTGGTTGCAAGCAAAAATCTAACTGAAATCGAAATTTGTAGTATTTGGTTTCTTGGTGATTATAAATATTTTAACATTTTGTAATAATTTAAAAGTTTCAGAACATTTAAAGGCTTGGTCAGAGTTTATATTTGTTTGTGGCTCAACTTGAAGATGAAATCAAACATTTGTGTTGATATATTTCTATGGTTTCATGAATGAAATGTAATATGTCATGTTAACTCTTTACTTAACCCTTTCCTCCTTATATACACATTTTGTGCGACCAGTGTAGATCCAGGTCTGTGCCTTCTGATCAGGATCTGCACTAGTCGCATTTTTGTCAGAAATAACCTAACAAATCAAAAAAGTGAACAGTGCAGATCCTGATCAGACGGCACAGATGTGCTGGCTGATCTGGATCTACACTGTTCGCCCATGCAATCAATGTGAGTCAATGCAGGAAAGGGTTAATATACATGCATGCATGTTTTATCCTATGTGAGACCAATTTAAAACTAGATTAACCAGTGCCCAAGGTTATAAACCTGAGCATGGAAACCAGTCTCAAATCTCAAGCATCTGATTGGCTGAAATGGCGACTGGTCGCCATTTCAGCCAATCAGATGCTTGAGATTTGAGACTGGTTTCCAAACTCAGTTTTATAACCTTCAACCCAGAGCTCTCACTAGACTTGGAAATCAGGGAGAAGTTTGTCATAATTTTACTGAATTATAGAGAAGTTTGCAGTCAACAGCATTCTTTCCCTATATAGTCTATACAAAATGACTTCTCCCATAGCTCAAAGGAGGGAGAAGTCTGGTCACTTTTGGGAGACTTCTTCTCCCAAGTCTCCTTCTAGTGAGAGCCCTGACATATTTACCATCTGATTTGTATCCACATGGGTTGTTTCTTGGTCAGAAATGAATCTAAAAGCCAACAGTGTAGATCCTCATATGCATAATCAGTATAGATATGAATTATGATGGTTGATCTGGATCTACAAAGCCTGACCTATGGTGTACATGGTCAGGGCTTTTTCAAAGGTTTTTGGGAAAAGGCCCCAGCTCAAATTGGGAATTTTTTTACTCTGTATATACCTTTTTTACACTGGTTTCATACATAAATTTACATAACACAGTTTTTAAAGATCAATGCTCAAAAGAAAACAAATGATTTTCATAACTTGAAAAGTCTTGATTTATATTGTTTCTTGTTTATTTCTCGCTATTTTTAGTATAACTATTGAAATGGGATGTTTTTCTTGAACTTGGGAATTTTTTTCATGAAATTGGGAAAAATGGTCCCTATTTGGCATTGGGAATGGGGCCCAATATCGGCCCCGTGAGATTGGCTGAAAAAGCCCTGATGGTTTAACACTGAAGATTTTTTTCACCACGAAGTTTTACTGTGATGGAACGAATAAAATTTTGATATGTACCTATCCACAGACTTACATTTGTACAATATTTGATCCTTGGGTTTCAATTGACCTGGGAGATGACCCTTTGACTCTAAAGATTAAAAAAGTTATTTTTGACCCCTGTGATTTAAGGTGAAAGGTGAATCTTAACTTAAGGTATTGCTCCGTTCGTCATTGCTTACTCAGACAAAAAATAAAAAATAAAAATCACTCACAGCACAAGGCAACTCAATGAAACTTTAAACAAACAAATGTTATTAAATATATATGTGTTTAATTTACATATTCTTATGTAAGGAAAAATAATCATACACTTATAGCATTGATTTGTGCAGTTTGATGGAACTGCATTGTGCCATTCGAGAGATTTCGATATTTTTCTTTTTGTCTATGACATAGCAATGATGAAAGGAGCAATACCTTAAATTAGTGGCATTTTTAGCTATTATTGGCAGAATCACCTGAAAAAAGACAAAAATGACCCTTTAGATTCAGTAGCTAGTGGAACCTCGGAACATTATGATCCAGGATCTTTTAAATTAGAGATTGGCAGATTGAACGAGAAGTTCCATTCATACAAAGGACTTTGTGTAAGAGAGTGTGATCTCAGGGTTAGCAATAAACTTTTACCCTTTACTCCGTGGCTGGCTGTAATCCAATGGGCGAACAGTGTAGACCCAGATCATCTGGCACATGTGTTCTTTCTGATCTTCACTTCACTTTTACTCTGAAATGGCTGTAATCCCGTGGGTGAAGAGTGTAGACCCAAATCATCTGGCAAAGGAATTCTGTCTGATAAGGGTCTACACTGTTTGCTTTTACCTCTTGCGATGGCTGTAGACCCATGGGTGAACAATGTAGACCCAGATCATCTGAAACATGTTATAT
This sequence comes from Corbicula japonica, assembly GCA_038501625.1. Taxonomy (NCBI): domain Eukaryota; kingdom Metazoa; phylum Mollusca; class Bivalvia; order Venerida; family Cyrenidae; genus Corbicula; species Corbicula japonica. Next base: position 7,718,559 of record JAZAYU010000018.1, on the reverse strand, counting down.
CTGATAAGGATCTACACTGTTCGCTTTTACCTCTTGCGATGGCTGTAGAACCATGGGTGAACAATGTAGACCCAGATCATCGTAAACGTGTTATATCTGATAAGGATCTACACTGTTCGCTTTTACTCCTTGGGATGGCTGTAGACCCATGGGTGAACAATGTAGACCCAGGTTATCCGAAACGTGTTATATCTGATAAGGATCTACACTGTCCGCTTTTACCTCTTGCGATGACTGTAGACCCATGGGTTAACAATGTAGACCCAGATCATCTGAAACGTGTTATATCTGATAAGGATCTACACTGTTCGCTTTTACTCCTTGGGATGGCTGTAGACCCATGGGTGAACAATGTAGATCCGGATCGCACATGTGTCAGGATCTACACTCTTCACTTTTGCTTCTGAAATGGCTGTAATCCCATGGGTGAAGATTGAGATAATGGGCACATCAGTTCCATCTGATCAGGATCTACACTATTTGCTTTAGAGTCAATAGATTCATCAAGTTTTTTCTGACCAAGAAGCTAACAATCTAGATCTAGGCAGATGTGCCAGCTGATCAGGATCTACACTGCTCGCGCATGCGATAAAACCCGTGTATAAGTAGTAATTGGTTAAAGAATAATGTTAACAGCTGATTGTTTGTCTTTTTATGTCTAGTCAAATAAACTTTAAAAGATCTCTATTACTGTGTATTTATATAATTTGTGTATTAACAAAACAACAGACACCAAAAAGATTTGCAATTAATGTTTAAAGAGAAAATAATTGATGTCGTTACTTGTTGGACTCATTCAGCATTCCCGCCACACAGGACAACCCCCTCATGTTTTTGCAGGGCAGACATACCCCTATCCCTTGGATGAATTGTTACATGACTGTATCTATGTTATAAATATGTATCTATGTTATGATATATATGTATCTATGTTATGATGTATATCACACGTTTATTGAATTTTAACGCATCTAACCCCATGAATTGCGAGTTCGACCCCCCTGGTACTCAATTAATCAATCAATCGGATGAGACTTTTAACCTGCTCCTCAGCCACGAACCAGTAATGGTTAATTATCGGGTTTTTAAGTGTGCAAGCCCTTAATGATTATATTTCTGAAATGGGTTTAAAGTCTGAAGTAACTGATTTATTGTCTAAACAATACAAATATAAACACATTATCTCTCTAGTACTAATTCATTGATAAATTCTGATGTTGATAAACAAAATCCGGTAAAAACTGCATCCAAGTTAATGTTAATCTGCAGAAATATCAAAGATTATTTTAAGGCAGTGTGTTGGTATATTTGGTGTAATTTTACACTTTAGTTATTAGATCGACATAAGTTGTGTTGTTGGCTCTCACTCAATCCTTATAAATAAACACTGTCGATTTTCTACTTCAGTACAGACATGCGCAGTGAAAGTCAAGTTGTGTGGTTGTTGTTGCTGATGCTGCTCTTTCAGATACTCGAGGTTATCATCATGTACGCCTCGAGACTAACACTCATAAAATGCTGTACGAATTATAAACGTCCATAAATGCTGAATTTGCAAGTGTATAGTTGTTTCAAAGACACAATTTTAAACGCTCAAATGGTGTTTGTAGTCCTTTCAAAATCTCGAGATGTACGCCCGAAAATATAGATTTTTATCCCCCGCCGATGAAATCGGGAGGGGGATATTGTTTTGGCGTTGTCCGTCCGTCACGGTGTCACGTCGTCACGGTGTCCGTCCGAATTTCGTTTCCGGGCTATTTCTCTGCAACCACTGGATGGATTTCAACGAAACTCTGTGGGAAGTATCAGTACCAAGAGGAGATGCCCATATCTTTGTCTTGTTCCGGTCAGGCGATTTAACACAGAGTTATGGCCCTTTGATAACTTATGCATTATGTATATAGGGCAGTATTCGTTTCCGGGCTATTTCTCTGCAACCACTGGATGGATTTCAACGAAACTCTGTGGGAAGTATCAGTACTGAGAGGAGATGCGCATATCATCGTCTTGTTCTGGTCAGACGATTTAACACAGAGTTATGGCCCTTTGATAACTTATGCATTATGTATATAGGGCAGTATTCGTTTCTGCGCTATTTCTCTGCAACTACTGAATGGATTTCAACGAAACTCTGTAGGAAGTATCAGTACCAAGAGGAAATGCGCATATCGTCGTCTTGTTCCGGTCAGACCATTTAACACAGAGTTATGGCCCTTTGATAACCTATGCATTATGTATATAGGTCAGAATTCGTTTCCACGTTATTTCTCTGCAACTACTGAATGGATTTCAATGAAACTTGCTGCAAACTATCTATACCAAGAGGAGATGCGCATATCGTTGTCTTGTTTCGGTCAGACCATTTAACACAGAGTTATGGCCCTTTGATAACTTATGCATTATGTATATAGGGCAGTATTCGTTTCCGAGCTATTTCTCTGCAACCACTGGATGGATTTCAACGAATCTTTCTGAGAACCATCAAAACCAAGAGGAGATGCGCATATCATTGTCTTGTTCCAGTCAGACCATTTAACACAGAGTTATTGCCGTTTGATAACTTATGCATTATGCATATAGAGCAGTGTTCGTTACCGCGCTATTTCTCTGCAACTACTGAATGGATTTCAATGAAACTTGCTGAAAACCATCTATACAAAGAGGAGTTGCGCATATCTTTGTCTTGTTTCGGTCAGACCATTTAACACAGAGTTATTGCCCTTCATTAACTTATGCATTATGCATATAGAGCAGTATTTGTTCCGCGCTATTTCTCTGTAACTAGCGGATAGGTTTCAATGAAACTTGCTGAAAACCATCTATACCAAGAGGAGATGCGCATATCATTGTCTTGTTTAGGTCAGATCATTTAACACAGAGTTATTGCCCTTTGATTACTTATGCATTATGCATATAGAGCAGTATTCGTTTCCGCGCTATTTCTCTGTAATTAGCAGATGGGTTTCAATGAATCTTTCTGAGAACCATTAATACCAAGAGGAGATGCGCATATTGTCGTTTTGTTCCAGTCAGACTGTTGAACACAGAGTTATGGCCCTTTGATAACTTATGCATTATGCATATATAGCAGTATTCATTTCCATGCTATTGCTCTGCAACTACTGAATGGATTTCAATGAAACTTTCTGGAAAACATCAATACCAAGAAGAGATGCGCATCTCATGGTCTTGTTCCAGTCAGACTGTTTAACACAGAGTTATTGCCCTTTGATAACTTATGCATTTTGCATATATAGCAGTATTTATTTCCGCGCTATTTCTCTGCAACTTTTGGATGGATTTCAATGAAACTTTCTTGAAACCATCTATACCAAGAGGAAATGTGCATATCATCCTGTTGTTCCTGTCAGACTATTTAACACAGTTATGGCCCTTTGATAACTTATGCATTATGCATATCATAGAACAGTATTCTTTTCCTCTATTTCTCTGCAACTACTGGATGGATTTCAATTAATCTTTCTGAGAACCATCAATACCAAGAAGAGATGTGTATATTGTTTCTTGTTCCAGTCAGACTGTTTAACACAGAGTTATTGCCCTTTGATGACTTATGCATAATAGAGCAGTATTTGTTTCCGCTCTATTTCTTTTCAACTTCTCGATGGATTGAAATGAAACTTTCTGGGAAACATCAATACTGAGACGAGATGCCCATTTTGTCATCTTGTTCCGGTCAGACTGTTTAACACAGAGTTATTGCCCTTTGATAACTTATACCTTATGCAAATAGAGCAGAATTTGTTTCCACGCTATTTCTCTGCAACTACTGGATGGATTTTAATGAAACTTTCTGGGAACCATCAATACCAAGAGGAGACGCACATATTGTCATCTTGATTTAGTCAGATCCTTTAACACAGAGTTATAGCCCTTTGATAAGTTATGCATTTTGCTTGTAGAGCAGTATTTGTTTCCTTGCTATTTCTCAGCAGGAATCTATGGAAACCATCAATACCAAGACAAGATGCCCATATTGTTGTCCTGTTCTGGTCTGACCGTTTAACACAGAGTTATGGCCCTTTGATAAGTTATGCACTATGCATATAGAGTAGTATTCGTTTATATGCTACTTCTATGCAACTTCTGCATAGATTTCTTTTAAATACAGCACTATATTTTTACTACTGCATTCTTCATTTCAACAACTTGAAGACTTTTTGTCTCATTTTTATATTCTGGTGAGCTGCCCAACCCTTTTCACCATCTGAAGTTTTTTTTCCACCTTTTTTGCCATCCATAATAAATATCTAAATAAAGCCCTATGACTTCAGCTGTTGTGTTAGTAATAACCAGTACTCGGCGGGGGATATAAATTCAACGAATTTGCTTGTTAATTTTTTTTTTACATGAATGCTCATACCATGCATACGATACATTTTGATACAAGTCATGTGATCTGGAAAATGAGGCACAATGCAATAAATAAATAAATAAAACTTTATATGAAAAACATCCTTTATCTTTTTATCTTTCGTAAATAAAACAAATTTGATCAAGTACGAGTATGTTTACGCTTTTGTACCACGTCGAGTATCTGTTAAGAGTAAATGACAGATTAGTCTGTGCCACTGTTAAACAGGCTCGTGCAGTAAAGAGAAGTTTGCTGACTGTAGGGTTTTATCCTCGTATTAATCTTAGCTGAATGTACTGAACGAGATAGTGCTGTGCATCCATGCTGAACGAGATAGTGCTGTACATCCGTGCTGAGGTTAAAAAACTTGATAGTGGTGCGTATCTCCGTATTGGGTGTGCCCCCGTCCGTGCAGAGTGTACCCATCAGTGTTGTGTAACGAATTTGAAAGTGCGGTGTATAAAACCTTCTGCGTGCATCTGGCCTTCCTGGATTTTACATTGCATCTGTGCCTGAGTATTACTTGTTTAGGCCGACGAAACATGGGACGGAATGTAAGGAGAACACTTCTGTAAGTTTTTTTCAAGCATTTTAGTGACAAGCATTTTCGGATTGATTCGCGAAATTTAAAAAATATATCTATACAGTATAGAAACATCCGATGTTTAAGGCGCATGCAGTTAACCTCAACTACTGTCAAGCTTTTAATTTTCGAGGAGTTCTAATTTTCATAGAATTCGTTGGTACACCGGTCCACGAATTTATGTCCACCATCAAATATAGTAATGAACTTAAATGTATTATAGAACTTTAAAAGCCAGATATTCAAGAAACTACGAAAATACCATGAAGTTTAATGTTTCTGATACGGTATGCAAGGGAATGTTTATGATATGGCATGCAAGGAAAAGATTTGTTCTAATTGAAAACGAACGTCAAATTGTACATTTAAGCTTAATATAAAATAATATTCTGATTGCAGGACGCTTTTACTTCCAGCTTTTGTCATGTCTTCATTGATTTTCTGGAATATTGCACTGAGTGTCGACCATGCCGGAAATCTAAGGACGACTCGTATGCGCACGCAGCAAAAGACACGTGGTCCACACGTTATATCGCGTGATGCAGTTATTTCTCGAAAACTCGCAAGTGCACAAAGCAGAGACAACAGTTCATCGTCGCTTAATCATTCTAACGAAGATTCAGTAACTGTTACCACAACTGAAACCATACAAAACGTTACACCGCCTGAAACGGAAGTCCGCCATATCGGATTTTTAAAAGTTCACAAGGCGGCAAGTTCAACAATGCAAAACATTTTCTTTAGATTTGGTCTAAAGAGAGGACTGTCATTTGTTCTTACAAATCACCCAAATTATTTTTCCAGATCGTCAAAGGAGAACTTACCGCTTGTGAGTCCAAAGTACCGAAAAGGTTACGATATTTTGTGTAACCATGCCGTATTTAACTACGTCATTTACAGACGAATCTTGCCACGTGATACTGTTTACCTGGCCATTGTCAGGGACCCTTTAGAAGTTTTTATTTCAGCAGTGAACTACTACTCCGAAGAGGCTCATAAATTAGAATATATTCACCAAATCACCGGAAATAAACTTCAGAAACTTATACAAAACCCTGAGGAGTTCGAAACGGAATTTTTCTCGTACACCAAAAACGTTATGGCGCGAGATTTTGGTTTCCCACCAACTAGCAATTATAACCGGATTCAGATACATCTGAAAAAACTTGATCAAATATTTAAGCTAGTTCTTATTGTTGAATATTTTGAAGAGTCTCTAATCTTGATGAAGAGATATTTAAATTGGAAACTGCCCGATATCTTGTTCATTTCAAATAACGTATTAGGAAAACAAGGGTCGAATCTTAGCATTTCAAACCTCACCAATAACGACGTCGCTAAATTCAAAAACCGCAACAAACTTGACTACTATGTTTACAACTTCTTCTACGAGAAGTTCTGGAGACAGTTCCGGTCAGAACCGGAAACTATCCATTTGGAAGTGTTGAATTATAAAGAAGTACTTAAATCAACTCAGACGTTTTGTCAGACCAGGCAATCAAAAGACGATTTAAACGTTCTGGTTGTACCAGAGTCCCCGTGGAATGAGGAGTTTTCTGTTTCCCGTGAAGACTGTGAATATATGACGAAAAATGAACTAGATTTTATTCAGATATTACGACATGAACAGGGAAGCGAAATAAGCGAAGAGAACAAGGCGATACGCACGTCCTTTGTTGGAAATGGCCTTATTGGAAGTTATAAACGTCCAGCTTCTAGAACGAAAAACAGCCAAGTGAAAGCTGACAGACGTTTTTTTCTCGAATTTTAAAAATATTCAGTAAACTGATAAGTAGTTTTACATATAAAGAATTCTTTTTTTTTTCAAATTGCCGCCGCACACGGATTATCTATTGTACGTTTAACGGTTCACTTCACTTCTCCTTGCACGTTCATCGATAAAAAATAGAAAATTATCAAAATCTCAATAAAGGCAAAATGCCCTTCAATGAAACTTTTGCCAAATAATCGTTATTATTGTATCTTCGTTTTACAAGCATAAAGAACAGTTAAAACAATAAAGAAAACAGCTAGACCCAAATTCCCAAAACTTCTATTTACATAAATTCACAAAACCTAAGCAATACCAACTATTATTTTAAATTCCCACATGAGTGTAATGATACCGACAAGAAAAAAGATTTGTGAAGAACTTTCAACTACGAAAAGATAAATCAATGTTCGCCACCCGTTTACGCGACCAGGAAATTGAAGGTCAAGCACACTTTGACTAATATTATTTAGGTCACGAGGACACAAGATATTGATATCAGTATCATATAACTCATGTGGGCATTTAAACATATGTTATATGTTGTTGTTGTTTTTTTTTTAATTTATGCAAATAGAAGTTTATGGAATCGTAAGACCTCGTTATTTCTCTTTACTGTTCTAACGTGTCTTGCCATATGCAAAATAAAAATACATTAGTGACATTCATTTGTGCAAAGTTTCATCGAACGGCATTTTGCATGTTATTGAGATTTTGATAATTTTCCTTTTTATCGATGAACTTGCAAGGAGGAGTGTAGTTCACCCTTAAGGCGGATGAACACCGGAGAAACAGACAACTTATCTAACTCCGTGAGCACACAAACACTAGTAAGAGAACACTTTGCATACGAATAAGTTGGCTCAGGAAACGGTGACTAAAGAACGCTGACATCGTGTGTCATATATCTAAGAAAGCCTGGAGCTTATAAAGAATATAAAGCATATTACTGTTTTTTTAGTAAAATTTTGGTGGCAATTACTTCGTTTTGTTTGATTTAACTGACAATGAAATACAAACGTTTACATGTAGCCTATTAAATGCATAAAGACAGTGTTTTGATCATGTCCGATGTAATTCAACACATGTGTAATTTTGTAAAAGAATAATGTACAAAACACTACATTTCATATCTTTCGTAAGCTGAAGTACCTTGAACTTTGAGTATCCATAAAGGATAAGCCATCGGACAGTTTAAGGTCTTCATAATTCATCGAATTTGAATGTAAATCGTTTATATAAAACAAAATATTTCAACGGTTTTATAAGTATGTCAATTAACTAATATTGAGTACTATTCACTACCATGTCCATTTTATATCCGTTGGTCTACTCGGGGGTCGGTAGCTAGTAAACTTAAAACCCGGTGTATTCTTTGGAGGTCTGGGAGAATCAATCGGCGGTAGGTTTAAGGGCGGTTTAGGACTGGTTTGGAAATGTACCTGGGGAATCTTCAACGCCGCTTTTAGCCTACTTTCACGGCTGAATCTTCCGTCATCCTCCATATCTATAGACCGTTTTGAATCTCTTCCTTCTTTTTCGGCGTACTGGATGTCAACTTGGCGTTTCTCCAGGACTGATCTCCGCGACAGTCGCCCGCGCAGATCCGGTGATTCGAAGTTCGGCGAGCGTTTACCAATAAGTCTTTCTTTTACATCTAAATATGGAGAGGTCGAAAACGCATGCACCTCTTTCGGTTTTGGTAATGGCGAACCGCCGTATTGTTGTTTAAGATTAATTGAATTTAGTTCAGAAGTCAAATCATTACGAATGTGTTTAAGCTTTTTGTGGAGCGATAACATAGATGAAGCAATTTCCTCTTTGAACCTTCCTGGTAAATGAAGGATCTTCTGTTCTCGCCTTTGGAATTTACCTTGCTCATGATCAACACTGGCGTAAAGTTGTTTACAGTGTCTCAGTTCCGTGGCAGTTGTTGTAGATTTTTCAATGTCGTTAAGCGATTGCGAAATCTTTTGAATTTCTTCGCGCTGGTGATCGACTTCTCCTTTCATCGCACTCATTCTATTTATAACTCCGTCAAGCTCCTCGCGATAGTGAACCAATCGCGTAAGTCCAGTATCTAGCGCATGCGCAATACCATCGGTATTTCCCAGTAACGCATTCTTTTCCGTTTCAATTTCACCACTCGCGTGTCGTATTTTCTTCCCGTAGAAAGCCCTATATTCCTGGTCTTCTACTATTTTGCATCCCCGATGTTTCTCTCTCAGACATATACTACATAGTAAGACTGTATGCATTTCACAGAAATGTTCGCATCGTTTGTGAGGATGATATTTGCAGAAAACCATCTTGTCACGGAAGCCGTACATATTTATTATGCTGAAATAGATAAAACAATAGATAAACACAGTTCATTTACCCCAGGCTTGTACATAAATTCCAAAGTAAGTATACTCTTGAAGAAAACAGTCTGGTCACTGTCCATATCGATTATGACGAAATAGATTAAATTAAATCCAAATAGAAGAGCTCTACATTTGTACGCAATATGAATAAATTATATATAACTTCCGTTTAAAATCAAATATACGTTTTGCAGAAAACCATCTGTCGCAGTAGCCGAACATATTTAGTATGCCGAAATAAATAGATTAAACTAAGTTCACATACTCAAGACTTGTACATAAATTCCAAATTGCAGAAAACCATTTTGTTATGGCAGCCGTACATATTTATGCCGAAATAAGTAAATTAAACTAAATTCCAAAGTAAGGTTTACAAACATGTAGAAAGATATATTATTAAAACGATGAGTCGACATTTTTAGTTTTAATACACTACAACCGAATTATTCGACACATTTACAAATGATTCAACAATTGTTTAAAATCAAGATTATTGTAAACTTATTGCCGATACTTTTGTGTTTATTTACCGCTTTAAGAAATTGTCAAAAGCGCCCTTTGTTTACTAGTTGTCATCAGTTCATCGATATGATAACACCGTTTGTTCCTTACTGAATATTTAAGAATGAAGATGATTTAAATCAATTGGAATCTTGAAATGTATTTATTATATTATATATCATAAATAAAATAAAGCAGTTGCACAATTTTCGGAAACGAAATAAATAATATTGTGTATTTCTAATACTATGAAGCATTTTTATATATCTTTTAATTTTTTTCAATAATTTTAAAAATAATTTCAAAGTTATACTCGTATTACTAACGTAAAAGAGCTTTGCAGCGCCGTTAAATATGGCGACCTAAAGTCATCTTAAATTGTGGGCACTACCTAAACATTTACGGGCCTAAACATTTACGGGTCTAAAAATGAGATTATAGTGGCATCATTTAGTATACAATGGTATGTTATGGGTGAACATACAGTGTCGGTTTTAAACCGAAAATGTATAATGGGTATACGCGCATCCACAAATATGACATGTTGAGAGAGAAGAGAGAAAGAGATAAGAGAGAGAGAGATGGAGGGGGGAGAGCAGGGCCGGATCCAGAGGTCTGTTTGCCAGCGGGCACACCTGTGTGTTGTTAAACCGTCAAAAATCTATGGGTAGGGAGAGAGAGGGTGTAACTCGTCCCGCAAATCCGCACTTCTCTGCTCAACCACACATTTTTTTATCCCTGTTTAGGTTTTTTTAACTCGACTTAAAACGAAATACCAATAACATATAGTCTTTTTTCAAAGTTGTAGGGGGTAATTAGGCACAACGAAAGCCGCAGCTTACATTTTGAATGGTGTTTTGATTTTGATCTCTGGAAATATACCAGTAATACAGCTTAACGTTTTTTACGTTAAAATATTGATTCTCAACCCCCGCCATAGACTCCACAGTCTCCCAAATCACCCCAAAATGCAAACTGAACGCATACATGAGTGTCTCAGTGTGCCAAAAAATTCCCAGCTTGATATCTCTTAAGATAAAAAATTTTTGTTCTACATCACTGTAGGGTAGGTGCTACCCCATGGCCACCCCCTACCTGACCCCCTATCTTGCTCAAATGAACTGAAAAGTAGGTCATCATGTACCTTTTCTTGACCGGTGTGGTGCCAGCTTCAAAGTGGGTCATCATTCCACGCGAAAACTCGCCGCTGAAAAAATCATCAAAATTGAGTTTTTTCGCAGGTCCGACCTGGGCGACAAAATTTATGAAAACGACAAAGTCTCCCAAATCATCCCAAAATGAAAACTGAAAGCATACATGAGTGTTTCAGTGTGCCAAAAAATTCCCAGCTTGATATCTCTTAAGATAAAAAAATTTTGTTCTACATCACTGTAGGGTAGGTGCTACCCCATGGCCACCCCCTACCTGACCCCCTATCTTGCTCAAATGAACTGAAAAGTAGGTCATCATGTACCTTTTCTTGACCGGTGTGGTGCCAACTTCAATGTGGGTCAACAAACAAGTGAAGAATACTGCGACTTGTTGTTCCCGGGCTGCGCTTAAGTCTATCAACTATTAAGTTGTAATGAGTCTCTTCCTCCGCCACCGATAAAATAGTGCAGCATGATATGCTACATCGTGATGTTCAGGTCAGCATTCCAGTTTCATTTCGACCAAACAAACGCACTTCAGCTCAATTCTAGTCCACCAGTTTTAAACGATACGATTCAGTAGCAATTACATTTTAATGTTATATTCACAATTTTAAAGAACTACTTAGGGCCAATGTATAAAACCCAGATCAAGAATGATCTGTATGGTTTGACGCATAACTTGCAGTTTTTTGCTAAATTACTACGCGACTGGGTAAAAAGGCACGCAACGTAGTTTGTAATTTATCTTGCAATTTCTGTCTTTTTGGATAACTATATGTAAGTGTAATTATAATAGAGTAACACATTTTTTCACAATTAAACTCAAATTGATGGTATATGTTGTCTAGATCTTTTGCCACAAAAGTGCAAATGAAAGTTATGACGTCAAAATGAAAGTTATGACGTCAAAATGAAAGTTATGACGTCAGCGTGCCTGTAAAGGATGGTGTTTAAAAATCCGAGTGATGGCCGCTTTCATCGAAACTTAAAATGGGCGATATTGATTAACTATAGGAGGCTTTAGTTGTATAAAGATTTAAAACGAAACAAGTTTAATGTTGTTGACGCTTTTCCTATTTTAATTGTAAAAAATAAATAAAACTTCACGCATTTTCCATGTCCTATAGCATCTGCTGATGACATAAAGCAACCCCGATTCTTAAATGCAGTGCAGCAGGGCCGTAACTCCGCCTAAAAGTAGTTCTTATCCCAGAGTTCCTAGCGCCAAAGTACACAGGTCATGTCTTGGACCGTGAACTGTGTTTTATACATTGACTTAGGGCTAGTCTATAGATCATCTAGACGTTCTGTCATTGATCAGTGTCACACTGCTCTGACAAACGTCTAGAGACATCGCTATATAAAAAGTCTGACCGTCAGGTGGCGCTTTTGTATGGTAAACAAATCCAAAATCAATCGCGATTTCTAATGAAATTTGTTAACAGTGCTTTAACCGTATTTCTCTCACACTGGGCAAAGTGAAATTTAGGTAATATGATATCGAGCTACAAAATCAGGTATATGGTTTATAAAACAAAGGGCGTTTAGTACTTGCCTACCCCATTTTACATAAATGAATGCAAATATATGGTACGCCGATGCTGCCTCTTCGTGATAATGGTTTTAGACTGTCACGTTGTATGGTATGGCAGTTGTCATTGTACGGTTATCGGTAAAAAGAGAAGAATATCAAAATCTCACTAACGGAAAAAATGCAGTTCCGTCAAACTTTGCATAAATAAATTTTATTATGTATGTTTATTATTTGTACGTCTCGAAAAGTTGGAACAGTAAAGAAAAATAGTTTGACCTAAAAAAATCCCTAAATTCTGCAGCCAAACACTAAAACAAAGCAACACTAAACATCAATTTAAATGCCTTCCTGAATAATGAGTTACTATCAACAAAATCTAAGATCACCTTGTCTATCACGTGTATGCAGTAAGAGGTATTTGTAAAAGTGTGTGTTTGGCCGTTAATTTCATGGTTGCGAAAATGGATGGCAAGAAATTGTTGATTTCTCTCTGTATAATTAGAAGTTCTTTTAAAGAATCTTGGATATTGTCAGTATCATTTTGATCATATGCGCATTTGAACTATTTTTTATTTGCGATGCTTCGTTTTTGTGTTTGATCGCAAATAGAATTTTAGGGATTTTCAAGCTTTATTTTTCTTTACTGTTCTAAATTGTCTTAACACTTTTGTCTTTTCGTAATTGGGATATTATTGACTTTTTAAAAATTAAATCTAAGTGATTTCACTGTTAAGTGTTTCTAAGATCGCCATTAGGGTGTGCCAAAGAATTTTGAAGCTATCTTAAGAAATTAAAAAAAAATTTGGTTGTATGGCAAAGTTTTTCACTACAGACGTAATTTTGATCCAAAAAGGTCCAAAATTAGAACAAAAAATATGATCTTATTGAAATGATTTCATTCTAAAATATTTCTAAGGTAGCATAAGGTAGCTATTGTGCTTGTAACGTCAGTACTTTTCACCAGATCTCGTGGTAACCGCAGAACCCAGCTTACTTGAACACGCCTGTGGGCGCAATAATACAGTTAAAAATGCATGTCGCTGTATGATATGTCTTTTTGATTTCCAGCTGGCAGGGCGACAGTTTAAAAAACAATTTTCACAAGAAAACAGCAGCGTTCCATACTTATGTCCTAATTACACGCCTCGTTTTGGAGTGTCTGGTTTTTAAACGAACAATGTCTTCAGACGTACTGATCGCCTTTGCGAAATCAGAGCGTCTGAATGATTGAGACTACTTAAGGCCGGTACGACCCGGAACTAAAACAAAACAAAAGTAACACGCTGTTTTTTGCGCCAAAAATATTTAAAGGTGCTCGCGAGGATGCAGATAAGTTCTGTGTTACTAACTTAAGTACTATACTTGGGGTCGGATGCAAGATTTCCAGAAAATGGGTCCACTGAATCCCTTATGGATCCACCCTTGTATACTTATTTAGCTTTAATTATATTTTAAGATCGGGAACTTAAAATTTATTCATTTATTAACTATGGCTGCAAGTAGAATCAAGGAATATTGTATACATGCATGTATTTCCCAGTTTTCTTCTTAAAGCTCCATAGACTGTTTCGAGCTTAATATTTGCCAACTTCCTCATAATCATTAGTCGCTCTTTGCTTATTAGGATAGTTTGGCAAGACTGGAAAAATGTTAAGTAACCAGTGTAACCAACGCTTCTGTTAGGTTACAAAATAATAACGGTTCAATTTTTAAGACCAATTTCGTGCTCTAGATGGCTCTTCAGATTTAAAAAAGTAAATGTTTTCATCTTTTAGTTATAGTTAGTGTATATTAAGTGAAGTTTTAATAATTAAGAAACCCATAAGGGCACGAAGGGTAGCGAAGTGACCATGGTATTGTTATTTTTTAAGTCAGAAATAGGTATTATATTATTTTGAAGTCAATTTGGTTTTACATATTATGTTTTCAGTTGTAATTATGTTGAGAATATCATTTCCTTCATTCATAAAGCATCAAAAAGACCTGCATCAGACATTTTTTTCGTCTGAGAGAGGGAAAGAATTATGTTGGGATAGTATAAAAAGTTTGAATCATTTTGCCCGTAAATTTACATGTTCGTGGAAGTTGGATATAAACAAGTAAGATACGAATTTCATTCCCGAATCAGACTTGTCGAAGAAAAGCGGAGATAACCAAATTCTGCTGATTGTAGCCTTGAAGTCAATGTAGAACACCGAGATAAGACTTATCTAAACAATCATAAACAAGTTAAGAGCGCTACTGTTATATTGTGTCTTTATCAAAATTATAATATTTTAAAAGGAAAATGAAGTTGTTAACGTGCGTTACTATCATGTGTCTGTTTTTCTATGCAGGTAATGCTGTGCCCAAGATCATAAAACTAAATCTGGAGACCAGTCTCAAATCTTAATCTTAGTTTTATGAACTTGGGCCCTGTTTTCTTGTACCTCTCAACGTTTTTCACGATAAAGTGACAATTACAAGGTTTTCTCAAAGAAGGTTTGAAAAATAGATCTGGTTAAAATGTCAGCACTGAGCTCAAGTCGCCATTTCTGCCAATCAGATGCTTGAGATTTGAGACTGGTTTCCAATCTCAGTTTTATAACCTTCAGCCCTGGTTGCATTTACATGTATACTGCCCATGTTGTGAGCTGACCGCCGTTCGGGTTGTCACCAGTGACAACATCACTCCATCTTTTAAATTAAATTATTCAAATAACGGAATTATTTCGCAGGCTATTACTAATTAAGGCCTTTTTATATTTTTTTTTTACTTAAGTTTGATGGAAATACATTGTGCCGTTTGAGAGATTTTTATATTTTTCATTTTTGTCTATGGCAAAGCAATGGCGAAAGGCGCAATACCTTTATTAAAACCACATTCAGTGTGAGCTTGAACAGGCTGTATTAGTTTTGTTTTGAAACTTTCTTCATTTCAATTTGCATGAATTTCAATTCTAAAAGCTTAACGCAAAACAGGGACACGTTACAGTTTCTTATTTACTCCTCTATGTGTATTAATGTATAAACACACAGACATTTGGGGACACCAAAAATTTCTGTTTCCAACAGTATTTTTCCTAACTCAAATGCTTAAAGTAACTAAAACTAATTTGGGGAAACAAAATGCACTTTATCATTTTATTAACCATGATCTCTCTCTCTCTCTCTCGCTCTGTCTCTCTCTCTCTCTCTCTCTCTCTCTCTCTCTCTCTCTCTCTCTCTCTCTCTTTCTTCTTGTTCTTGACTGTGTGCCGAGGCTGTTTTCTTCTGAAGGTGGCAATTCCTGATATGCTGATTTCACCTTTTTCAAGAAAGTTACTCTGATTAAACATCGGCTTGAAGTAGCCTGTATTTTTATCTAGCTTCCCAGGCTTGTACCAGTACCATGGACTGTACGCAGAAGTGTCCAGACGGCTACCATTCCCAGTGCATGCCGGATCATTATTGCAAGTGCCTTACACGTGAGTTTCATATTTCTCTACCCTACATGTACTAGGATATGAACCATTGCAAGTAACTCACACGTGAGATTTAAATTTCTCTTGCCTACTAGTGTATAAAACATGTGTCACATATTCTCTTTTTATTTATTTTCTGCAGATAACTTTAGGTTATACACCACTAAATATTGGTGATCAGGCCTCTAAATAATTTTGTGCAGGAATTTGCGGACTAGTTACAGGAAGTCAAGCCTGATTGGTAGAAAATGAAAATAAATATTTTAAAAAGAAAATTATTTTGAGAAAATATAATGATTTTGTAGTAATTTGAAAACAAATAATATGAAATTGATAATGAAAAAAAAGTGAAATTCAACTTTAAAAATAGCTATCATTTTTGACAGAATGTAAACAAAAGTTCCGCAGAGACTGGGGTGATACACTTCTGGCTAAAATGCCGAAAAAGTTTATTGGTCATGCTATGGTGGAATTGGTATTTTATGGTGTGTCTAGGTTGGTTCTCTTGAGAATTGTATGATTTTAAGGGCTTGACCCAATAGTAAATTCAGAAATTAATGAAAGGTTATAATGGAAGTCTATGGAAATTGAATTAGTAGTGTATAACCTAAACGAGCCATAACACCAGCACTAGTACATGTAGATTTTGAATTATCTCCCTTCTACCATTAGGGTCAAAATAAAAGCTAAACGCACATTTCCTGTCATGTGCCGCACATATATCACAGTTTACTGTAATACATCAGTGTCGATATCACAGTTAGCTCATATATTAAATCTACAAAACATTTGCAACATGTTATGTAATATATCATGCTAGGTCAAAATAAACGCCTCTAGATAAGATAAATGCTGCGAGGCTACTAAACTTACTTTGACGGCAATAAGAAATGTGATTTTTAAAATACGGTCCAGTTTTTACACTAACAATTCAGCAGTTACTCAGATTTTAAATATTTCTAATCAAAACTACACTTCGTGGGTTTACGTCACTTCCGTCTCTTGTTAAAAAAATGTTTTATATTGAACCAGATCCTTGTG
Source organism: Corbicula japonica (assembly GCA_038501625.1). Taxonomy (NCBI): domain Eukaryota; kingdom Metazoa; phylum Mollusca; class Bivalvia; order Venerida; family Cyrenidae; genus Corbicula; species Corbicula japonica. Next base: position 7,701,791 of record JAZAYU010000018.1, on the reverse strand, counting down.
ACCCCAGCACGAAGTGTCCCCAGGGAGACGGATCTGGGTGCCCACCATTCTGCACCACCGATTGCGTTAACAGCGCCTGCATATGCAAGTGGCCTGAAGAAAAATGAAGTAACGGTATGCTGCTGTCAGAAACCGCGTACCAAGAATTCAGGACTTGTTAATACTTTATTTGCACTTCTGATGCTTTGTATGAAATAACTTTTAAGAAATTGTATATATCAAAAGTAATGTTTTGTGGTTGTGTTATTTTATCAGAAAAATAGATGTTTTATATTAACTTTCAAATTCATATAGGTCAGATACAAGATTCCAAGGGGGTTCGTCCAGGGCATTCTTGGTGATGTTACATAGTGATTTCCAACTTTCTGGCCAAAATCCCCATGGAAATTAAATATTGCTGCTGTCACTAAGTTTAAACATGAACCATCTGGTCACAGAGCAGCGCGCAACAACTGATTCACAAAATTTCACTGAGGCGGATCCAGAGCGCGTTCAATAGATTTGCAAAATCTCTCTTTAGGGGCAGCAATATTTAGTGTTTATAGGGAATTCGTCGAGATAAATGGAAATTATTATGTTGCTACAATAAGACTGTCCCAAACGAACCCTTGGTCGGACGCAAGATTTCCAGAAAGTGGATTTGTTTGGTGTAGTCTTAGGGTGATGATCACACAAAACGTGATAATTTTCAACTTTCTGTCTAAAATCTGAAAATTAAATAGTCAATCCATAACGAGGGTTCGATCAACCTTAAAAAACCTCTTCTAGATCCGCACCTGATTATTGCAGGTAACAAATAGGAACTACTTATTTTGCGTGGCATAAGGGTGTGTTGTTCGGTTCTAAAAGATTCTATATTTAGATTCATCCATAATCACGCGCCTGAACACAAGTAGACCTGGATCTTATAACAATACTGATAAAAACGATAAACACTTGAGCAATAACAAAAACAATTTAATCAATATAAAAACTCTACAAAAGGAGAAATCACTAGAAAGCACTTGTAATGGCAGTAAAACAACTTATGAATAACAGTTTGTGGAAGAACAGTGGTCTAGGGGTAGAACGTCAGACTCCAGATCCGGAGACTGTGGAATGGAAACATACCAAGGTTGAGATTAGTCTAAAATTTCCTTAAACCACGTTCGAGGCAAGCACTAATTGTTAAACCAGGAAGCATGGAGTGAGATTAATATAAGCTAGAATAACCAACTTATTTCACAATCAATGAAAAGAAAAGTTTTAAACACTAACTGAATAACAGTTACCGTCTGTAATATTTTTGAGACGGCTAAATACTTATAAAGTACTGTGGTATGATTGTATTTAGGGTGAAATTAACTTTAAATAGTATATATCATGCTAGGGAAAGTTCGCGAAATCAAATAGCAAAAATTAATTTTATAATCTATATTAGATTTTCTTGCGGGAATAATAAAACTGCATGAATTTATGCCTGAACCAAAATATCATTTGGGGCATCTGCTTTTGTTTTATGCATTCTGTCTTTCAAGGCATATATTTTCAGAACTTAAACTATCATTTAATATGTGAAAATAATAGACAACTTAAGTGCTTTCTTAATAAAGTAACAACTAAAATGTCAAAAAATATCACAGTAGGCACATTTCCTGTGATGTGCCGCATATATATTACAGTTTACTGTAATACATCAGTGTCGATATCACAGTTAGCTCATATATTAAATCTATAAAACATTTGCAACATGTTATGTAATTTGAAAGTACATTACATCAATTTTTATACAAATCTGCAAAATCTATTTTAACAGATTATACACTGAGAAAAATAAACCATCATAACATTTTTAAACAAGATTTTCAGAATGAGGGTTCGTTTGGGGCAGTCTTACACAGAAAAAGGTGCAGCGTGCGTTTAACACATGTTTTAAGTCACATGTGTTTAACATAAATTAAACATAATTATAGAGTTGTAACCACACAGTTACAAACAAATGTTTAACACATAGCTTCAAACATACAGTTTACAACATACCGGTACACCTGTTTAACACATGTTTATTGTACATGTGTATTACACAAGTTTCACACATGTTTAACACACATTTTCAAAATAAGGTTAACAACGTACATGTGTTTATCACGTGCTGCACTTTTTCCTGTGTGGGGTAAGTACATAATAATTTCCAACATTCTGGTAAAAATCCTAGTGAACCCCTTCTAAATATGCCCCTACTTATCACTGCTTAGTATTCCAACCTTTTACTACAAGGATACTTCTTTTATACCCCATGTGCAACCACAGTAAATCCAGATCAGCCTGCACAATCAGACAGTCTGATCAGGATCTACCCTGCTGGTTTCTTGATCGGGAATAATGTACTGAATCTATAGGTGCACAGTTTAGATACTGAAAAGACTGCAAGGATAAATATAGTATAGATTAAAATAATTTGTACACAGTCAACTCATGGTACACAGTCAAAAAATCATAGTCACAGATGGAACCAGTTTGTCAAGTAAACATTTCTGGTTCCCAGCTCTGCAAATAAAAAAACCCACAGAGTTATACCATCACACAGTAGTGTTACAAATACTGGATTTGTTGATACATATTTGATAGAACAAAAAACACACACATTTACTAATAATACAAAAACATTACACAACAGACTGTGTTACAAACACACAGGGGCCAGTCTGACTGTAACCACCATCAAAATGCTTGTGAATAGCCCTAAGAGGCAACAGGGGTATATGGTTCTTAAGCTTTTCTCTCTGTGATAACCGTTTCTGCACAAGGAACTCCGCCAACTCTTGCATACCGAGATGGGCAGCTCGTTCTGCAGGTGTGTAGACTTTCACCTCCATAGTGCCGTCATCTTGTTTTCTTTCATACTGAAGAGTTAAGATTATGTACACATCATCGTCGGGCGAAAATAAAAAGTTAAGATATCTACCTAAAACAACATGCACTTGGTATGGGACTTTACTCTTTACTCCATAGAATATGGCTGTTCATGTATTAAGTGTTACACCATAAATGTTTTATTGTGTGTGCGTGACCAGTGTAGATCCAGATCAGCCAGCACACATAGGAAAAATGAAAGTTACTCCTGCGCGTTTATTTCTTGCCCCTACACTAGCAGTAAAAACTGGAGGCAATTCATCCTTTACTTCATTTTACACTTTTTATCACAATTAAAACCAGTGAAGATCTTGATCAGATGGCACATACCGTCATTCTTCGAATATAAACTGCACTCGTGTATAAGCCGCACTGTCCCCCAAACCTGATGGAACAGATGAAAATGGCTTAACGAAGTGTATAAGCAGCCAAACCTGTGTATTAGCCGCACTACAAACTTTTTACCTACAAATTCTGGGAAAAAAGTGCGGCTTATATTCAAACAATGACGGTATATGCCAGCTGATAATGGATCTACACTGTTGGCCCATGGATAATAGCCATACCCCATAAAGTAAAGGTTTAATTCACAATCATATCATTACATGGCAGTGTGCTGCTAACATCTCTTTTGAACAAGTTTGCAATATTGCTGAAGGTGTGAAAATCATGTACTTTCAAGTTATGGCATTCAAATGTGCTGATTTACTTTTGAAGGGACTTAAGAATAAATTCAAGTTACTGTATCTTCCAAGTTATTGTATTTGGATTAATCATATAATTTTTTAGAGAAAGAGTAATATGCAAGATTAGTAGACAATATCCATGGCAGATTTCAGAATAAGCTTTGTTATATGTTCAATGAAAAAACAGTGATGACTTGAAAACTCTATGTCAGCTACTTAATTATTTGAGTTACCTTTTCTCTTCTGCTAAGATCAGCACCTAGATTAGCTAGCAGCCTGACTATGTCTTGTTTACCATAATCTACAGCAAGGAATGTCAGGTCTCTATAGGCAGGCATCAGGGGAGACAACTGAAAGATTTAACGTATAGTAAAACCCCGCATTAAGACAGACCACCCGAAATTAAGATCACCTCGCTTATAAAACCACTATTCTGATGTCCCATTTTACAGTTTTGCACTATTTTCTACCCATATATTAAGACCAACCCATTATTAAGGGGTTTCACTGTAATATTATAATGAGGTTTGCTGATGCTCAAGGTTTAGACTTCAACACTTGAATATATGTTACCTGCTTCAATTCAACTTGATTTCCTTTTTTTAAATATCAGGTATCCCTTTAGCTGCTGTCTCAAGGGTCATTTTGATTATTAGTTTAGTTTATTTTACATCAATTGTGAAACAAGTTCTTCCAACTTATATTAATCACACTCAATGACTGCTTCCTGGGTTTCCAACCAGTACTCGCGCTGTACACTCACCGGCATTTCTAATTACACACTTTTTATAGACGAAAATAACTATCAAAACATGGTGTTTATGGTAATTGGTTATAACGGGAGTTGTACCTGGAGTTGATGTCTAATCGTAGCACGTTACACGAAAATCCCCATTCGAGTTCATTCATGCGAGACAAAAATTTGAAATCAGCATTTTCCTCGTGCACACATGTACAAAATGTTAGGCAAGTTTGAATTTAGCCAAAATCATTAGAATTCTAGCCAGAGATAAAAAGGCCGGTGTAAAAACTCACAAAAAATGGCGCGTATGACTTTGGTAGAGAGAGCGCGTGCCGTTGGAATGCTCCAAGCTGGCACGTCAGTAAGATAGGTAAGTTACAAGTCTTTACCTTCATTTTACTGCCCTTAAATTGTTTTAATTAGAATAACTACGGCATAACGTTGATATTACGATGATTGAATACCATGTTGAGTGTACGAAAATGACGTAACGCGATGCACGTGACGTCATATTCGGCGACGGTCATTTACGCTACAAATGCTTTCACAGAACTATTTTATTGTGCAATTAGTTTAAGAATGTCACTGCTATAATAATTCGCTGTTAAAACTTAATCCAATTACTTTTTATAGATTTTAGAAAAAGTCAAATATTTTGATAGTTATTTTCGTCTATAAAAAGTGTGTAATTAGAAATGCCGGTGAGTGTATGTGGATTGAGCAAACTGCAGAGGAAACTCATCCCTGGTGGGTTTCGAACCCGCAGTCTCCAGATCTGGATTATGACCCTCTACCCTGAGACCACAATTCTTCCACATTAATGATCATTAATAGGGGTTCCTAACAATTAACTACCAAAATACCCCAACTTTTTTAAGGAATAAATTAATGACCCTTCAACAAAAATCTCAGGGGACAAAATGAGGCATTTAGGAAATTTCAAGACTAAGTCAAAGGGTGATCTCCCAGGTCAGATGTAACCCCTGCCTGATTATGCAGGTGGAGCAAACACCTACCACTTTACATAATGCTGTGACAGGGAACTTGTAGCCCCTGATATATTCCTGGAACTCCCAGAGACCCTTCTTCTTGGCACGAATAATTTTTCTTAATTCTTCATACTGAAATTTAAAAAAAAGGATCAGTAACATTATTTATTAAATTAACAAATGACAAAACAAAAAAGTCACTGAACAAGTCTCTTTTCACAGAGGGTTACAATCAAAACACAGACAGAGACTGAAATAAGCAAGCCCAAAATTAAAAGAGGCATCTAGATGATCACTTGTGATAGCTTGTCAAAAGAAAGCAGACAAAGAATATGCAAGCCCAAAATTAAAAGTGGCACTTAAATTTTCATTTCTGATAGCTTGTCAAAAACAGACACAGAATATGCAAGCCTAAAATCAAAAGTTGCACTTTGATGATCACTTCTGATAGCATGTCAAAACAGACATAGATGTAGGCAAACCTAAATATAAAAGTGGCGCTTTGATTCTCACTACTAACAGCCTGTCAAAAACAGACATAGATCAAGTTGGCAAAACCAAAAACAAAAGTGGTTCTTTGAACTTAATTTTCTGGACAGAGTATGGAGATATTCACCGTTTTATTTCACCGGTTTGGTACGTTTCCCATATTATAGAGGGAAACCTCTTGATTAAGACCTTTTCTGGGAATCGACAAAAGGTGGTCTTAAGAGTAGGGATGTCATAATTGCAGGGTAAAAATAGTGCAAAACTGTTAACCCTTTCCTGGATAGATACGCATTTTTACGCGTGTGCGACCAGTGTAGATCCAGATCAGCCGGCACATCGTGCCGTCTGATCTGGATCTGCACTGGTCGCATTTTGGTCAGAAATAACCTAATGAATCAAGAAGCGAACAGTTTAGATCCTGATCAGACAGCACGGATAAAGGTGTGTCTGTACAGGAATGGGTTAAAGCAACATTAAAAATGTGGTCTTGTTATTGGGGTCGTATTAATTTCAGGGTGGTAAAAATGAGGGGTTTTAACATTGAAATCATTGTCTTACTATTGGTTGGTATTAATTTCAGGGTTAACCCTTTCCTCCATAGATACACCTTGCATGGGCGGACAGTTTAGATCCAGATCAGCCAGCACACCCGTGCCGTCTTATCAGGATCTAAAATGTTCGCATTTTTATTGATTAGATTATTTCTGACAAAAATGTGACCAGTACAGAACCTGATCAGACGGCACTGATGTGCCGGCTGATCTGGATCTACACTGGCTGCACAGTCATGCGTAAAAATGCGTATATATAGAGGAAAGGTTTAATGAGATGGTTTACTGCATTTGTTCATAGTAATTTACCTTGTCAACACATGCTAGTTCCAGGGCCATTCCATAGACTGCTTTCCTCTCTTTCTCAATGAAGTCTGCCCCCACCTTGTCCATTAACTGCTCTCCAGTCTTTCCATTCTGAAATCATAGAAAATACATGTAACCTTGCTATTAAGACCATCTGTGGTACTGGGCAAACGGGGTGGTCTTAATTTTGCATTTTGGGGTGGAAAAAAGTGCAAAATTGTAAAAAGGGACTTTGAAGTAGTAGTCTTTTAATGGGCGTGTTATTAATTTTGGGGGGTCCTCATGCGGGGTTTAACTGTATTTCACTTCATAGTCACCCTTATACTGCTGAATTTATATACCATATTTTCCTATTAATAAGAAGAGAAAATTGGGACCCATTTTTACTAAGGACTGTCTTATAAGCAAAGCCATGAGAATGTAAAAACAAATCATAATGCATAGTTGTGACTAAAACCAGATTCCAGCGGCAAAGTTGGGTGAAATCCTAAAAGCCTGTTACCTAATAAGCAGAAAAATTCAGTAATAGACTGACCATACCTTCAATGTCGACAAGTACTACATGTTTCACTAACAGAAACTTCTTAAATGTATTAATTTTCCTAATGGAGAACAGTGGATGCATGGGCTGATCTGGGTTTACACTCTAAACAAATGTAACAAAAAATGTGCTTGGCATTTAAAGAGATAACATGTGCTGTCACTGAAAATTGGTGTATGACCCTGAAACTTAAGGGCCCATAACTCTTCAAAAATAATCCGAGCAGAAACTCATGAGGATATGCGCACCTAGACTTAGTGACAAACATTCCTGTGAAGTTTTAATGTAGTGATTTTGGAAATGAAGCAAGGAATATTTTTTACTGGACTGAATGTCTGACAGACAGATTTAAGGAAGACATACAGATGGTCAATGCAATTACTATATGTCTTCCTCCAGGGACATAAAATATAAATGCAATAAATGATACTGACCACATCTGTTAGTGAGGTATCTGCACCAGCATCGGTTAAATGCTCTTTTATCTTTCTACCCACATCTGATATACAACAACACGCAAAGTGGTAAGCCGACCTGTTACACTGAAAGGGAAATTTGTCGGTATAAAAAGGCATATTTAACCTTTACCGCATAGATACTACTAAACCAACAGCATTATTATGGTTGGTGTTTATTTCTTACTTAATAAAAATTCCTGAAAATGCTGCTAACCATTTCAAGTCAGTTACCGCTTGGGTTCTTAATTTTGAAACTGATCATAAGACATGACTTTGTATAAACACATGCTTTCTTTTTCTCTTTTACTAAAATAAACAAAAAATCTGGCCCCACAAACTCTGTGTTACTATATGCTGCCTATATCTGCCACTAATTATAATACATGTAACTATGGTGTTTATTTCTTACACAATCCTGTGCGTCAATATCGACATCGTATGGAGAGCTGAGGAACAACTGGACAATATCTTCTCTCTCAAACAACACAGCTTGTATCAGAGGTGTCCTCAAGGCCTACAATTGTAAAGAAAAAAGGCAAATGAACCAGTCTCTTATATAATGACCCTTATGCCACAATAAAAAGCATCATTTTACATCCTCTTAATAGTAAATATTTAATCATTTATAAGTTGAGAATGGAACTTGTTCGCAAACTACTCATTAAAATAAACCTTTCATTTTATTTTAATAAAAACTGTAACAGTTAGGATTTAAATTACAATTAACAAGCATCTGATTAATGTTAGGTCAGTGAGGAATAAGCACCTAACAATGTTAAGAATGCATTAAGGGTCACTTAATGTGCGACCAGTGTAGATCCAGATCAGCCAGCACATCCATGCCATGATCAGGATCTGCACTGGTTGCAATTTGGTCAGAAATAACCTAACAAATCAAAAACTGAACAGTTTAGATCCTGATCAGATGGCACAGATGTGCCCTGTTCTCGCTCGTAATTAAGGTGTTTCTATGGAGGAAAGAGGTTAAGTCAACTGCATTATAAGGAGACAATGACAGTGTGCAGAGACATGTAAACATTACTCGTGCACCACGTCAATATCTCCAAGATGATAATTTCTTATAATAACTCTATCAATTTTGCACAACTTCCTTCCATGTTGCATACCATGTAAGCAACTGACGCAATAAATTTTGTGACTATTACTCTTGTAAATATATAATTTTTTATCGGTACATGTACAGGGTAATTTAAAAAAACTTTTATACAAATACCCCACTACTACAAACAAGAGTTGGCAACATGTTCAGCACGATTTCACATAACCTTTGATCCTAACTGTAACCCTGATCTTTAAGATGGGATCCTGGGACTTGCAGGTGACACTCTGTCTCATTGAGGTTAACATTCACGCCAAATATAAACAAGATGTTAAAGTCACGGGCCAGATAAATCCGGATGGACTTGTGCATGCACTAATAGATGGACAGACGCATTACAAAAAAAACTACCAATTTGAAACCACTACAGAAAACCCTTGTATCAATTCAAAACCAACCTATTATAGAACACCCATTTTTTAAGTCAAATAGGATAACTCAGTAAAACCATTACATTATAGTCACCTACCTTGTTTTTTGCCCGAATGATCAGGTCTGGTGTATGCGAGTACTCCAGTATTCTTCTCATCTCACTGAGTGAACCACTTCTAATCACTGAATGTACCTCTTCTACCTCGGTCTGAAAACATGGACAAAGATCATTATAATTACCATTTTATCACTTAATTTTTCGGGACAAATTTTCATGCAAAAGCGACAAATGGAATGTTTTGCATGGGCGTATTTGAGCAATGGTATTTTTATATTAAGATATACCATCATCATTCAAATATAATCCATGCTTTTTTCCAGAATTTGGCAATAAATAGTTGGGAGTGCAGATAATACATAGGTTTAAGCTGCAGTGAAACTTTCGAGCACAGTCTGGTAGATTGAATAGGCTGAACAAGATATAGAGAGCGGGCTTATACATCAGTGTGGCTTATTATCGCACTATGACAGTATTATAACATGTTGTTATTTTGCTGGGATTTAAATTCGCGCATTTACCCTAGCAAGAATATGGGAACTTAAATATGTAGATATAATGAAACCACATGCCTCAAAGATGAAAGATATGAAACTGGTTTCCAAACTCATCGGGCTATTAGAAGCTAGTTCTAAATTTCAACCAATCACTTGCTGGAGATTGGAAACCAGTCTCAATAGCTTCTGATTGGCCCTTCTGGATACTGGATTATTTTCAACCAATCAGGTGCATGAGATAGGAGATAGTCTTAAAGCTTAAGCTTTTAATGACTGGAGTGATCAGGATCTACAAAACCAACCGGTATAGATCCTGATCTGACTGCTCTGACAGCATGATCAGGATCTTCACTGATCTCTTTTACATTTATTGTTGTTTTTTCTGAAGAACAAAAGATGGCACAGATGTGCAGGCTGATCCCGGACCAGATATATACTGACTGCACATGATATAATGCCATATCCCAGAGTTTAAGAGTTAATTTCTCAGCAAGCCCCAATAAAAACTGATCTTACCATACCATTATATATCCCCAACATCTTTATAGCAAAGCTGAGCCTCCCTTATATCAACAGATTACTGTGGTATAATTCAATTTCGTGGGGACAAATTTTTGAAAAAGCTGCAAAATTTATTAAAATGATATATTTGCACAGAAATAAATTTGCCCAATTGATTATTTCTATTAAGACATAATATTACATGGCATAATTTCACTGAGATTTAAAATTTTATGCTTTTACTCTTGTGCCAAAGGTGTGAAACTAAATCGTGCACGAAAAATAATGATACCACAGGATAGTTTATATACCTGGAACTTCGGAAGCCATTGGACAAACTGCAGTACTTCATCTGTCTCATTACCAGATGCATAGATAAAAGTGTCTCTATACTGAAAACAAAATGAATGTATTAGAAATGGCTCTATTTCAGATTCTATCATTCGAGAAAAAGCAATTTTTGTTATTAACATGACTCAGACACTAATATGAAAATTCAGTAATCATAAGTTTCTAATAGCATTCTGTAATCATAAGATTCATAAAGTTCAACTATGAATTTCAGTTTAATAATCATAGAGATCTACTAGCATTGTGTTATCATATGATGCAGAAACTATGACAATCAGTAATCATAAGATTCTACTTACATTATGTGTGATCATAAGACTGTCATAACCTTCTACCGCCATCTGGACCAGACTTTCCACATCTGAGCTTCGAATTATCTTCACATAATGCTGAAACATTACAATACATCAGATGACCCAGTGTCTTGACAAAATGGCCTTGAGGTAACAATAAAAACCATTGTTTCAAATCCCCTTTAAAGCATGTTGTTTCACATAATGCTGAAACATTACAATACATCAGATGACCCAGTGTCTTTACAAAATGGCCTTAAAGTAACAATAAAAACCATTGTTTCACATCCCCTTTAAAGCATGTTGTTTCATCATTTTTATAAAAAGATATGACATTGAAATTTACTACAAGTACCTCTTCATTAGGCAAACATTTATTTTCTAAACAGTTAAGGTCAGCAGATTAGAGAAATTCAAGGAAGAAAACTCTGAGGTTGTGGAATGAACATTTAAAATAGGACTTTATTCATTTTTAAAGAGTCACTGACTGTGGTCATTTACAGGCATTTTCAACCTTCTAAAATCTGTTTAAAAGTTTGCAGTTTCCCCCAAAATGTTACTTGTTGTTTAATCAGTTCTGTATAGCAATTATGCAATATACACTCTTATAATTGTTTCTTGATAGATAAACACAACATCAGTTTATGAACATAGAAGGCACAACAAATTTTATCAATCATTTAATTATTACCTTATCAATGAGTTCTACTACATCCCTCCTCCTTGCAAACCTTGCTATATCCCTTGGATTGCAACCAGTCTGTAAACAAAAATATCAAAAATATATAGAACTCTTAATTAACCATTTCATTTTGCTCAGGTTTTATTTTTACTTATTTCAAGCTAAGACAAATGACTTTTTGTGTGGATTTAAACCCCAACAAAATTTAACCATGAATATTTTATTTTATTGGTCAGTTTAAAAATTGAGCTCAATTTCTTATGTAAATGTCTTAATAGAATAATAAAGTTGCCCAAATACATGTTGTCATGAATATGTTATTTTCTTTTATGTGCGAAAGTTTGTCACAGTGAAAAATTAATTGGTACCACAATAATCTGACAGAATGGATGTGCATCCAGATTATTGTCTTCAGTTATAACCCACAGTTTTAGGGTTACAGAAACTGCCAGCTTAACCTTTTCCTCCATATTATATAAGCATTTTTATGCGTGTGAGACCAGTGCAGATCCAGATCATCCGTGCTGTCTGATCAGGACCTGTACTGGTCACTTTTTCGTATAAATCAAATAGCCAGCAGTGCAGATCCTGATTAGATGTCACGCATGCGCTGGCTGATCTAGATCTACACCCTTTGCCCATGCCACAAAGGTGTCTCTATGGAGGAAAGGGTTAACCGGGTTATGAAGTAAGATAACTTACACAGTCCCTCTGCGTGATGTCAGCTCCTTGTTTTAGCATGTACTGGAAAATCTCTATCGGCATTTCTCCATTCACTTTGTCTAATGCATACATAAATGCTGTTCTGCCCCGCTAAAATGCATATAATTTTTTAAGTATTGTATATAAAAAATTCTTGTGATATACAGTGTAATATATGGCGTAGTGAACAGTGTAGATCCAGATCAACCAGCACATCTGTGCCATCTGATCAAGATCTACACTGTTTGCTATTTGAATATTAATTTTAAAGTTATTTTTGATCAAAAAGGGAACAGTTCAGATTCTTATCAGATGACATGGAAGTGCCAGCTAATCTGGATCTACACTGTTTGCACATGCGATTTAATGCATATATTTAGAGAAAAGGGTTAAGACAGTTTTACAAAAAACATCTCATTTTTATATGGAATAAACACATAAAACACATCTGTTAATAAAAACGAAATTGTAACATTAAAAAAAATAAAATAACTTTAATTAAACATTAAACAGTATCAGGCAAATCAAACCTCATCTTTCAAACTGAAGTCTGCTCCAGATTTAAGAACATGCCATGAAATCTCCAGTGGTATGTCTTTGTGTAAGGCTTCAAAATACAGTGGACCCTGTTAAACATAATGAAAACATTACTGTGTTATGACTACATCTTTAATACAATGAAATGAATATTAAGCAGCCATCTGCTCAATTTATGACATCACTTTAACCCTTTACTTCATATATACGCCTGTTTACACATGTGTGACCAGTGTAGATCCAGATCAGCTGATGCTTGCCATGTGATCAGGATCTGCACCATTTGCTATTTGGTCAGAAATAACCTAATAAATAAAAAGCAAACAGTGCAGAACCTGATCTTTAACTACACTATTCACCTATGCCATAAAGGCATGTATATGGAGGAAAGAGTAAAGGAATAACCCTAAATTATAAGACACATGATGCAGGTTTATTTGGATTTCATGCCCATCTGACATCATACAAAAACTGTACTGTGGTATCATTCAATTTCGCTGGCACGAAATTTCGCGCAATCGCCGAAAAGGACTGTTTCGCGCGTAAGTAAATTCGCGCAAAACCAATTTTTCAAAAAAAAAAAAAGAAAAACAAACCAAAATAATTATTATAATCAATATTTGACCAGTTGGCCCCTGTCACTTACCACTTCCTTTGTTAGCCAATTATCGGACAGCTGTTTATTCGGCGCCGCTAATTGCCACGGGACCCATATGATCCATCTATCTGGTCCAGTCATGACATAAATGGATTGTTAAATTGCGTACCCGTTTTATGTTCAAAAGTGTAAATAAATTGTAAAACAGTTACTCAAAAAAGGGTTTATAAGTTTAAAAAAGGTTTTACAACAATAATGTTTGCTAAAACGTGACCTATTCTGACCTAAATGATCGGACTTAATTGTCGTTACAGTTATGAAGTAAAATATTCCAAAAGAAAGTCAACACTAATAACTTTTTTTATTTCCTTTATGATATAATGATTTAATACCTCAAATTTATATAAAATAGCGATACCAGCGAAACATGTACCAGCAACTAAATACAAAGTGTAGGTCCATTCGGACATTACCACAATTCGGATACGTATGTGGAAATACGCGAAAATTAAGCCATCGCTAAATAAAATACCACAGTATCCTGTAACAACATCTTACCCAGAAATAGTTATTGACTCGCACGCTGGTATTCACATCTGCTCCTGCATCACACAGCATTTTCACAAACGTGAGATCTTTAAACTTGATGGCATATTGTAATATGTGTTTCTTCACTGATATCTGAAATAGAATTTTCACAAACGTGAGATCTTCAAACTTGATGGCATATTGTAACATGCGTTTCTTCACTGATATCTGAAATAGAATTTTCACAAACGTGAGATCTTTAAACTTGATGGCATATTGTAATATGTGTTTCTTCACTGATATCTGAAATAGAATTTTCACAAACGTGAGATCTTTAAACTTGATGGCATATTGTAACATGTGTTTCTTCACTGATATCTGATATAGAATTTTCACAAATGTGAGGCTTTAAACTTGATGGCATATTGTTATATGTTTTTCTTCACTGATATCTGAAATAGAATTTTCACAAATGTAAAATCTTTAAACTTGATGGCATATTGCAATATGTGTTTCTTCACCCACACCTGAAATAGAATTTTCATGTTACAATAAGAAATTTGTAAGAACTAAAAGTTGTGACATTTTCTAACAATTTTCTTCAATTCCAATACATTCTTTATGCAAAGTAATCTTTTCTTTTCCAGCTCCTGACACATTCACAAAATTTATATTCTGACTGTCATTTGGGGGACATTAAGGGAAATGATGCATTCAGACAGTTGATATAAATTCATGAAATGACATATATAATAAGTAATGTGGTCTGCTCAACCACGACATTACTTATTATATATTTTGTGGTAAAATTCACATTATGCAGTCAATAATCTGTGACAAAATTACCTACTATTTATGAAAAAGTAATAGATAGTTGTCAGTTATTTCCAAATATAGTAACAACAAAAATGTCAAAAATATTATCAAAGTCACCTTTTCCTGTGATACGCCCCTTTTTACATTGATGGAATTTTAAACCATTATGCTATGACACAGTAGCACTGGTATAACAATGCAATTTCATATAATTCACAGTCTTCATAAAGCTACTTTCCATTGCCTAACTTTTAAAGCTGATTATTTCATAGAAATGATGGAATCATTCATAAGTAATTGCATCACAGTCAATGGGAAACGTATAAAGGTGTCATACTTTTTGTTCAAGTCACAGTAGATTAAATTTGCTGTACAAAGAAAGTCCCCACTACATCTTTTTCCTACCTCATTCAGGAAGTTCACTCTACATCTTGTCTTCTTCAGGGCCTCCCTGACTTTCTCATGGTTTCCCTCAAACACACCATATATCATATCCTGAAACAAGCAAAGTTGAGTTCAAAAACTTTCTGATTCAGAATATTATGTGCATAATGGAACCAGCATAAAAACTCTAAAAAATAATAAAAATGCTATTTCACAGTTAAAAAAATATTGAATACCTCTTTTATTTCATCAAGAAAATTCTATAAATTCACTGGAAAGCATAAAATAAGAAAAAATACCTTGCTCCTAAAAAATGACATTGGGAAAAAAAACACAATCAATTAAATACAAAAAATGCATGGCATAAAACCAAAAAAACCAAAACAGTCATGTATTATAAATTCAGGGGTAAAATTCATGCCATCAAGCAACTTTTTTGGGTGACACTTCAACAGATAGTTCCCTTAGGCCAGATTTTCCAACCGAACATCACAAACATGAAAGGTACATATTTAGAAGTATTTTACCGTGGTGGCTTTATGCTCATCTATGATGACAACGATATCATGGAACTTCAGACAGGCAGCAAACTGTCTCAACGTCTGCTTCTTCTGCAACATTAACATCAACTCTATCAGAGTATTCTCCCTTTTAACAACATCTAATACAGTGGTCTCTTAATAAACTCTAACACAGTGTTCTCCATTTTTTTCAAACCCTAATACAGTGATCTCCCTTCTAACAAATTATAATACAAACTTTTGCAGAAACATAAACAGACTATCACAGCAATCTACTTTTTGACAGAACTTTGGGTCAGTTTTAACCAAAACGCCAACAGTGTAACTCCAGATCAGAGAGCACATTCCAAAAACTAAACAGGTCACCCTTATGTTAAGAAGCCATGGCAAAAAAGGATAAATTGTTTTCTATTCCAGTTCTTTTACATCCTGTTTTAACATTTTCCTCCATAAATACACATTTTTATGCATGTTCAACCAGTGTAGATCCAGATCAGCAAGCACAGCCGTGCTGTCTGATCAAGATCTGCACTGGTGGCATTTTGGTTGGAGAAAACCTAACGAATCGAAAAATGAACAGTGCAGATCCTGATCAGATGGCACAGATGTGCTGGCTGATTTGGATATACACTGGTCGCACATGAATAAAAATGTGTACATATGGAGGAAAGGGTTAATTGATAATAATTTTGATCTAGATCTCATTTGTTCCCCCCACAATAAAGGTGCGTCTATGGAGGAAAGGGTTAGAATAAAAGGGCAATTTACATATTTGGCATCCACTCGGATCCAGCACCGCAACAACTCGTGGATCTTGGGTATATCATGATCCCGTACAGCTTGAAATATACCAGGCTGTAAAATAAACCACAACATGTCACAAAATATTTATCATGTTAAATCCCAGTTCATACCAACAATAAACAAGAATTGTCAACGTTGACAAAATGCTCAACTTAGTAGTTGAAATTATATTATGTTCATGTGTATCGCTGCAGTATTTTTTCAAATTGGTATGATTTTTTTAAATTTATCAGTAGATACCCATCAATGAATGATTTTACCAATAAATGACTTGATTTACTAAATAAAATGTCAACCACTAAGTTGGTTTGTGTTTATTAACCCTTTCCTCGATATATACACATTTTTACGCATGTGCGACCAGTGTAGATCCATATCAGCCGGCACATCCGTGCCGTTTGATCAGGATATGCACTGGTCCCATTTTGGTCACAAATAACCTAACAAATAAAAAAACGAACAGTGCAGATCCTGATCAGATAGCACAGATGTGCTGGCTGATCTGGATCTACACTGGTCGCACATGAATAAAAATGTGTATATATGGAGGAAAGGGTTAATTGATAATTTTGTAAATGCTCATTAATAAACACTAACCTACACACGTACTATTCAAATAATTTCTTCGGAAACAAAATAATGCAGTTGTGTAATAACAGTTATCTTTTGACATAGAATATTAAAGGTAAAATCTTATTTGCTTAGAGGTTTTAAAAAAGTGAAAAAGAAAACATTGAAAAAGAGTGATATTTTAAAGCCATTTAAATTCACCGTACATAATTATAATAAGTTGAAAAGGGAATAAGTAATTGTATTAAATTTTCCAAAGGAGTTACGCTATAAAGTCAAATACCTTATGATGATGACTAATATTATTAAATATACGTGTTGTATTATATATTTAAGATTAACCATTTCCTCCATATTACACATTTTTATGCATGTGTGACCAGTGTAGATCCAGATCAGCCAGCACATCCGTGCCATCTGATCAGGACCTGCACTGGTCGCATTTTAATCAGAAATAACCTAATGAATCAAAAGGCGAACAGTTTAGATCCTGATCAGACTGCATGGATGTGCTGGCTGATCTGAATCTAAACTGTTTGGCCATGCAATAAAGGTGTATCTATGGAGGAAAGGGTTTACCTAATCAAATGCATCTGTATTGTTTGTTATTTGTAAGTCTGAGGCTGCTTCACATATTTTGAAAAACTCAAATGTTTTTCATACCAACATGAACACAATTAAATATTAAGTAATGAAAAGCCAAATAAATGATGAAAATGTTTTCTATTATTTATCATCATAAAAGGTCTCATTTTAAGAAGCTAATGGCATTTCAGACATAAAATGTACTAAGTTAATTAAACTACAAAGTTAACAGAATATTGAAAACAAAGACATTTAGGAGTTAATTCAATGCCTGACACCAAACAAGATTTAAGTTAAAACAGATAAATCATTAAAGTACTGTTACACAACCAATTAATGTTAATTTTTATATAATTATATTCACTTAAATAAATTAGTCAAAAAGAATTATGAGGTTTAATCAATTTCTATATTAGTTATAAATTAAATAAATCAATACAAGCTTTTTTCAATGACAAGCTTTATCCACATCAATCTTATATGAAATAAGATTATAATATAGTCCCTCCAGAGTGGTTTTGTTGCAACACACAA
This sequence comes from Corbicula japonica, assembly GCA_038501625.1. Classification (NCBI taxonomy): domain Eukaryota; kingdom Metazoa; phylum Mollusca; class Bivalvia; order Venerida; family Cyrenidae; genus Corbicula; species Corbicula japonica. The sequence goes on along the minus strand of JAZAYU010000018.1, from coordinate 7,683,684 downwards.
GTTTTTGTTTAAATAACACTTTACATATAATTATTTCAGATATTTCAAACATTTACAGGTTGAATCATGTGTGCAACCAGCATGACTAGTGTAGATCCAGATCAGCCTGCACATCCATGCTGTCTGATCTGGTTCTACAATGGTCGCCTCAGTGACTTGTGTAGATCCTGATCAGATGGCACAGATGTTCTACACTGTTCGCCCATGGGATAACAGCCCATCCCATGAAATAAAAGGTTAACTTCCACATTAATTTTATTGCTACACAATGTAGTTCCCTGTGTCAAAAATAATTCACTGCTCAGCTTCTAACATTGCAAATCACAGTAGTTATATTGGTATCAAATTTCAATAATCAGAACTTTATGCAAAGTCAAGTTAATTTTTGTCTATTAATAAGCAAAGCACAACCTGACAGTAAATCATGCACATACAATAAACAAGATGACTTACACCTTCTGTATAGTTGGGTCCAAACAATTTCTATTATTTGAAAGATTGTACATTATTGTTACAATAACATTTTCAGAAATGGCTTCTCCCATGTCCAAGTCCAGACTCCCCAGGACCCCTTGTCCATGTCCTGACTAGCTTACACCCCTGGTCCATGTCTTGACCAGCCAGTATACCTGGTCCATGTCTTGACCAGCCAAGACCCAGGCCCAAGTTCTGACCAGCCAAGACCGCTGGTACATGACCTGACTAGCCCACACCCCTGGTCCATGTCTTGACCAGCCAGTATACCTGGTCCATGTCTTGACCAGCCAAGACCCAGGCCCAAGTTCTGACCAGCCTAGACCCCTGGTTCATGTCCTGACTAGCCTTGACCCCAGTCCAAGTCATGACTAATTAAGGCCTTAACCTCTAGGTACAGGTCCTGCAGCCAAGGTCCAAGGTCAAAGCATTGAGTAGCCAAGACCTCAGGTAAGTACTGAACAGCCAGATGCAAGCGCTGGGTAGCCACTGCATAATCCTCAAGTCTTGTATAATCCTTGGAAAAGTAGCTCTAATGTTTGAAAAATGATCAGTTGGGACCGGTTGTTTAAAACTTAAACTATATGGGGGTAAACAAACCAAGGGTTAAATTTGGAAAAATAATTTCTTACAAAAGTAATACTCTTCGCTTTAATTTTATAAATTTGTACACAAGAGTTACATTTTAATGAAATAATGAAATGGTTAGTTTTACTCTTTACTCCATAAATACAGAACAGTGTAGATCCTGATCAGATAGCAGAGATGTGCTTGCTGATCTGGATCTAAATTGTTCATCTATGGATATCAGCCATATACCTTGGAGTAAATGGTTAAAAATTAAGAAAACTTAATAAAGTGTGAAACTGAAACTGTTTCTCAGTTATTTTCTACCGGTAGAAATGATTTGTTAACAGTTTATTTAAATTAGTCATTTTATGGTAAGATAAAAACAAAAATAAATACACATACTATGTTTAGTATTATTTGATATATTATTTGTCTTTACCCAAAGAAACAATCAAAGAGAAAAAAAAATTATGTTAAATAAATGAACCAAGGAAATAATTTACTTACAAATATGTTCTACAGTAAAGTATCGTAATTCAATTTCCAATGAATAACATTTAATATTGTAAACCTGTACACAGAACTAGACAGATTTAACATTTACCATTTCTGTAGATCAAGATCAGTTTTCATAAGGGGCGCGCCACGGGATAAGGTACCTTCGGTCATATTTTGTGACATTTTAGTTGTTACTATATTTAGAAATAACTTACAACATTCTATTATTTTCTCGTAAATAAAAGCTGATTTTTTACAAATTTTGTCAATAAAATTGTATTTTACCGCGAAATGAATAATAATGAATGTTGTCTGCTCAATTTTACGACGTCATTTCAATAATTGACGTCAATTGTCCGAAGGTACCTTTTCCCGCGACGCGCCCCATAATATTCATGCTATGAGCCAAACCTGTGTACATGCTTCATTATTTTACCCTTACAGCACTACTTTTTGTTTATCCATGAAGGGATAGGAAATAATAATCACATATTTATTTAAACTCTTTAATTTCAAAACGTTTCGGCCATCGGCCTTCTTCAGTTGAAATTGCCACAACAAGTTTACATTTTCTTATTATCACAACATACATACAGGAAGTTAAGAGAAATGTTTGTATGACACCAATAACGTCATATTTACTGACGTCTGACGTTGCATCAGTCCCACACAGGCTTTTTGGTGCCAAATTTTTGTGGAGTATTTTTCTAATCAATTTATGATGATATATATTTAGCAAAATATATATTTAAAGGAATATATAAATAAATAAATTACATTACAATTAAAATGAATAATTATAACATTACATGATTATCACTTTAGTTGTTGAAGCAGTCAAAGTCACAGTCACTAGTCATAACTGAAGGTGTTGTCTTTAAGTCCACTGGTTAGTGCTTCACATGATAAAGTAATAATGGAAACAGAGGAAAGACAAAAAATGCATGCATATCATTTGATGATCTTCTCAAATATCATTGATGTTTGACAACTTTCAAAATTTTGTGGGAAAACCAGGCCCTAGTATCACTTACAATGTTATGCTCAAACCCTAAAACTCAATTTTAACTCAACAAATTAATTCAAATTCTGTGCAAATGTTGGATATTTACTTGGAATACTTTATGAAAATGAAACAAAATCTTCTTAATATCATGGAAAATTTCAAATAACAAAAAGGTATTACCGAGATATTCTAGAAAAATATTTGAGTTCAAGCTCAGATTTTTGAGTTTTAACTTGAACTTATTTTTGGACATTTATAATAAGAATTTTTATAACTGTATATTAAACAAGAAATATTATATCAACTTATTCTCAAAACTGAAATCAATCAGGTAAGCTGTGTATCTTCAAAGTTTTATAATTACATCTTTGAGCTGAGTTTAAAATCCAACTTAACATTTTTCGTGATATTGGAGCCAGACATTTGTTTTAAAAGTGGTCTAAACGAGCATACATCCATTAATTACCTTTAAACTCACAACTTGTCCAGAAATTTAAATCCTTAAACTGCATATTATTTCATTTTCTTATCTATAGACTGCAGAGACATGTGCATAAAAATCAGGGAAAGGCTTAGAGGGAAACTCGGGGAAACAAATCTCGCTGATCTCCAGAACTCTCATGCTTATCCTAGGGAGTAGTTTTTCCTATAGGTTTCATACGTAAACCCAAAATTCTGTTAACTTCTCCGTAAATTTGGTAAAAACTTCTCCCCGTTGTAACATATTAAGCCAATCCCTGATAAATATACATGATTTCCATGGTAAATGGTATAAACCCCTTTGTTCACTCCAATAAATGTAATGTGTAGAAGGGCAGGACAATAAATAAGGAGAAAACAATAGATGGTTTTAAGTTTAAATACAATGTTAAATCAATGAAATCAAAGATTGTACCTTGTAGCGCTTAAATATCATATGCCAGTATCTATTCTGTGTACCCAGCTCCTCTGCGGTCTTTCCGTCCTGAAATTAAAATAATAATTTCAATTCTAATGTATGTCTTTCTCTTTTTGTTTGAGATGTATCAATATTGTACACAACCCACAATAATTTATATAGTATTACATATATTATCAGTGCTTCAAATGAATATGTTTTCACTTTGCACTTTATAACTCGTATTAATACATTGTATTACTAAATTCTGTTTAAATGCAGTGTTTACAAAACCCATCAAGATAACTTACAATATCAGATTTATTTCAAATTCACTTGTATTACAAGCAATAACAAATATGCCAGTAATTTGAAGAAAAAAAAATTAATAGCACAAAATCAACAGAAAAGTACATCAGCATATACAATGTAGCAAAACATATCATGAATGGGTAGTACCAAATCAAGACACATTTTGTATCACTGGCAGCCTTGAGATACATACTGCAGCTCCATAGTTGGCACAGTGAAATTTCATTTGTACCATGCTGGGGAAAGCAAGCCCCATTGAAATAAAACTATGTGATGGCTAATCATCAGAGAATATACACAACCTAGCAGTATGTACATCAACTATCATGTTACTACAAATTATAATTTCAATAAGATATTGATCCAGTGACCACTGTAAACATCTGTTAACACTTCACAAGATGCCCGTCTTGTTTTTTGTCATGCGACAACTGTAAGAACGGCCGTGTTTGATGTTTTGGTTGCAAGCCAAAATCTAATTGAAATCGAAATGTGTCATAATGAATGAAATTATATCAAGGTTACTTCTTCAGTATCATTTAATTTCGTGGGGACGAATTTGTTCACAAAACCCGTAAATAACAAATTAGCGTGTGTGGGGGGGCATAACGTAACTGCATTTACCTCTAAAGAAACACTGATAAATGGTTTGATTTTGCTGGCATCGAATATTGCGATCTGCTACATTTTATAAATCTAGAAAACAGTGATTTTATTCATTACTTGACAGCATGAGTTTTTCAGTTTTTGTTACCATAATTATGCTACCAGTGTAGATCCAGATCAGCTGGCACGTCCATGCCATCTGATCTGGATCTGCAATGGTTGCATCTTGGTCAGAAATAACCTAAAGAATCAAAAAGCAACCAGTTAAGATCCTGATCAGACAGCATGGATGTGCCAGCATATCTGGATCTTAACTGTTCGCTCATGTGATAAGGGCATTATCTTTGGAGTAAAGGGTTAATGCTGAAGATCAGTCTCAAATCCCAAACCTCTGATTGGTTAAACTGGAGACATGTCTCCATCTGATCAGGATCCTAACTGTTCATTTTTAGATTTATTAGATTACTTCTGACCAGAAGGTGACCAGTGTGGATCCAGATATCCATGCCATCTGATCTGGATCTACACTGGTTGCCCATTTGATACAAATTGTAGGTGTGGAGTTCAGGGAAAAGTGAATCATTAAAATCAACGCCATCCCATTGCATCAGTGGTTTTTAAATAGGAATATCAAAAGCAAAATTACCTTATTCTTGATGGCTGGATCTATTCCACAGGTCATTAGATCTGCTACATGGCAACATTCCTTCTGAAGAGCCGTCACATGTAAAGCTGTATTACCATGCTGCACAACAATAAAAACAACATTTTTAAGATTGTGGGTGATTCATACTATAAAGTCATGTTCTATTAAACAATTTTAACATCCTTGACATTTAAACTTGGGGGCTTGCTTTGAAGATTTACCAAAATTGTGTTAAGGATAATAAAATAAAAACAACAAATGTGTAGTGTTTGACTGTTTGACTCTTAATAAGTGCAAGTCCTATAAAACCTGTATATATCGCGTAAAGGGTTTATGTCAAAATGTAAAGAAAACTTTTTTTTTAATTTGATTGTGCTGTTTACCACAAAAACTATAAAATTGACCCAAGTATTACGTATTTATGATAAGGAAAATGGTGTTGATCAAAATTAGCTGCCATATCTGTGCCATCTGATCAGGATCTACACTGTTTTCTTTTAGATTCTTTAGGTTATTTCTGATCAAGAAGAAAACAATATAGACCATGAGCAAATAACAAAAACTGTGCCAGATGATCTGAGACTGGTTCTAGATTGTCCAACCATATAATAAAAGTTCTACATATGCAGTTCAGGGTTAACCCTTTCCTCCATAAATATGTGTTTTTACTAGGGATGTCAACGGATACCATTTTTGGTATCCGGATATCCGTATATACTATCCTGATACTATCCGGATAACCGTATAGATCGGCGACTTTGTCTGTTATGTAATGATGTAAATATTTCCGCTTTTTTCAATGCATAGAATTGAACTTCAGATCTACGAAAACTTGTCAAAAGATACTTGAAAAAAATAACTTTGAGTGTTTTGTTTCTGCCAAGTGTCGCCGTATATACTAAGCGCTGAGTTACTATTTATAGAGAGTATTCTTGATTTTATTTTTAACTCTTGAAATTTATTCACGCGATTTGATCAAGGCGAAGGTAACTCACGATGAAAAATGAGTGAACCCTTGTTGATTTCTTTTTATACAATTAAATTATTAAACTCGTTTTTGTTCTTCTGCATACGACTTTTGCATTAATTTTTCTCGGTTCATCTATTTTTTCTGCAAAGCGTAGTACTTTGAATAAAAAATTTGTACCGTTCGCACATCTAGATACGTTTTTGATCTTAGCTTTGACATTGAGATTTATCTGGTACGTTCCAGAGACTATACATGTATTTGCCAAATTACAAAAAGTAAAAATGAACAATAAATGCACAATATTTTATAATTTATTCATTATTATTTCATTCGCCGTTATCAACTTTATTTGATCGAAATTACATCAAATATTTTATCTACAAAATAACAATCAAGATATTCGACAATGAATGTGACAGCATTACGGGGACATTGGTAAACTTAATTGACAATAATTGACAGCGCTAGTTTGAAGACAATCACATTATCAATATAACTTGTGGATTACTATAATTGGCAAACAATGGTCCTGACCGCCTGGATGATTGCAATGAGGATTCAGTTTTCGCACCCCTGATCTGTTAAACAAACACCGCGTTACTTCTTGTGGCAGTTTTATGACGATCAATATACAGTCTCAAATTATCTAATTATGACATCTAAACAGGTGTTTAGAAGCAATAAATGACGCATTTTGTACTGTTTAAGATGATTTTTACTAATTTTTACGAATATTCGGATATGAAATTAGTATCCGGATACTGACTTAGTATCCGGATATCCGGATATTCGGATATTCGTTGACATCCCTAGTTTTTAGGCATGTGCGACCAGTGTAGATCCAGATCAGCTGGCACATCCGTGCCATATGATCAGGATCTGTAATGGTCACATTTTGGTCAGAAATAACCTAAAGAATCAAAAAGTGAACAGTTAAGATCCTGATCAGATTGCAATGATGTGCCGCTGATCTGGATCTAAACTGTTAGCCCATGCAATAAAGGTGTATCTATGGAAGAAAGGGTTAATACACACTGCACATGTTTACTTTAACTCATTAAATCAGTAAAATAAAACTATTTTATAAATGGTAAAAATTTATGACATAATATATTTTGCCAGGATGGAAGGGAATTACTTTTAGTACAGTAAATCAATGTGAATCTAAATGCAGTAATTACATACCCTATTTTGGGCACTGATCTCGATCCCATGAGCCACTAGGGCGTAGAATATACTCGGTTTGTACATGGTACACACATAGTGAATGTAAGTGTTCTGCTTCTGTAAAATAACAGAGATTATTTAATTAAACTCTTCCTTCACCCATAAATTAACATATTAGTCAATGTTTGTGTCTTATATCCAATAAGGCATATGCATAAATCCAGATTAACATTTTAGTTATATGCGATCAGGATCACAGGGTTTTTGTAGATGGACCATGTTTTCTCCAAAATTTGTATTAACTGCCCTCCCCCCCAAAATGAGGGTCTACACAGGGTCTACACTTCATAACACATCTTTTTTGTTTTGTTTTGATAGATTGGGATCGTTTTCAGTCTATCCACACCAATTTTAAAATCAAATACCAAGTTCTCGACTGTATATTGGATCACATATTCTTGCAGCGGTTCGATCAATTTTTAAATATATGCGGTAAATTCTCCAGATAATAATAACTACTATTTAAATACTCATCCAATCAGACTTTGTGCATATAAACTACAGTGTAACCAAACTCAGACATATTTTTAGCAAGGCATCGGAAAAACGAAAGAGTGGATGTTATTTTCTTAATTTCCTAGCCAATGATCGTTGGAATTCAACAGAGGAAACGGGGTCCGTCTTCAAAGCACCTGTGATCAAGATCTACACTTATCACTTTTAGATTCATAATAATATTATTTCTAACCAAGAAGCGAACAGTGCAGATCAATATCAGGCTATTAAATTATAGGTTGATCTGGATCTAAACTAGTTGCTGATGATACACTAGTTGCTGATGAGATTAAAGACTTACCACGAGGGGAAAAAGTTTATGCAATCGACTCAGATTTCTTTCAATTTGAGTGAATGATTGCAACAACTTAGTACAAACATTAATTTTCCTCACATCATTAAAAGAATTTAAATTTTTTTAAAATAACTACAATAAATTGTAGCTGTCTAAAGTAACTAGTTTACTTCATTTGGAGACAGCCATTTTTAATGGTGCCCAGTGACGGCTCTGATGGCTTCATTTCCTGTGCACAAATTTACAGTTGTAAATACTACATCAAGAAAATTTCCAAAAACATTAATTATTTTTAGTCATGTAATAATACTGGAAGTTTACCCGATCTTTGAACAGTATATTTTCTCCAGATTTGACCAGTTGGTTGAGTTCATCTACATTCCCTGCTTGAATTGCTTGACCTATAGGCGTCTGGGCACAGGAAACTAATAAATTAATATGTGACAAATACTTGGCTTCACCCTTTACTCAACAGAAACACCTTTATGGCATACCGGTAAGGGAACGTTGTAGATCCAGATCAGCTGGCACATCTGTTCACTTTCTGATTTATTAGGTTATTTGCGACCAAGAAGTGAACAATGTTAATACTGATCAGATAGTATGGATGTAACAGCTGATCTGGATAATCATTGTATGCACATGCATAAAAAAGCATATATGTGGAGTAAAGGTTTAAAAAGTCCTACTTGAGTTATCTACTATCTGAAATTTTAAAAAAGTAGATATCCATACTGGGTTCAAACATCAACTGATTTCAAATACTTCGTTAAATATTTGTCAGATTTATATTTAATACTGATTTAATAAATATATACAGAGTAACCCTTGAAACTTACAGCAGCCAAGTCCCACATCTGACCTGCCATTTTGATGAATTTCTATGCAAACTGGCATGCAATATAATTTGCTTGTTTTCTTTGTCATCTATCTCAAAACAAACACATCTGAAAAATCAAAATGATGCACAATTAATGTCAAATGCTGATAGATGGATGCAATACTTCCAGAAAGTAGGTTCGATTGGGACATTCTTAGGGTAGTTGAATGATAATTTCCATCTTTTTGGCCAAATCCCTTTGAAAATTAAATATCACTGGCAGCCCCATTTCCGGCGCCCTCATGTTTCTGGTGGTCCTGGAATAGTTTTACTTATTCTGTCAAATTACGTCAGATTTGGGTCACTACTAATTTAATGATGGATTTTCGCTTCCTGTAAGCAGCGAAGCCATTATTTCAGGAATTATATCTTGTAGTGTAAATTGATCTTTGTCATTTTAAGCGCTTGCAAAACATCCTTGACTTTCCATCTCTTCCCGTTATCCGAATGAGACACACCTCCACGACCTTCACCTTTTCAAATGTCTAGATGATGTGGCTGAATTTCAGTTCAACCAAATTTCGAGGATAAATTTATTGAAATCCTGCAAAGTTCACGCAAAAACAACGGTATTGCGATCTGGTGAGTGAACCAATACATTGTATTTCTTCAAAATAATGCATAGATTGTACGTTAAGACGTGTACATATATGGTTTTACTGATGTAAATTTAGCGATTACGGATCGGTCTGACCAGAGCCGACCAAAGCATTTCGTGAGTTAGCGAAGTGTTTGCTACCAAATGTCACTATAAGTAAATGATTTCTGTGATTGTATGTGCTAATACATATATCTCACGAAATATGAGCCATAGTTTGTGACAATTGAGCAGTATTTCAAAGTGAAGATATCTACCTTGTTAAAATATATATATATATATATCAAGGAAAACAATTTTTTCTGTAGAGCTTTTTTTTTCTTCAAGGGAGGGTAGTAGTGTGAGGGAAAGGTGATTTGACTGGGTCCAACATGCCGAACACCTGTGATGGTGGCAGACTTTTTAAAAACAGTTTTACAGGTGATCCGGAATTATCGATAACTGAGAAGCTCCATACCCATATTAACTTTCTAGGAAGATCCTTACTTTACATCTGCATTGTCAAGATTCGGGAGGTCAGCGAAATTCATTCATCCTAAAAGATGACAACAAAAAGCCGACAAATCTCATCGATCATCTATCGTATCCACTGTAAACATGCCGCTTACAACACTGACCAAAAGTGTTTAACTCCCATTTCGCCGTCCTAATACGTATTGGAGTCCAAGTGAGAATTTGACTATTTCACTGCGCAAGTTCCTCTACGAACATCGCGGGAAGTTACCAGTGTCAAGTCAAGTCAAGTGGTCAATCTATTTTTTTTTGAGAGTCAAAGTGACAATATTCTTTCCGGTTAACCAGGGCTAGCATCTCATATGAAACACAAGGTAATAAAAAATAAATTGTACAGAACAATGTAGATTAAGTGATTATATCAATAGCATAATTAATATCAGGAACTTAACGATAAAAGTTCAGGGTCGGATAAATGATTTTCAGAAAGGGGTTCGTTTGAGGCAGTTTAAGGGTAGAACATTATAATTTCCAACATATTTGCCGTAAGTCCCATGAAACTTAAATATTGCTGGCCAGTAAGGGGGTCAGAACAAAGCCAATGATACCCCTCTGGACCAGCACATGAAGTCAAATGTTGTTATATTCCTGATTTATTGCCTGGCTGATTTCTTTCAAACTTGCAAAGATGATTAGGCTTGCTGAGTATATTGTGAAGTAGACGTAGTTCAGATGATTGAACATTGTTTGGATCATTCAATATAGCTTGATCGGATTTAAATCTCCAGATTGCTGTTTTACTCTCTGATTGATGCAACCAACAATACACATGTACTATTTACGCTCGTTTGGTTTTAGTATTCAATGTACACATAAGCAATGTCTAATCTAAGGTTTGCATCTGAAAAGACCACTATCTGCGGTACTTGAACTTATTAACGATAATCTAAGTGTCAAATATTGTATCATTTTATCATTATTGACAGTTGTTTACCAAATTTAATATTAAGCATTCGTCCGAAATTGATGTTTTTAAAAAGACATCAGATTCTTTCAAGCCCATAGATCTACGTTCGCTCGCAAGTTTCAAGCTCGAAACTTTAATTATGAAATCATACGTTGTGTCAGTAGTGTTATGTCTCTCGATGTTCGGCTTGACAAGTTGTTTGTTGGACGGACTCCAAAATCAACAGATAGAAGCCAGATTTCAGCTGTTGACACAGGAACTAGAACAACTCAAACAAACGGTGGCCGGGCTACAGACGCAGCTTAATGCAAAAGGTTATTATGTTTTTTTTACATGTTTTGTTTTTACTTTAGCCCGGAGAGAGATAGAGAAAGAGAGAGAGAGAGAGAGAGAGAGAGAGAGAGAGAGAGAGAGAGAGAGAGAGATAGAGAAAGAGAGAGAGAGATAACATTGAGTATGGATGCAAGCAAAGTCGGGAAAGTACTGATTGGATTTTTGGCTGACTAACTAATGCACTATCAATCAGAGACTGGTAGGATTTATTTATTGTACCATCGCATTTCCGTCGGAGCGAATGCATTTCTAAGTACTCCATCATCCTGAATACAACATTTTAGTATTTTTGCATCATTGATATATATTTAGTCTTAACCATTTTTGACCTTTTGTGTACCTGTTGTGTCATGCAGATACATGTAATTTATTTTTTTTTTTCAAAAATGTACTGATTATTTGTAATATTGTGGCTGGCAAGAGAGAGACATATTTAAATGTGCATGATTTTTTATGGAATAGTTGAAACATTTACCATCAACGACATGTCGTCTGTTCATCTCTGTTGTTTATGAGCTTTCGTTAAGCGCTCAGCGCTCCCCTGTTTCGTCGAGATTTCATTAGGAAACCTGTTATGAATTACTGTGCTTTTCTTTGGCTAATATAGAAACCAGTCTCTTATTTTCTCGTTTAAGGCAATCAAAGTGGACCAGTTGCATTCGCTGCGGGTTTGCAAGGAACAATCGACGTCCTTGGCTCACACCAACATATTGTCTTTGACAACGTTATCACCAACATTGGCAACGGATACAGTCCTATACACGGACATTTTACCGCACCTGTCACCGGTGCATATGCATTTTTCGTGACCCTTACAAATATACCACATCATTCTGCGAGTGCACAACTGCTCAGAAATGGACAATGGATAGGTCACGTGTTGGCACATGGTACTTCAAGCGACATGTATGTGACATCCACTATTGCAATAACTGTTCAGCTTCAGAAGGGTGACAAGGTCTGGGTTCAAAACGAATACGCGTTTTCAACAGTAGAAGAGGTGGATGGCGAGAACTGGTCTATTTTCTCTGGCCATCTTATTCAACAAAACTAAATATGTATACTTTAATAATATTATTATAATGTCAATAGAACCTGCACATGTGGTGGCTATATATAGAAAGCACAAATTTCCAGAACTCATATTTGATATTGTTAGCGTGCTGAAACATAATTATTGCTAAATCAAATTGAAAACTGAATGTATCTTTAACAGTGAAACCTGTGCAGGTTAATGAAGACACACTTTGAATGACAATTTTGAATAAACTGTCTCATTAAATTAAATTTAAAAACACGCAGTGTTCAGGATATATTTTGAGGTCGTCGTTTTCACTTCCTACAGTCGGTTTATTTGTAGACGTCTTTGTTTACCAATTGTTGAATTTTGTCGACGAAAATCAATGTTTTCTATCAAAAGGTGAAATATGCATATCAGGAATCGCCACATTCAGAAAAAAAAGCCTCCCCACACAGTCAAGAAGAAGAGAGAGGGAGAGAGCATGGTTAATAAAATGATCAGTTTCAAAAAAGACACCACTAACAATAAACAAAAATGAGAACCCGAGGGGTTACCGCATTGGAAGGGTCATCGGCAAATCAAATTGCCCTTGGGGGTTTAAACCAGGTACTAGGCTGCACCAACCTCACACTTGACCCAACAGGTTCTCATATCACAAAACAAGTACAAGTTGTCTTGGTGAAAAAACTCCAACCTCCAAGTAAAGAGAGGTACAAATTATCAAAGACAATAACAACTACTACTTATACAACAACACAGGTTTCAATGGCATCACTACACACTCGACCATGTTTTTGAAAATTTTTAATATTTTGCTTAGAAATGACCATTCAAATTTTTTATCATTGGTGGACGCAGGTGGAACTTTCAAACTAGAAATAAAGCCTTGTATACATTGTCTTATTTCGTTAATTGTTTGTGGCGTCCATTTTGAAACTGATTATTGTAATATCATGCTCTCTACTCCTCTCTACTTTTTGGCTGTGTGGGGAGGCTGTGTCTGCTGGATGTGGCCATTCCTGATATGCATATTTCACTTTTTTGTAATCTTAACGCTTTGTAAAAAATAATGTTCAGCCTTATTTCGAATTCACTGAGAATTTCGAGCATTCTCTAACGGGTCTAATTCCGACGGATGCACAATATTGATTGAATGGGATGGAATTTATACATTAATCTTTGATAGTTATTCAACTGTTTTTATTTGATATAACATTGTTTTTACACTCTGTTATCTACGTTTCGGCATAAAGCCTTTTCAAGATCATTTATATCGAGCTCTAGCTCGGGTCGCGAAGCGACCCGAGCGTTAAGCTCGTCTTAAGGTCGCAGGAATGCCCATTCACTAAGAGAGGCAGTTTGGTCTACCGTCGCCCAAATCGCACCTGCTAATAAAAAGTCATGTGACTACTGACGTCACGTCAGATAATACGGGAAAAGCCGGGAAAAGCCGACCGGACTTGAACGAAGAGAGAGGGGAGGGTATTCAGATTAGACTAATGACCTCCCGTGACGTTTTAAAATTCAAGTCAGCGTCACGAGAATAATTTTTCTCGGCAATTCTTTCGAGTCTTGGCTGGCTGTAGCTGCATGTTGGCGTAAGAGATGAAGTATAGTTTTAGATGTTTGCATAATGGCCGTTCCATTTCGATAATTTGCCTCTCGAGCTGTTTAATGTTGATTTTTATCACAGCTTCGCGCGAGTAAAACTTCAAGTGTATGTAATTTCGGATAAACAGTAGTTGGTTGTGCCGCGCTTTGGAGTATTTTTGCTTAAAGATATTACCGTGTGACGCCGATTGTTTTTCTGACATAATATGTTATGTTGTGACACATTTGGCTTCTTGATTTATAATCATTTTACAGTAGCAGTCAACTCATTCAACTCTGATTATTGTTGTGTTTGAAACAGATCCATCCATTGTTAAAAAGCTACACCTGAGATAGGTAAATATCTTACAAAAAGCAGAATCATCCTATTTAATTTCAGATATGTAGCAGAAGACAGCTGATCCCATATGTTCTCTTGGCAGGAGTTTTCCTACGCCTACACTGTATAGTAGCCAGTAGCATGCGATATATCCAGCACGATTTTGCCAGTGTATGGTAAATTGTTAAAAAACATATTTGGTTTTACTCCTGTTTTCATAGTTTATTTACTATCAGTCATTTCTACCCGGTGCCACCACTTGTTGAACATGAAACAGGAGGGAGAAAATGTGTAGGCCTCGACCAGGATTTGAACCTCGGACCTCGATCAGGCTTACCGTGCTGTCCCTCTACCAATTGAGCTAGCGTCCCGAGGCTACCTGTCTAGGACGCTACTACATTCCTCACTTCTAAATGAGACAAGCCACTATATTGGCAAATGTCTAAACAATGCAGGTTGGGAACAACTACCCCAGCCATTGCTTCGCCTAGTAGAGCTCCAAGGGTAAATGGATTTACACTGGCCACCAAATGAAACAGGAGGGAGAAAATGTGTAGGCCTCGACCAGGATTCGAACATCAGACCTGCGGCTTACCGTGCCATCACTCTTCCAATTGAGCTACCGAGGCTACCTGTTGAGGACGCTACTAGATTCCTCCCTTCTAAATGAGACAAGCCACTTAATCGGTAAATGTCTTTATAACGCAGGTTAAGATTGACTACCCCAGCCAATGCTTCGCCCAGTAGAGCTTCAAGGGTAAATCAATTTCTACTGGGCACCAAATCAAACAGGAGAAAATGTGTAGGCCTTTACCAGGGTTCGAACCTCGGACCTCTGGCTTACTGTGCTGTCGCTCTACCAATTGAGCTAGTGAGGCTACCTGTCAAGGACACTACTACAAACATATACTTGGAGATGCAGGCTCATATCATAAATTGTTTTATAATCCAAGAATTGATGTGTAGTTCAGTAAAAAATAATCATTTACTTGTTAAATCAACATCCCACCAGTGGTGTAACAGAAACTTAGGAACATAAATATGTGTAGGTGTCAAATTTACATAAAACAAAATATATAATTGAGGCAGACCACAATAAGATGTCTGGCTGATGCTCTTTACATTCTACTATACTTGTCTATGAAGTAAGTTAAATAAAATACTACAAGAAGCAACTCCTATCACTTTCTGTAATCCATGCACTTGCCGAGGAAGGCCCAATTATAGGGTGTCATTGAATTGAACAATACTGATGTATCTGCTGCTTCTGATTTCAGTATCAATTCTCTTTTTTTTCAACATATTCATACAAAAATTTAGATTTCATGGAACTACAGCAGAATAAAAAAAAAAGATGTGATTACATGTAAATAAAACCAGAGCACTTAAATTCTTTTAAAGGACCATGTACATTTTTATATGAGTCAGTTTATAATTCTGTATGTTTGCAAGCATCTTGTTATTCTATGATATTCAATATGCGGCAGTTTTTTTTTTAAATGTTAAGCCTCAATCTGGACTCAACCCATTAACAAGGCCGTTGGATGCAAATACTTTGAACCCATTAACAAGGCTGTCTGATGAGTATATTTGCATATGTTAAATATTTTGTTAGTTTTCAAAAATATTAATGAAACTCTGATTTTCAGAAATGTGACTGAAAAAGCGAAAAACTGGTTCTGTAATCACAATTACAAATGAAGGAAGAAAATTTTAAGGATTGAATCAAATTTCATCAATTCTTACAAATGAAGGAAGAAAATTTCAAGGATTGAATCAATATTTTATCACGTTTACCAGGGTACTAAAAACATTTTGACTGTTTAAGTGCATTTCATTAAAATATTCTTATTACTAAAATTTTACAATTTGTGTTATCACAGCTTGTTTAATGGCTGTTGGAACAACAAAGCCAATAATCAAATATTTTTTGTGATGCCTGTGATAGCAGGTAGTCACATAGGGATCCTTTTAGGCGACCATGTGTTCTGTGGAACACCAAATTCTTGTCTGTAGTAACTTTGGGTAAAAGGTGTGCCTGTCAATGTCACAAGACAGAAAAATTGTTACAACACTGCACCGCAATATTGAGCTAGCCCACTTACAAGTGGCCTAAAAAAATTGATCTAGCCCACTTACAAGTGGTTGGAAAAACTGAGGTTGTCCGATCCGATTTTCAGCTTGTCCCGGGCATCAGGCTAGTGCGTTTGTGCAGCCCTGAAAATATGTACACTGGCCAATAGTTTGTGCACAGATCTGCTGAAGCCATTATCCGGACCAATTGATGTCAAATGCAATGAAGACTTTAATCTTAGGAATGTGTAAGATAAGTGTAAACATATTTTTATGAATTTGGATTTAATATCATTGCACTGAGTGTTTGTTTTCAGGAATGTTATGGACATAGTTCTTTCTACTTCTCCAAATAACAATGTGATGTGTTGCGAAGTGCTGCCCTGCAGAGCAAGCCATTGTTCAGAAAGTACAACCAAAGAACCAGCAGTACCAAAGAGCTGTGTGAAGACCCTTGCAGTGAGTTTAACACTTGTCACTCTGTAAATCTGCACTAGTCACTTTCAGATACCCGAGGTTATTTAAAATGTGTAGATCCTGGTCAGACTGCACAGATCTGCATACAGATCTAGATTTTGTTGACCATGTGATTAATGGCATATCCATGGAGTAAAAGGTTGAAATTGTTAAAGATGTGATTGTCAACTATCTATTCCTGTAGCGCTTAAAACTATTATGTTATTTTAACTTTTTGTATGCCCCCACAAAATGGGAGGCATATAGAGTTGCACTTGTCCGTATGTACGTACGTCCCCCAAAAGTTGTGGCATCAACTCCGCATTAACTATTGGGCAGATTTCTTTCAAATTTGCTCAGATGATAAAGCAGGATTGGTACATGTAGATGATTGTAAAGAAAATATTTTTTCCTGCAACCATTTTTACCAGAGTTATGGCCCTTTATTACAAATGTTGTAGTAGTGGGAGCATGAGTGTCCTATGACACATTCTAGTTTTAATTTATAGCAATAAAAGTTGAAATATTATTTTTCATGTAGCTAAGCACTGGGGTTTTAGACACAACTCTACTTTACTGGTGATCGTACTCCATTTGAGTAGAAAAGGAGCTGTACTCCATTTGAGTAGAAAAGGAGCTGATAACTCTGCTGCAGAGTGATTGAGGCTGATGTCCATTTGTGAAAAGAGCCTGTCCAATTGTGGAATGGCAAAAACTTGTGTGGATAGTTCTAGAACCTAACAGAAAGAAAGATATGCCAACTAACTGTTAAAATGGTAAGCATATTTTTTATTTTATTTTTTTTTATTTGGGAGTTTCTAGAGATAATGTATAATTAACCAGATTTCTGTAGTTAGTGGATACATTTGCCATTACCTGCCATCATCATCACACCAGATTAGTAGTTGTTTGGTGGTCATGTATTATACATACATTTCTTCTGACTGGAGAAATTTTTTTTAATTAAACTATGGAAGGAGTGGAATCCTTTGATTTTTTCCTGTTAAAAGATAATCATGATTGATAAATATTTATCAAAGGAACTGATTATTTTGTATAAAGACCTTTCTAAAAATCAAGTTTCTTTAGCTTTTATTTTTGGGAACATTCATAATAAATTGATAATTTTTTAAATAAATTGAAGTATGCTTAATATAATTTTAGCCTACGGGTGATTGCTGTCCTTCAGGAGGAATTGCAGTGGAGACAACTAATGCTGGGACAACTGTGTACACGATGCGACCAAGTCTAGAAAGCCACGTCACTCAGTATATTATAGCTTTAAATTCATACATTTATATCAGAACTTTAATATTCTTGCACATAACAGAAAAAGCCATTATCAGAAATTCATTTTATACAGGAACATTGCCCGCAGAAAGATGTGCTCTGAATTATGAGATGGGGTATTTAACAAGATTCCCAGTGTACACCAACTTAACACTTGCCAAGCCAAGTTCTCTTATACTGCGGTTACCTTAAAGAACAAAGCCTGGTTGGTCTTTTTTCAGCAAAATAGCTCATTTTATAATTATTTCTTTACAGTACAACATTAAGCATCTGTATCAAATAATGATCATTCAGGGTCCAAGACCATTAAACTAAGTTTGGAGACCAGTCTCAGATCTCAAACATCTGATTGGCTGAAATGCTTACTGGTTGCCATTTCAGCCAATCAGATGCTTGAGATTTGAGACTGGTCTCCTGATTAAGTTTCATGATCTTGGGCCCAAATTTTAATGGATGTCATTTATAAATACATTCCATATAATTTGTTTTCAGCAAATTTGTGTGAAGAGACAGGTTGGTGGAAGTTGCAGGCATCCTCTTTGTATTGCAAAAAGATGTGCCCTGAAAGGAAAGAAGGAAAAAAAGGTACCACACAAATAACTTCAGTTTGGATAAACCAATCTTACTGAAACTTTGGATATAGCAAACTTGCATAAAGACCTAGCATGGGATTGCATTTGGGGCCAGTAGCATCAAGGTCAAGGGCACTGTTACTAAAAATAGAAAACAGTTTCCAGTCAATAACTTCAGTTCTAATAAACCAATCTTGCTGAAACTTTGTATTTAGCAAGCTTGCATGAAGACCTAGCTATTGGCCAGTTGGGCCAAATTCCAGGTCACTGTTACTTAAAAGAGACAAATAGTTTCCACAAAATAATTTGTGTTTAAATAGAGGTATTTTGCTGATATTTTGTTGTGGGTAGTTTATGTGCAAACTTAGCTTGGGATTAGATTGGGTCAATGTCTCTGTTACTAAAATAGAAAAAAGTTTTGGTCAGATATTTCAGTTTGAATAAACCAATCTTATTGAAACTTTTGATATAGCAAGCTTGCATGAAGACCTAGCTTGTGGTTGGATTTCGGGCCATAAGTTATGGCCCATAACTGCTTGATAACTTCAGTTTGGAGGATGACTTTAAAAACATTGGGAAAAACTTGTTTCATGGCAGGGCCAAATTTCTTGTTTATATTTGGTTTGAATATTAATCTCAGGGAAACAGTGTCACTCACAATGTTCACCCAGATTCTCATCTCAAAGGTCAAGGTCAGAGCTTGTCCATCTCTTAACTTTGACATGAACTGAACCATCTGAATTATAATTTGAATGAATGTTAACCTCAGTGAGATGGAGTGTTACACTCAAACCACAGGTTCCCATCTTCAAGGTCAAGGTCACAGTTTTGAGTCAAAAATCATGTCAGATCTTGTCAGGCACAAAACTTTGGTATGCATTGTGCAATCTTGTTCATCTGAAAGGTCAAGGTCTCAGTAGACTAAGGCCAAATCAGATCTTGTCTGGACATTAACTTTCACATTCATTTAGCAAATTTGTTCAAATTTTGTTATTTTTTCCACAGTGAGACGGAGTGTCTAAGCAAAGCCCAGGTCCCCATTTCAAAAGGTCAAGGTCGCAGTAAGGGTCAAAGGTTACCTCAGTTCTTGTCAAGCTAATTATTTTGACTTTGGATTGAGCAATCTTGTTTATATTTGGCGTGAATGTTCATTAAGGTGAAGTGTCATGTGCAAACCCCAGTTCCTATTTTAAAGGTAAAGGTAACAGTTTCTGGTTAGTAGTTGCATATGGTAGTCACACTGTGCAAAAAGGTCCATTAATTCCAGTTTTGTGTCTTGACCATAATTTGGCCATTATTATCAGACATGTATTTGAAATTGGGTTATGCCCAACCTTGAAGTTCAGTCATTGTTCAATGTCATGCGCATACTTTGGGCTCATGCTTCTCTTTTATGACAATTCTGGTTTGTGACAAAAAATAAGTCTGTGGCTTAACATGTTGCCAACAAGCATCAAGTCTTTTTTAACCCCCCTTAAATCTAAATTTGGGGCTATATAGGTTGTCGTCATCTGGTTCGTTGGTCAGGTGGTCTGTTGCAAAAAGTTTCTGATACAGTTTCTGATAAACTTCAAACATATGCTAAGATGTAGATGTGTGTGACATATTTTCAAGTTTATCGGTCCATTTTTGGAGGTGGAGCAGGTTTAAATAAAATCTTGTACAGACTTTTACAGTTTTGAAGATATTGACATGAAACTTAAATTTTGTTTGGCATGAAATCTGGATGTACGTGACATATTTTTCATGTGGATTAGTCCATTTTTTATGAAAGAAGCAGAATTTTACATAATCTTTTGGGGCACAGTACTTCGTCAGTTTTGAAGATAATAACTTGAAACTACAAATATGTTTAAATTGAAATGAAGATATGTGTTATACGTTTTTCATGTGGATCAGTTCATTTAGTTTGTAAGTAGGTTTGTACAAAAGCTTGTGTTCGAGATAATGACTTGAAACTGTATATATGTTAATCAATAAATTTCAGAGATGAGTGACATATGTCATGTCTAGATTAGTCCATTTTTTATGAAAGAAGCAGAATTTTACATAATCTTTTGGGGCACAGTACTTCGTCAGTTTTGAAGATAATAACTTGAAACTACAAATATGTTTAAATTGAAATGAAGATATGTGTTATACGTTTTTCATGTGGATCAGTTCATTTAGTTTGTAAGTAGGTTTGTACAAAAGCTTGTGTTCGAGATAATGACTTGAAACTGTATATATGTTAATCAATAAATTTCAGAGATGAGTGACATATGTCATGTCTAGATTAGTCCATTTTTTATGAAAGAAGCAGAATTTTACATAATCTTTTGGGGCACAGTACTTCGTCAGTTTTGAAGATAATAACTTGAAACTACAAATATGTTTAAATTGAAATGAAGATATGTGTTATACGTTTTTCATGTGGATCAGTTCATTTAGTTTGTAAGTAGGTTTGTACAAAAGCTTGTGTTCGAGATAATGACTTGAAACTGTATATATGTTAATCAATAAATTTCAGAGATGAGTGACATATGTCATGTCTAGATTAGTCCATTATCTTTTGGAGGGGAGCTGGTTTTTAACAAAATCATGTGAAACAAACTACTTAAGTGTATCAAATATTGAGTTAGAACAGCATAAAGATAAGATGTGTGTTACAAATTGTTTCATGTGGATTAGCCCATTATGAATAAAATTGACAGCTTGTGTATATTCCTTTCAGATTTCAGGGATCCAAGTTGAAAACTCTGCTTTTTGATGAAGACTTCAAGATTAAATCACATACATTACAATGATCTTCACTACTAAGAATATACTGGTATTAACATCAATAATCCAGATGCATTTAAAAAACTTTCATCAGAAGTGGAATATGTCAGAACAAGAACATTGAAATGAAATTGTATTGGAAAGACGGACAGTGAATTATGTTCCAGCTCTAATAGTTAGCCAAAGAAAGTAATCTACAAGTTCAAACCATTTTACACTGTTGGAAATAAAACACAATATCGGACTGTTACAACAGAACATTCAGAACTTGCCTCAGGAGTGAGTGCATCTGTTAATTATGACACAATATTGGAAAAGTAAACGAATTCAAAACAATATTTTGGAAGAAAATACAAATGATTGTTAGAGTGAAAATCATAGAAGAAATCTCTCAACATGTTCTCAAGAAATGGAAATTCAAAAAAGAATGCAGAAAATGCTTGCAAAAGGAATGCTTATACTGTAAAACCAACATATATACTTATGGACAAAAGTTTTGTCCGGTATGGTTTTCCATAATACCTTTTAAATGTGTAAAATCCAAAAATGCCATTACTCTACCTGCAAAAATTTGGTATCAAGGGAAAGAGGACATTTATATGCATTCAATGTAAAGAGGAATTTGGAATTTGAGCCAGCACTGTCGGTAGAGTAACGATTTGAAAACTAGAATGCAAAAAGTTACAATCTTCCTACTGGTCAAGACTTTTGTCCATTGGCATATATAAATGGGAACAAGAAGCCTTATAAGATCATTGAGTACCCCTTTCGGCTTTGCAATGCTCTTAGCTTCTTATGTTTTATATGTTTGTGTGCTTTTGCATGCAACATTGTTAAGAAGATAAGTGGGTTGGAGTCTTTTCACCAAGACAACTTGTACTTGTTTTGTGATTTGAGAACCTGATGGGGCAAGTGTGAGGTTGGTGCACCCTAGAACCTGGTTTAAACCCCCAGTGGCAATTTGATTTGCCACTGACCGTTCCAAGGCGGTAACCCCTCGGGTTCTCATTTTTGTTTATTGTTAGTGGTGTCTTTTTTGAAACTGATTATTTTATTAACCATGCTCTCTCCCCCTCTCTTCTTCTTGACTGTGTGGGGAGGCTGTTTTTTCTGAATGTGGCGATTCCTGATATGCATATTCCACCTTTTTATAGGTTAGCAGCATAAGAAAATTGTTGTTAGGGAAGTTTTGTTTGTAGTGTGATCAAATGCAATATAGGTTATGAGGGAAAATTTTATATATGCTATGTTAAATGTACATGCCATATCAGGAGGGGTGGAATTCCCCGGAATTTAGAGCCATCCCCCGGCAGGAGACAAAAATCCCCCGTAAATAACAAAAGTTAGGAAAACAGTATTAAAATTCATTTCTGTCTCTTTCATCAGGCATTTGTCTAAACGCGCAATACATTAGTGGATCTCGGACATATCTAATGGTTGTGCAAAAATTTTTGGAATTCGTCTAATTAGTGTCACTGAGAGTATTATCGATTGTTAAATCATGAGTTTACACAGGTTTCATGATGCAGAAATACTTAAATGCTTAGCAGTTAAACTTTGGTTTTACATATAAATGCTTTTTATCATATTCAGTTAATGATGGCCATGGGGATATAGAAATAAACCTTTGAAGTTCAGTACTTATTAAGCATGTCAGAATGGATCAGTTTATAAAGGCCCACTTTTTATAATTTTAAGAAAACAGTTGCTATAAACAATAATAAGAACTTAGTCATTAAAAGTGCGCCTCATATGTGATCATTCTTAATGCTGTCTTCACTTCTTTCATGTTGATACCAAATACATTTAGCTGGAAAATACATTCACAGCTGGATCAATGGTAATACATTCACAGCTGGATCAATGGTATAATGTCTGAATTGTTTTTCCAGTTAACCCTTTCCTCCATACAATGTTAACGCCTTTATTGCATGGGCAAACAGAATCAGCTGGCACATCTTTGCTGTCTGATCAGGATCTACACTTTTGATTTATTAGGTTATTTCTGACCAAAAGGCATTCAGTGTAAATCCTGATAAGAAGGCACTATTGTTCCAGCAGATCTTGATCTACACTGGTTGCATATGTGATAAAATGAGTATATATGGAGTAAAGGGTTAAAAGAACAAATGTCTGTGGATACAATACTTTTTAACAAAATGTATCACTTTATTTGTTTTCATAATCAAATTAATATAAGAACACCTAATTAAGCCAATTGTATTTTACTGCATCTCTCTTTATGATATGTTTTCCTGTAAACTATAGACTTTTCTCTGTGAAAATAATTTTGAAACAGCAGATTATCACCTCCATTTTCACTGTTCTTTTCAAGCTAGTACTCATGCAGGCATCATATTCCAAATGGGAACATATAAATAACTGGTTCAAGATTTAGACTGTCGAACATTATCATAGCATCATAAACAAAAACATTTTGGTGCAAGTTCATAAATTGTCAATATAAAGCAAACTATTGAAGCAAAAATTAAATTGAGGATATCTATTTTACCAGTGTAAGGTAGAAATAGTTTAAATTTTGAATTTCAGGATAATTTGTATTCAATCATAGATACCTCAATCATGAATACATTAATTTTGGTGCTCATTCTGTGAAAAAATGTATAAACATGTATATTCATTGAAATATCTTTTTGATTTTCCAATATTTACTTCTGTTTGGTAATATTTTATGTTTTCTTGCAGCTTTTTGTTGAATTTGGATTTGCATCATCAGATGATTCAAGATCTGTCACCCTTTCGAAGAAAATGCTATACATTGGGACCACTTTGTTCGTCTGTCTGTCCGTCAATCACAAGAACTTAACATTGACTCTAACTTTTCCATTTTTTAAATATTTCTTATTCAAACTTTCAGATTATATTGCTCATGACAACAGGATCATGATGACCCTAAATCTTTAGGGCAGGATCACATTTTATGAGTTATATGCCTTTTTTTCTAAGATGTTGTCATGAAAACTTTGTTTGCCAAATTCATGTTCCAGGCAACAGGGTCATGATGATGCCAAAATGTTAAGGTCAAGGTCACATTGAATGAAGTTATGCCCCTTTTTGTACTTGGATTTTGTCGTGAAAATGTAACATTGGCTATAGCTTTGCCATTTCTAAACATTTCTTCATTAAAACTACAAATGATATTGCTTATGACAAGGTTGTGATGATGATATATAATATGTTTTTTATTCTAACAAGGTACCCTAGGTTGACACCAGTGAACACCGATCTAGTATGTTCTAAAGTTTCATTTGATATTTATGTTAATAAATTTTCTGAACTGGAATTTCACTGATTCTGTAAACGTTTTTATCATCACTGTTAGTATTGCTATATAGCTGCTCATGGATAAGTAGACAGTCATAAGCATGCTACTCTGTATATACAACTAAGAATGAACTAATGGAAGAAATGGACGAATTAAAATAATTTTCCAGTGATAATTTTTAAGTTAGTAGTTCATTCATGATCACAGATAGTTCAGGTGTATCTTGTAATATTATAGTACTGTACTGTAATTGGTGTCCAATCTGTTTATCAACCATATACTAGTCTATTGATAATACTTGATATTGCTCTAAATGCAATATTAATTATAGCATGAAATGATATATTAGTTTTGTGAATTGTATTTTTGTGTAAGATAACATTTATATATATATTCGCTTATATGAATAAAGATAACAATAAACCAGTTTTGCTACACCTGATTTGCGAATTTGTTTAGACTTCATTTGGCTTAACACTTTACTTAATGGATTACACTGTATGCCTTAAATCATGTGCGACCAATGAAGATCCTGATCTAAGCGATCTGGGCTGGATCTACACTTCACTTCATGATCAGAAATAACCTTATGAATCTGGGTCCCTCATTATTACACTTACAACGTGTCGGTCATCTCAAAGGTAAATAAGAGCGTACTATTTTGTTATTGTTCAAGGTAATTGTACTATAGCAGCAGTTCAGTTTCACAAACTCTGTTATATATCCGTAAAAATAAAAAGACCGTTTGCTGACACTAATATGGTATATGTGCCAGCGCATAATAGCCTAGCACAATAATTGTGTCCTCTATTCGCTGCAGCTGATTTGGCTCAGTAGCTTGCAATTCAGTTTTTGAAAATGGGCCGAACAGTTAGAATTTTAGGAACTACAACGTTTGTATCATGAGCAGTATACTCTTTAATTCCCTCTGCACGTCCTGTCACTGGCCACAGACCCATAATCACCAGAGGTTCGAGTCCTCCAAAAAAGTTAATCTCCTGAACGTACGCGACTCTATAATATTATAGTGTGTAATCATGCCAGAATTGCGTGAGATCTACACGATACCAGTGAGCGTGGAATTTTCGTGAGCAAATAGCAGATTTATAGGCGTTGTTTAGGTTCATAATCTCTATTGACAGCATTACGCACATAAAACAATTGAAAAACAATGCCAATGCTTCGCCCAGTAGAGCTTCAAGGGTAAATCAATTTCTACTGGGCACCAAATCAAACAGGAGAAAATGTGTAGGCCTTTACCAGGGTTCGAACCTCGGACCTCTGGCTTACTGTGCTGTCGCTCTACCAATTGAGCTAGTGAGGCTACCTGTCAAGGACACTACTACAAACATATACTTGGAGATGCAGGCTCATATCATAAATTGTTTTATAATCCAAGAATTGATGTGTAGTTCAGTAAAAAATAATCATTTACTTGTTAAATCAACATCCCACCAGTGGTGTAACAGAAACTTAGGAACATAAATA
Organism: Corbicula japonica; assembly: GCA_038501625.1. Lineage (NCBI taxonomy): Eukaryota > Metazoa > Mollusca > Bivalvia > Venerida > Cyrenidae > Corbicula > Corbicula japonica. The sequence goes on along the minus strand of JAZAYU010000018.1, from coordinate 7,657,601 downwards.
TGTGTAGGTGTCAAATTTACATAAAACAAAATATATAATTGAGGCAGACCACAATAAGATGTCTGGCTGATGCTCTTTACATTCTACTATACTTGTCTATGAAGTAAGTTAAATAAAATACTACAAGAAGCAACTCCTATCACTTTCTGTAATCCATGCACTTGCCGAGGAAGGCCCAATTATAGGGTGTCATTGAATTGAACAATACTGATGTATCTGCTGCTTCTGATTTCAGTATCAATTCTCTTTTTTTTCAACATATTCATACAAAAATTTAGATTTCATGGAACTACAGCAGAATAAAAAAAAAAAGATGTGATTACATGTAAATAAAACCAGAGCACTTAAATTCTTTTAAAGGACCATGTACATTTTTATATGAGTCAGTTTATAATTCTGTATGTTTGCAAGCATCTTGTTATTCTATGATATTCAATATGCGGCAGTTTTTTTTTTAAATGTTAAGCCTCAATCTGGACTCAACCCATTAACAAGGCCGTTGGATGCAAATACTTTGAACCCATTAACAAGGCTGTCTGATGAGTATATTTGCATATGTTAAATATTTTGTTAGTTTTCAAAAATATTAATGAAACTCTGATTTTCAGAAATGTGACTGAAAAAGCGAAAAACTGGTTCTGTAATCACAATTACAAATGAAGGAAGAAAATTTTAAGGATTGAATCAAATTTCATCAATTCTTACAAATGAAGGAAGAAAATTTCAAGGATTGAATCAATATTTTATCACGTTTACCAGGGTACTAAAAACATTTTGACTGTTTAAGTGCATTTCATTAAAATATTCTTATTACTAAAATTTTACAATTTGTGTTATCACAGCTTGTTTAATGGCTGTTGGAACAACAAAGCCAATAATCAAATATTTTTTGTGATGCCTGTGATAGCAGGTAGTCACATAGGGATCCTTTTAGGCGACCATGTGTTCTGTGGAACACCAAATTCTTGTCTGTAGTAACTTTGGGTAAAAGGTGTGCCTGTCAATGTCACAAGACAGAAAAATTGTTACAACACTGCACCGCAATATTGAGCTAGCCCACTTACAAGTGGCCTAAAAAAATTGATCTAGCCCACTTACAAGTGGTTGGAAAAACTGAGGTTGTCCGATCCGATTTTCAGCTTGTCCCGGGCATCAGGCTAGTGCGTTTGTGCAGCCCTGAAAATATGTACACTGGCCAATAGTTTGTGCACAGATCTGCTGAAGCCATTATCCGGACCAATTGATGTCAAATGCAATGAAGACTTTAATCTTAGGAATGTGTAAGATAAGTGTAAACATATTTTTATGAATTTGGATTTAATATCATTGCACTGAGTGTTTGTTTTCAGGAATGTTATGGACATAGTTCTTTCTACTTCTCCAAATAACAATGTGATGTGTTGCGAAGTGCTGCCCTGCAGAGCAAGCCATTGTTCAGAAAGTACAACCAAAGAACCAGCAGTACCAAAGAGCTGTGTGAAGACCCTTGCAGTGAGTTTAACACTTGTCACTCTGTAAATCTGCACTAGTCACTTTCAGATACCCGAGGTTATTTAAAATGTGTAGATCCTGGTCAGACTGCACAGATCTGCATACAGATCTAGATTTTGTTGACCATGTGATTAATGGCATATCCATGGAGTAAAAGGTTGAAATTGTTAAAGATGTGATTGTCAACTATCTATTCCTGTAGCGCTTAAAACTATTATGTTATTTTAACTTTTTGTATGCCCCCACAAAATGGGAGGCATATAGAGTTGCACTTGTCCGTATGTACGTACGTCCCCCAAAAGTTGTGGCATCAACTCCGCATTAACTATTGGGCAGATTTCTTTCAAATTTGCTCAGATGATAAAGCAGGATTGGTACATGTAGATGATTGTAAAGAAAATATTTTTTCCTGCAACCATTTTTACCAGAGTTATGGCCCTTTATTACAAATGTTGTAGTAGTGGGAGCATGAGTGTCCTATGACACATTCTAGTTTTAATTTATAGCAATAAAAGTTGAAATATTATTTTTCATGTAGCTAAGCACTGGGGTTTTAGACACAACTCTACTTTACTGGTGATCGTACTCCATTTGAGTAGAAAAGGAGCTGTACTCCATTTGAGTAGAAAAGGAGCTGATAACTCTGCTGCAGAGTGATTGAGGCTGATGTCCATTTGTGAAAAGAGCCTGTCCAATTGTGGAATGGCAAAAACTTGTGTGGATAGTTCTAGAACCTAACAGAAAGAAAGATATGCCAACTAACTGTTAAAATGGTAAGCATATTTTTTATTTTATTTTTTTTTTATTTGGGAGTTTCTAGAGATAATGTATAATTAACCAGATTTCTGTAGTTAGTGGATACATTTGCCATTACCTGCCATCATCATCACACCAGATTAGTAGTTGTTTGGTGGTCATGTATTATACATACATTTCTTCTGACTGGAGAAATTTTTTTTAATTAAACTATGGAAGGAGTGGAATCCTTTGATTTTTTCCTGTTAAAAGATAATCATGATTGATAAATATTTATCAAAGGAACTGATTATTTTGTATAAAGACCTTTCTAAAAATCAAGTTTCTTTAGCTTTTATTTTTGGGAACATTCATAATAAATTGATAATTTTTTAAATAAATTGAAGTATGCTTAATATAATTTTAGCCTACGGGTGATTGCTGTCCTTCAGGAGGAATTGCAGTGGAGACAACTAATGCTGGGACAACTGTGTACACGATGCGACCAAGTCTAGAAAGCCACGTCACTCAGTATATTATAGCTTTAAATTCATACATTTATATCAGAACTTTAATATTCTTGCACATAACAGAAAAAGCCATTATCAGAAATTCATTTTATACAGGAACATTGCCCGCAGAAAGATGTGCTCTGAATTATGAGATGGGGTATTTAACAAGATTCCCAGTGTACACCAACTTAACACTTGCCAAGCCAAGTTCTCTTATACTGCGGTTACCTTAAAGAACAAAGCCTGGTTGGTCTTTTTTCAGCAAAATAGCTCATTTTATAATTATTTCTTTACAGTACAACATTAAGCATCTGTATCAAATAATGATCATTCAGGGTCCAAGACCATTAAACTAAGTTTGGAGACCAGTCTCAGATCTCAAACATCTGATTGGCTGAAATGCTTACTGGTTGCCATTTCAGCCAATCAGATGCTTGAGATTTGAGACTGGTCTCCTGATTAAGTTTCATGATCTTGGGCCCAAATTTTAATGGATGTCATTTATAAATACATTCCATATAATTTGTTTTCAGCAAATTTGTGTGAAGAGACAGGTTGGTGGAAGTTGCAGGCATCCTCTTTGTATTGCAAAAAGATGTGCCCTGAAAGGAAAGAAGGAAAAAAAGGTACCACACAAATAACTTCAGTTTGGATAAACCAATCTTACTGAAACTTTGGATATAGCAAACTTGCATAAAGACCTAGCATGGGATTGCATTTGGGGCCAGTAGCATCAAGGTCAAGGGCACTGTTACTAAAAATAGAAAACAGTTTCCAGTCAATAACTTCAGTTCTAATAAACCAATCTTGCTGAAACTTTGTATTTAGCAAGCTTGCATGAAGACCTAGCTATTGGCCAGTTGGGCCAAATTCCAGGTCACTGTTACTTAAAAGAGACAAATAGTTTCCACAAAATAATTTGTGTTTAAATAGAGGTATTTTGCTGATATTTTGTTGTGGGTAGTTTATGTGTAAACTTAGCTTGGGATTAGATTGGGTCAATGTCTCTGTTACTAAAATAGAAAAAAGTTTTGGTCAGATATTTCAGTTTGAATAAACCAATCTTATTGAAACTTTTGATATAGCAAGCTTGCATGAAGACCTAGCTTGTGGTTGGATTTCGGGCCATAAGTTATGGCCCATAACTGCTTGATAACTTCAGTTTGGAGGATGACTTTAAAAACATTGGGAAAAACTTGTTTCATGGCAGGGCCAAATTTCTTGTTTATATTTGGTTTGAATATTAATCTCAGGGAAACAGTGTCACTCACAATGTTCACCCAGATTCTCATCTCAAAGGTCAAGGTCAGAGCTTGTCCATCTCTTAACTTTGACATGAACTGAACCATCTGAATTATAATTTGAATGAATGTTAACCTCAGTGAGATGGAGTGTTACACTCAAACCACAGGTTCCCATCTTCAAGGTCAAGGTCACAGTTTTGAGTCAAAAATCATGTCAGATCTTGTCAGGCACAAAACTGGTATGCATTGTGCAATCTTGTTCATCTGAAAGGTCAAGGTCTCAGTAGACTAAGGCCAAATCAGATCTTGTCTGGACATTAACTTTCACATTCATTTAGCAAATTTGTTCAAATTTTGTTATTTTTTCCACAGTGAGACGGAGTGTCTAAGCAAAGCCCAGGTCCCCATTTCAAAAGGTCAAGGTCGCAGTAAGGGTCAAAGGTTACCTCAGTTCTTGTCAAGCTAATTATTTTGACTTTGGATTGAGCAATCTTGTTTATATTTGGCGTGAATGTTCATTAAGGTGAAGTGTCATGTGCAAACCCCAGTTCCTATTTTAAAGGTAAAGGTAACAGTTTCTGGTTAGTAGTTGCATATGGTAGTCACACTGTGCAAAAAGGTCCATTAATTCCAGTTTTGTGTCTTGACCATAATTTGGCCATTATTATCAGACATGTATTTGAAATTGGGTTATGCCCAACCTTGAAGTTCAGTCATTGTTCAATGTCATGCGCATACTTTGGGCTCATGCTTCTCTTTTATGACAATTCTGGTTTGTGACAAAAAATAAGTCTGTGGCTTAACATGTTGCCAACAAGCATCAAGTCTTTTTTAACCCCCCTTAAATCTAAATTTGGGGCTATATAGGTTGTCGTCATCTGGTTCGTTGGTCAGGTGGTCTGTTGCAAAAAGTTTCTGATACAGTTTCTGATAAACTTCAAACATATGCTAAGATGTAGATGTGTGTGACATATTTTCAAGTTTATCGGTCCATTTTTGGAGGTGGAGCAGGTTTAAATAAAATCTTGTACAGACTTTTACAGTTTTGAAGATATTGACATGAAACTTAAATTTTGTTTGGCATGAAATCTGGATGTACGTGACATATTTTTCATGTGGATTAGTCCATTTTTTATGAAAGAAGCAGAATTTTACATAATCTTTTGGGGCACAGTACTTCGTCAGTTTTGAAGATAATAACTTGAAACTACAAATATGTTTAAATTGAAATGAAGATATGTGTTATACGTTTTTCATGTGGATCAGTTCATTTAGTTTGTAAGTAGGTTTGTACAAAAGCTTGTGTTCGAGATAATGACTTGAAACTGTATATATGTTAATCAATAAATTTCAGAGATGAGTGACATATGTCATGTCTAGATTAGTCCATTTTTTATGAAAGAAGCAGAATTTTACATAATCTTTTGGGGCACAGTACTTCGTCAGTTTTGAAGATAATAACTTGAAACTACAAATATGTTTAAATTGAAATGAAGATATGTGTTATACGTTTTTCATGTGGATCAGTTCATTTAGTTTGTAAGTAGGTTTGTACAAAAGCTTGTGTTCGAGATAATGACTTGAAACTGTATATATGTTAATCAATAAATTTCAGAGATGAGTGACATATGTCATGTCTAGATTAGTCCATTTTTTATGAAAGAAGCAGAATTTTACATAATCTTTTGGGGCACAGTACTTCGTCAGTTTTGAAGATAATAACTTGAAACTACAAATATGTTTAAATTGAAATGAAGATATGTGTTATACGTTTTTCATGTGGATCAGTTCATTTAGTTTGTAAGTAGGTTTGTACAAAAGCTTGTGTTCGAGATAATGACTTGAAACTGTATATATGTTAATCAATAAATTTCAGAGATGAGTGACATATGTCATGTCTAGATTAGTCCATTATCTTTTGGAGGGGAGCTGGTTTTTAACAAAATCATGTGAAACAAACTACTTAAGTGTATCAAATATTGAGTTAGAACAGCATAAAGATAAGATGTGTGTTACAAATTGTTTCATGTGGATTAGCCCATTATGAATAAAATTGACAGCTTGTGTATATTCCTTTCAGATTTCAGGGATCCAAGTTGAAAACTCTGCTTTTTGATGAAGACTTCAAGATTAAATCACATACATTACAATGATCTTCACTACTAAGAATATACTGGTATTAACATCAATAATCCAGATGCATTTAAAAAACTTTCATCAGAAGTGGAATATGTCAGAACAAGAACATTGAAATGAAATTGTATTGGAAAGACGGACAGTGAATTATGTTCCAGCTCTAATAGTTAGCCAAAGAAAGTAATCTACAAGTTCAAACCATTTTACACTGTTGGAAATAAAACACAATATCGGACTGTTACAACAGAACATTCAGAACTTGCCTCAGGAGTGAGTGCATCTGTTAATTATGACACAATATTGGAAAAGTAAACGAATTCAAAACAATATTTTGGAAGAAAATACAAATGATTGTTAGAGTGAAAATCATAGAAGAAATCTCTCAACATGTTCTCAAGAAATGGAAATTCAAAAAAGAATGCAGAAAATGCTTGCAAAAGGAATGCTTATACTGTAAAACCAACATATATACTTATGGACAAAAGTTTTGTCCGGTATGGTTTTCCATAATACCTTTTAAATGTGTAAAATCCAAAAATGCCATTACTCTACCTGCAAAAATTTGGTATCAAGGGAAAGAGGACATTTATATGCATTCAATGTAAAGAGGAATTTGGAATTTGAGCCAGCACTGTCGGTAGAGTAACGATTTGAAAACTAGAATGCAAAAAGTTACAATCTTCCTACTGGTCAAGACTTTTGTCCATTGGCATATATAAATGGGAACAAGAAGCCTTATAAGATCATTGAGTACCCCTTTCGGCTTTGCAATGCTCTTAGCTTCTTATGTTTTATATGTTTGTGTGCTTTTGCATGCAACATTGTTAAGAAGATAAGTGGGTTGGAGTCTTTTCACCAAGACAACTTGTACTTGTTTTGTGATTTGAGAACCTGATGGGGCAAGTGTGAGGTTGGTGCACCCTAGAACCTGGTTTAAACCCCCAGTGGCAATTTGATTTGCCACTGACCGTTCCAAGGCGGTAACCCCTCGGGTTCTCATTTTTGTTTATTGTTAGTGGTGTCTTTTTTGAAACTGATTATTTTATTAACCATGCTCTCTCCCCCTCTCTTCTTCTTGACTGTGTGGGGAGGCTGTTTTTTCTGAATGTGGCGATTCCTGATATGCATATTCCACCTTTTTATAGGTTAGCAGCATAAGAAAATTGTTGTTAGGGAAGTTTTGTTTGTAGTGTGATCAAATGCAATATAGGTTATGAGGGAAAATTTTATATATGCTATGTTAAATGTACATGCCATATCAGGAGGGGTGGAATTCCCCGGAATTTAGAGCCATCCCCCGGCAGGAGACAAAAATCCCCCGTAAATAACAAAAGTTAGGAAAACAGTATTAAAATTCATTTCTGTCTCTTTCATCAGGCATTTGTCTAAACGCGCAATACATTAGTGGATCTCGGACATATCTAATGGTTGTGCAAAAATTTTTGGAATTCGTCTAATTAGTGTCACTGAGAGTATTATCGATTGTTAAATCATGAGTTTACACAGGTTTCATGATGCAGAAATACTTAAATGCTTAGCAGTTAAACTTTGGTTTTACATATAAATGCTTTTTATCATATTCAGTTAATGATGGCCATGGGGATATAGAAATAAACCTTTGAAGTTCAGTACTTATTAAGCATGTCAGAATGGATCAGTTTATAAAGGCCCACTTTTTATAATTTTAAGAAAACAGTTGCTATAAACAATAATAAGAACTTAGTCATTAAAAGTGCGCCTCATATGTGATCATTCTTAATGCTGTCTTCACTTCTTTCATGTTGATACCAAATACATTTAGCTGGAAAATACATTCACAGCTGGATCAATGGTAATACATTCACAGCTGGATCAATGGTATAATGTCTGAATTGTTTTTCCAGTTAACCCTTTCCTCCATACAATGTTAACGCCTTTATTGCATGGGCAAACAGAATCAGCTGGCACATCTTTGCTGTCTGATCAGGATCTACACTTTTGATTTATTAGGTTATTTCTGACCAAAAGGCATTCAGTGTAAATCCTGATAAGAAGGCACTATTGTTCCAGCAGATCTTGATCTACACTGGTTGCATATGTGATAAAATGAGTATATATGGAGTAAAGGGTTAAAAGAACAAATGTCTGTGGATACAATACTTTTTAACAAAATGTATCACTTTATTTGTTTTCATAATCAAATTAATATAAGAACACCTAATTAAGCCAATTGTATTTTACTGCATCTCTCTTTATGATATGTTTTCCTGTAAACTATAGACTTTTCTCTGTGAAAATAATTTTGAAACAGCAGATTATCACCTCCATTTTCACTGTTCTTTTCAAGCTAGTACTCATGCAGGCATCATATTCCAAATGGGAACATATAAATAACTGGTTCAAGATTTAGACTGTCGAACATTATCATAGCATCATAAACAAAAACATTTTGGTGCAAGTTCATAAATTGTCAATATAAAGCAAACTATTGAAGCAAAAATTAAATTGAGGATATCTATTTTACCAGTGTAAGGTAGAAATAGTTTAAATTTTGAATTTCAGGATAATTTGTATTCAATCATAGATACCTCAATCATGAATACATTAATTTTGGTGCTCATTCTGTGAAAAAATGTATAAACATGTATATTCATTGAAATATCTTTTTGATTTTCCAATATTTACTTCTGTTTGGTAATATTTTATGTTTTCTTGCAGCTTTTTGTTGAATTTGGATTTGCATCATCAGATGATTCAAGATCTGTCACCCTTTCGAAGAAAATGCTATACATTGGGACCACTTTGTTCGTCTGTCTGTCCGTCAATCACAAGAACTTAACATTGACTCTAACTTTTCCATTTTTTAAATATTTCTTATTCAAACTTTCAGATTATATTGCTCATGACAACAGGATCATGATGACCCTAAATCTTTAGGGCAGGATCACATTTTATGAGTTATATGCCTTTTTTTCTAAGATGTTGTCATGAAAACTTTGTTTGCCAAATTCATGTTCCAGGCAACAGGGTCATGATGATGCCAAAATGTTAAGGTCAAGGTCACATTGAATGAAGTTATGCCCCTTTTTGTACTTGGATTTTGTCGTGAAAATGTAACATTGGCTATAGCTTTGCCATTTCTAAACATTTCTTCATTAAAACTACAAATGATATTGCTTATGACAAGGTTGTGATGATGATATATAATATGTTTTTTATTCTAACAAGGTACCCTAGGTTGACACCAGTGAACACCGATCTAGTATGTTCTAAAGTTTCATTTGATATTTATGTTAATAAATTTTCTGAACTGGAATTTCACTGATTCTGTAAACGTTTTTATCATCACTGTTAGTATTGCTATATAGCTGCTCATGGATAAGTAGACAGTCATAAGCATGCTACTCTGTATATACAACTAAGAATGAACTAATGGAAGAAATGGACGAATTAAAATAATTTTCCAGTGATAATTTTTAAGTTAGTAGTTCATTCATGATCACAGATAGTTCAGGTGTATCTTGTAATATTATAGTACTGTACTGTAATTGGTGTCCAATCTGTTTATCAACCATATACTAGTCTATTGATAATACTTGATATTGCTCTAAATGCAATATTAATTATAGCATGAAATGATATATTAGTTTTGTGAATTGTATTTTTGTGTAAGATAACATTTATATATATATTCGCTTATATGAATAAAGATAACAATAAACCAGTTTTGCTACACCTGATTTGCGAATTTGTTTAGACTTCATTTGGCTTAACACTTTACTTAATGGATTACACTGTATGCCTTAAATCATGTGCGACCAATGAAGATCCTGATCTAAGCGATCTGGGCTGGATCTACACTTCACTTCATGATCAGAAATAACCTTATGAATCTGGGTCCCTCATTATTACACTTACAACGTGTCGGTCATCTCAAAGGTAAATAAGAGCGTACTATTTTGTTATTGTTCAAGGTAATTGTACTATAGCAGCAGTTCAGTTTCACAAACTCTGTTATATATCCGTAAAAATAAAAAGACCGTTTGCTGACACTAATATGGTATATGTGCCAGCGCATAATAGCCTAGCACAATAATTGTGTCCTCTATTCGCTGCAGCTGATTTGGCTCAGTAGCTTGCAATTCAGTTTTTGAAAATGGGCCGAACAGTTAGAATTTTAGGAACTACAACGTTTGTATCATGAGCAGTATACTCTTTAATTCCCTCTGCACGTCCTGTCACTGGCCACAGACCCATAATCACCAGAGGTTCGAGTCCTCCAAAAAAGTTAATCTCCTGAACGTACGCGACTCTATAATATTATAGTGTGTAATCATGCCAGAATTGCGTGAGATCTACACGATACCAGTGAGCGTGGAATTTTCGTGAGCAAATAGCAGATTTATAGGCGTTGTTTAGGTTCATAATCTCTATTGACAGCATTACGCACATAAAACAATTGAAAAACAATGTCGGAAGCGCGGACAATACTTCTAGTCTCCCGGTCACCTGTTTCCCATTTGCGTAGTCCTTGGTTTATCATCAGTAATATTTGAAATAAAATGGTAATACAGTTTCCAACATTAAATTGCGACTTCGAAGCATCCGGAGTCCACCCCACCACGGCAAGGTTGAGATCTTTGGTGTTTAGCAGCGCCAGGATTTTTCTAATGAGGAATAAGCGTGTGCTACTTATAGAAGTACATGTTTACCTTTTTTTCAAACTCAACCTAACACTTAAGGTTGTTGATGTTTTGTTGCTCTAACTATTTACTCCATATATACAAATGTATCACGTGCGCGACCAGTACAGATCCATGTCAGCCGGCACATCCAATGGCTATCTGATCTGGATCAGTACAATTCGCTTCTTCGTCAAATATATCCTAATAAATAAAAGCGAACAGTGTAGATCCTGATCAGACCACACATCCCGGCACATCTAGATGTCATCACATTGATAACAGCAATATCCCATGGGGTAAAGGGTTAACTTTGCAACAACAAGAAAGTTCAATGAAACTTTGAGGACTTAAAGCAAAAGTAAAGATAAAGCTTACTGAATGTTACCACAAAACATCGTTTTTATAATTTCAAAATATGAAGTTTCTAAACTGCATACGCTAGCTAGATCTCAATAAACTTGCTTTGGCACTTCTGAGAATCTAAAAGATTTTTCGAATGTCAAATGTGGTTAGCAGATCTCTAAATAGTACACTGAACTGTATATTTATTGACTAATTTCATTATATAGGATACCACTCAAGTCAGTCGCTATTTGGGTAGCACAAGATTTAGTGTACTGAATAATAGTGGACAGTTGCACACTAGATTGTATCCATCAATCATGTACTGGAAAAGTACTTTTGAATCCTCCATATATTAATCATTAAAACCGTTACTTCATAGACATTCAAAAGAGCAAGTGACTTCAATCTATTTTACAATAGTAAGAAGAATTAAATCAATTATCAAAATTATAATCATTTATGAAGTGTGTTAAAAGAAATAATGAGTAGTGCATATTTCACAATTAGGTTGTAATCAAACGTTTTTCTTTAATTGCATCTTGAGTGCACTGAACACAGCGAGGTCTCTGTACGACACGTACCGTCTTTTCAAGCCAAATAAAAATACATATTATTTCTGTAAAGGAATAGGTATAACTTGAAATACTGGAGTTTCGTCTATAAGTACGCATTTTTGTACAACTGTGCACTAGTATAAACCGATAAAAATGCGTAGTTAGTGTTTAATAAGAACCTTCGTTGACGCGAAAACATATGACAATTCTGACTAATATACTTTAGTCTATACACCAGTCTAACAATATGAACACAAGATTTACTAAATTGTCCATTTTCAATCATATGTTTATATAGAACATAGAACATAGTACGTTTGAGCTATTTCGCTATCGAGACAACATTATATAGTCTTATTTAACGAAAATTCAATCACGTGGTGGCCCGATATCATATAGGCCTATAGTAGCAATGTACAGGGTCTACTCTTAGTTCTGTATCGTTATACTTTCTGACATGCAGTCGGTAGGGTTCATACACGAAATCCTGCTGCAACTGCATGCTTGTCCGTAAGTTTTGATAGTATATTTCTTGCTTATGGAAGTTACTATGTTTGGTAATTGATAGTAAATTTGACAGTTGTACTTGGAAAGGTCGGAGATACACTTTTCTGGTAAGGTATTCAATGTCAGTGGTATGAGATTCAGTTTTTGTGCGAGGAACAAGAGAAGAGTTATACTGTTGTTTATGTTGCTGTTGGTGTGGAGGCAGTTACCTGGTATTGTTGTCAGTGGTCCTGGCAGGAAAATGTATTGTAGTCTACGGTAAATCTACTACTTTTAGATGGTTCTGAAAAGCCATTTACTATAGTCACTAGTCAGTTCATTTAAGTCGGTGGTACTGGTACTGTTTTGGTTATCAGAATTACTTTTTAAGTATTCAAAAGGGTCCAGTCATTTTTGCCATGGTGCTGGGCTGTATTTATAGTTTCCTGCAGTTCTGGACAAAAAAGCTGTTTGCTGCGGAAGTAATTTAATGATAACTCTGCTCAAAATTTCAGGTCCGTCTACAAATAAAATGTATCAAATCTTCAAAGCTTGACAAAAGAAAACTAACACTAAAACATGTTCCTTTATATATTTGTAGGACTCAGATCGTGGGCCGGTCCCAAATCGTGGGCCGATTTCCAAAACGCGGGCCGATCGCAGATCGTGGGCCGTAAACATCTCAAATCGTAGGCCGATTTAGAATGACGTCCAATTGGCGTCAAAATACAACGTCTCAAGAGCGGGAAACCGATGTAGACGCGACGTCAGTTTAACAAGAACACAACAAAACATGGACGCGGCGTTTATGGAAGACGTAGGATTTTCATTAGTGAAAAGGTGAAAAAAAGATCTAAATCAGTAACTAAAGACCCGAATCCCGAGTGGTTTTGGGCGGAATATGACACAATAATCAACGTAACAAAAATTAAATCTATGAATCCAAAATGGGGTCCGAAAAAGTTTTCTGAGCAAAAAAATTTGCAAGAGAAGAAAACAAAGAACATTTTGGAATCGTATTTATATGATGATGACAATTCACTATTATTCAGGCGTTCCCAGGACAATACCACTTTTTACAGGTTTGTTTTCGTTAATAAACATTTGTTTTGGTTTTTGAAGTTATTATTTTAATCTAGATCTAGTTTTATAGTTTTATATAAAAATTGAAATAAAAGACATGCCCTCACAAAACCTATTTCATAAATTGACAACTTTAGCTATCCGTCAAAATTTCATTAACTTTCATATACTTATAAATATATTTTGATTTGTTCTCACTACAGGAGATGCTTAAGGAAGGGAGAGTTAGTCTGCCGTATTTTGGAAAATCACCTGATAGATCACAGCCAGGTATCATTTACTTAATAAGTGATCGGAAAGCAGTCAATTTTAGTACTGTTGTAAAATATCATTGTTGGAAAACAAATTCAAGCTTTTCACTAACATTTAATAACATTTTGCACGCTCATTTAGTCGTAAAAGCTATTTCTACAGTTACGTGTTTAAAATTTTCAGAGTACATCGGAGGAATTGCCTATCCCGGATCCCCTCAACCAGTACATCCCGAGCCCAAAAACGTATTTTGCAGTATGTAGACATTAATCATTAGTAAATATTAAAAGGAGTACTTCTTACATAATATTCAAAATATTTCTTAAAATGTGTGCAAGTTTAAACATTTATTAGAGTTGTTTGGTTTCATGACTGAGTACGTTGGTTTTCTTGCAGGTCTGTATGTGATATTTGCAGACATTCATAAACAGCAATATATTCAATCTTATTTATGGACATGTCTACAGTAAAATAACACAGTTCACAATTTTGAGTTAAAAAACCGTTTTACCTAAAACTACAAAATCAAGTTTCAATGTAAAATATGCATTATAATTACTATGATCGTAATCTGAACATTTGATATCCGATTCATCATATGGCAGTAGATCAATGAAAAGGACTTAACTTTTCTATTCACAGCCCTATGTAAGCGAATATTATAAACAGTCGTACAGAAGGCATTTTGGGGATCATTGTGGAAGAGGAACTGACGAGCCTGTAAGTATTCAAAACTCGAAAACTGGAAATCAGGGAATCAATGCGAAATTATTACATGACAATAGCGTTCATACTGAGCTTTTTTTGGCGATTGTCGGCGCTACCATGGACGATGCCTCCACTTCGTGCGCTGCACTTTCACGGCGGTCACACCGCCCTAACGGGGGTGATGAAGACCATCGTTTGCATACGGCTGCTCATGCATGAACCGATGGTAGTGATTAAGATTGTCTGCATTTGTCCGTGTCAGATCCGTTAATTGTAAAAAAGTGAAGTATGCATATTAGGAATTGTCGCATTCAGAATGACACATCCTCGCCAAAGAGCCAAAATGAAGAGAGAGAGAGAGAGAGAGAGAGAGAGAGAGAGAGAGAGAGAGAGAGAGAGAGAGAGAGAGAGAGAGAGATGGAGAGAGAGAGAGAGAGATAGAGAGAGTATGGTTTAAAGTGCAGTTAAATTAAATAACAATCTGTACAAGCGCTATAGACATCTCAGTGAACGCCGTACAATCTCACTGTATGCACATCCGACAAGCACATCTTTCGCACTGTCGTGTCTGTGTACGACGCGGAGATCGAGTGGGTCGTAATGCGACCAATCGCGCTCATATAACACAGAGCGACGGCATTACAAGTGCGCCTCGTCGTTCCGCGATCTATGCAATCCGAACGCCTCGCCTGGCATGTCACTACGTTGCTTCGGCGATGCTTACGGTCGTAGATGTAGTTCACTCAATGGTAATTTCTTTATAGATCATTGCATTTCACTCAATTTGTTTTCTTACTTTTGCTTCCTTTAGGAGCAGAAACGACAAAGGCTGACCAGTGTCGAAGAGCGCGATTTACATCGGACAATGTACCCATTGGAACAGTTCAGCCAGTCCCTTACGGAGGAGGTCTCCTTCTACCCAAACATCGGAGAAAAACATATATTACAGACTCAATCCTGCTCTTGCAGCAGAACTAGTTATATTAAGTCTGTTTTGGGGTTTGTTTTCGCCAAGGAAAGTGCATAAGCTACCGACAAACGACGAAAAAAATTTACACTATCGCAGATGCCGCTGACGGATCTGTTCATGAGGATACCAATTAAAACAGTCATATCTGTTTATTGTTTTATCAATCAAATGATTAAACAATTCTATGTTTAGATGTTTATATGAGTTTGTTATTTTTGATCGGTCTTATATTCTGCATAGACGAAAATTTTGCAATTTACACATGATTTTGCAATCGGCCCACGATTTGGAAATCGGCCCACGATAGGGGACCCACCTATGATCTGAGTCCTACATATTTATTTTTTATCAAACATATCACCAATACATAACAAATTCAAAAATATGATAGTGTGCAAAACAAAAATTATCAGTAGAGTCTAGACCTAAAAACAGCTTAACAAGAACCATCTTAATGATCTATGGAGTAAATTCACATTACATTATTTTCACAAATTTGCACAAGGAAGCTAAGACTAGAGTTTTATTGCATGTAAACACTAGCAACATGATAGTTTCATCCCTTTAGGAATGTAATACTAAATAGAATTGCATTCACTAATCACTTTGTTGAAAGAATAGATAACAACCTAAGAATGTTTGTACTATATGAACCATATGGGAAATTTAAATTTTCCAAACAAGTTTTATGTCTACTTGTGATTTTGGAAACTGGGGCTCAGTGTAACTGCAATCATATGATAAATTTTATTGAGCAAATAATTCTATTTCTCCAGATTCTTGATATGTAATTACAATTACAAACTTGTTAGGTAAAAAATAAACAAGATTCTCAACACAAAACATTTTATAGTGCAATATCATTCCAAGACCAAGTTGTCAGTAAATCACTTTTGATAAACAGAATTAACAGTATACTGTGGAAGGTATCAATAATTTGACAAATGTTCTTCATATATTGGGTATTTCCACAGTATTTCTTTAAAAAGAATAAATTTAAAAAAAAAAACATAATAAATATCAACGTAACTGGAGATAATTTTCCACATTAATTACAGATTTTAAACCGGATGAAAACTGGATAAATGTTCACCTGTGTGTAGATAGTAATACTGAACTATTAGAGATATTGTTTAAAAAACATGTGTGATTTGGCAACAACAAACATGTATTGAAAATGTAGTCAGATAAACATTACACCAACAGTAATTTTTAATCATTACAGTTGAGAAATAAAGTAGTTGCGATGAAATGATTACTTGTTTTAAGTAAGTTAATCATAATTTTTCATATTACAATCCAAATATTTTCAAATTTAATCAATACAGGTCTTTTCATGTGAAAAAAACCCCTCTACAATTGGTGGCCATGTTTATAATGAAACGAATTTGGTAGAGATTTACTGGAGGGTCACCCAAAATATTTTCTACAATAAAACAATTTTGAAATACAATCTATATCTGGAACTTCACTTAAACCTTTCCTCCATATATACTCCATATATACACATTTTTATGCATGTGCAACCATTGTAGATCCTGATCAGCCAGCACACCTGTGCCATCTGATCAGGATCTTCATTTTATGCTTTTTGGTCAGAAATAACATAATAAATTAAAAAGAGAACAGTGTAGATCCTGATCAGATGGCACAGATGTGTGGATCTTATAGTAACGGGTTAAAATTTAATATAAGCATGGTGATCAGAAAGTTTCATAAAAAGTGTTATACCTAAGTTTTACTTTTTCAATATTTTCAGCTAATTTTCTGGGTATATACTATTAGCCCACATATTATCTAATCTGTATCTTTTGATACATTGTAATTTAAATTGCAAGAATCAAGCAATCCTAGCATTTTTTTCCACAGAAAGACTTTAACTTAACGGTGGAGAACAAACAGCTCTTCATCTTTCCTGGCAGATTATCACACACAATGAAATTGGATGATTGACACCACAAAAAGTGATGATTTTAAAAATTCTGAAAATACATAGCTTACTCGATTGTATTACACAGCATACTTTATTGTATTACAAAGCTTACTTGATTGCATTACACAGCTTACATGTTTGTATTACAAAGCTCACTTGATTGCATTACACAGCTCACTGGTTTGTATTACACACAACCCACTTGTTTGTATTACACAGTGTACTTGATTATAATATATCGTCACCTTAGTGCAATAACGGTATAAGTACCATTGAAATATGAAGGAGATATACTGTTATTGCACTAAGGTGACGATATATAACACAGCTCACTTGATTGTATTACACAGCTCACTTGATTGTATTCTGGTTATAAATTTCCAAAAACACAGGGTTAGAACTCAAAATCTCGTTAGGACTTAGCCTTATTTGAAGTATTTTCATGATAATAAGGAGTTGCCATTCCACTGAAGATTCACTCAAAAAATGTTCCAAAGCCTCTGCCTGGATTCAACTTTGAACTGATCCATATATATGCTGTAAACAAATTGAAAAAGATAAGCCCTCCAAAGTTGACATTTTCAATCTAGTTGCAGTCATCACAACGGAAGCAGATCGCTGAAGAATATTTCATGCTGTTTGAAAATATGATGACTACACAACATTGCTGACATTATTTTCTCATGACTGTAACTTGGTGAATCTGAAAGAATAAACAAAATAGAAGATAACACAATGTCTAACGTCACATTTTCTTTTTATCTAAGAAACAAATGCAACTTAAATTTCCTCAAACAATATTTCCACATGTGTTAAATAAACATATTTTTGCAGAAAAGTCTACCTTAAAAAAAACAAACAACAACATAATTTTGTCAAAATGTAATACAGTTACATTACTTTGCAAAGATCAAAGCTGTAGTCATCGTAATCAATAGGGCAGTCAAACCTATATTACAGGTAATTCACATGTAAATAGATTTAAAATGTTCATATCTTAGTTGTAAGTTTTAACTATCAAGCACATAAGAATAAGTCAAGCTGATTATTTCTACTGAACAAAAACTGTAGTTTGTTGCCTGTTGGCAACACACTGAGCCTACTTACAAATATAAACAAGACTGCACAGGACACTTTGTCTCATAAAGGTTATTATTACTGCCCAATGTAAACAAGATTGCTCAATGAGTATAAAAGTTACAGAACAGACAAGCTTTCAAATGACATATGACCACTAAATGTGACCTTGACCTTTAAGATGGGAAACTAGGGTTTGTATGCGAAATTTGTCTCATCGAGGTTAACATGCATGCCATAAATAAATAAGATTGCTTAATGCATGTTAAAGTAATGGGCAAGCAAGCTTTTACATGACCTTTGACCCATAAATGTGACCTTGACATTGAATAAGGAACCTGGGGTTTGCATGCTACATCCCACCTGATTGACTTTATTGCCAAATATTAACAAGATGACTCAATGCTTATAAAAGTTATGTGCCAGACAGGCTTTCGCATGACCTTTGACCCTTAAATATGACCTTGACATAGAAACCTTGCATTTGACATGCTGTCTCAATAACTTATTAAATAAGGTTAACATGCATCCCAAAAAAAAAAAAGATTTCTCAATGAGTATTAAAGTTATGGACTGGACAATCTTTCAAATGACCATTGACCCCTAAATGTGACCTTAACCTTTGATATGGGAACCTTGGGTTTGCATTGGACAATCCATCTTATTGAGATTAACATGCAAGCCAAATATAAACAAGATTGCTTAATGCATGTTAAGGTTATGGGCCGGACAAGTTTTTACATGACTTGAAACCCCATGACCTTGACCTTTGAGGGGTTTGCACATGACACTCCGGCTCAATAAACTTTAATGCCAAATAAATTCAAGATTGCTTAATGTATGTAAAAGTTACGGGCCAAACAAATCAGGACAGATGCACTAATTGACTAAGTCACGTGCACACACCGAACAGCCAATGTAACTTGAAATGCAAAACAGATCTAATCTTTTAAACCACTATCCCCTTAGTATGATGGTGAGCAAGTGAATAGTCTCAAAATGAAATATTCAGATAGAATGATCACAATACCTTCCACACAACCAAGAGGATTATCAACCAGCATTCTTAGTGTTGTGATATCATAACAGCACAGACAGCCATCACTACTCTGAAAATTAAAAACAAATGGCATGTTATATTGTATAGAAGTATTATATTGTATAGAATTATCTGTATTTTATTTCTTTGTGAACTAGAGGCTGATCTGGACAAACACTGGTCACCCATGGGATTTAAGCAGTATGGGTTAGACATTTTGTAAAAAAAAACAACAAACAACACATATCTACAAAAGATCAAGAAATTTAAACAACATTAACATTCATGGTATTTTCCAAGTGTTGTTTTTAATTATGAGTTAAGGACTGGATCAAGCATAAGGTAACAGCTATTGAGATCCAAAGGCATACCCTTCACTGTTCTGTTGAAGACTTGTGTCGCCCTCTGGTGCTATGTCGGAATAAAAATGCAAGTACAAAAAGGGGCATAACTCCATGAAAGAATTTGGCATCATCATGAGCATGCTGTCATAAGCAATATAATTTGAAAGTTTTGAAAGTTTGATGTAAAAATATTAAGAAATGACAAAGTTATAGCCAACGTTAAGTTTTCATGTGAAAATCCAAGTACAAAAAGAGGCATAACTCCATCAAATATGACTTTGACCTTGAGAATTTAGCATCATCTCGAGCGTGTTGTCATAAGCAATATAATTTGAAAGTTTGATGAAAAAATATTAAGAAATGACAAAATTATAGCCAACGTTAAGTTTTCGTGTAAAAATCCAAGTACAAAAAGGGGCATAACTCCATCAAATGTAACCTTGAGAATTTGGCATCATCTTGAGCGTATTGTCATAAGCAATATAATTGGAAAGTTTGATAAAGAAATATTAAGAAATGGCAAAGTTATAGCCAACGTTAAGTTTTCATGACGGACGGACGGAAGGGCGACACAATAAAATGAACTTCTTCCAAATACAACCACTAAGTGACCTTTGAACTGTGATCTGCCTTCAAAAATCATTTTTATCTATTAAATCATGAGGCAACTAAGTTATCATTTACCATCAAACTGTTGTATGCTGGAGTGTCAGATGCATACACCAAGCATGCAACTTTCCAAGTGTACTGGACAACATCATCTCCAGAGATATGACCAACAGCTTTTATCAGCAATCTGCAAACAATAAAGAATAAAAGAATCATGCCCTTTGCCATTATCATAAAGGTTAAACATTAAAATTTGGCTATTTTCTGCATTTTATGCCCCCACAAAGCGGGAGGCATATAGAGTTGCACTCAGCCATCTGTAGGTCCCCCAAACCTTGTGGCATGAACTCCTCCTAACTATCTGGCGGATTTCTTTCAAACTTGCACAGATGATCTAGCAGGATGTAGATGATCATTAAGAAAGGATTTTTCCTGCGACCATTTTTACCACAGTTATGGCCTTTTCTTATAACAATTGTTGTTGCAGCAGTGGGGGAATCAGTGTCCGAGGACACATTCTAGTTAATTACAAACTCACCATCTATAGTTCGATGAATTTAATGAAATTTTAGTCATTTTCCTAAGTCTACTAACTTTCGTTACTGGAACGAACAAAACAACAACAAAACTAGATTTCTTATAGGACTTTAACAAAAGCAGCCATTGTGTCAAACACCATTGTGTCAAACTTAAAGCCACAGTTTAAAACTTTAAAGGTGCCTTAAGTTTTATGAAAATATCTGCACCTGTTGAGTGAAGTCCACATGTAGACACTGACTGATTGTCTAGACATGTCTTAATCAAGTTCTGTTATAAATTCTGGGACTTGACTAATCACTTCAGGGGTTCCACTAGGCACTAGCTGCTGAATTTCAAGGGTCATTTTGACCAGTTTTAGGAGTTATCAGCCTATTACATGTATTAGTCAAAATACTTATAATTTAAGAAAAAATATCCCTTCATCTGAAATCATTTGGCTCAAAATGAGGCTGTTTTGGAAATTTTAAGAGTCCATGGCCAGAATGTTAATATTTTACTTCCCAACTTCTTAATACACAGTAATATAAAAAAATCTTACCTTACATGAATTAGCCTGCCAAAAAGAAGACTTTCACCAAGCAGACATCAACAAGGGTAACCCCTTACTCTCTATACACCAGCACAATCGCAACAAAACTTCTTCTCAAACCAATGAACCTACATCACTGAAATCTAAGAAATGAAATACATTTTAGTGTTCTGAAAAGTATTCCGTTTTCATGTCTCTCTAATACCTGATCATGGCTTTTAAATTACACTGAAATGGACCACTTGACCATTGACCTGTGGTCTAGGTCCATACACCTTACTTACCTAAATCCAAAAATAATCTTGACAGAAAAGTCTAATCTTTGTATATGGAGTTCAGTCCATTTACCAGTCAATACTTGTAGATCATTGTGCATCACTAACAAAATAGAGACCTGGGTATGTTCAAATTTCAAATAAATTGTGGCATATCCCATTCTATCTATGAAGTGTTTATTGCCACTATTTTTATCATTTACAATAACAGAAAAGTTTCCAACACATCAAATGTCTAGTAAAGAGTTAAAGCCCCAGCCCTAAACTTAAGTAAGAATAAACTATTGAAAAATCATATTTGTCCATATAGACTCCAATATATAAACTCTCTAACAGAACACAAAAGGTCCGATGGAATTCTTTCTTATAGACAGGATTTTCAATGATAATGTTAAATTATAGTTAACAAACTTTTAAGAAGCTAGATATAATGGAGCTATATTTAGCATCTATTTTTGACGAAGCGACCACTTCATGCGCAATCTCGATTTCTGTGACGTTTGGAAATCCTACTTTCGCTTTTAGTCGTGCGGACCAAATTTATTTTAGTAAATTAAAATTTTATAAGCCCCAAACTAATGCTGCAAATTTCTACTTATAGTTCCAAATACATGTAATATTTCATACAAGAGCGGGTGAAACTGAAGTAATGCCGCTTTAATTTTGTTGGTGGTTCAACCTCAAGTCAAAGTCAAAATGTTGTGCCAATATTATGTCTACATTTTATTTAATGCTTTCCAGTGAATTATAGAATTTTCTCAGTGAAATAAAAGTGGTATTGTTATTTTCACTGTTTTTAAGCGTGGTACCCACACGCACATAATATTCCGAATGAGAACGTTTAGAAAACGGGTTCAAATTCAGGTTTTTCATATGATGTCATGATGTAACGTCATACACAAACATTTTTGGCGCCATTTCATGAAAATCTTCTGTCTAATCACGCAAAGCATAAAATAAACAGAAAATTTGTTTTTACCAGTGAAAGATAGAAATATATTTCACTCGTGAACTCCAGAATTATGCATTATCAATCATGGCTTTGCCACTTGTGAAAATATGAATTCCAGAGCTCACTCGGTGAAATATGTTTCTATCTTGCACTGGCAAAAATAATATACTCTATTTCTTCAACACTGCAGTATTTAATTATTTTTAACACTGCAGTATTTAACCCTTTCCTCCATAGACACACCTTTATGGCATGGGCGAAAAGTGTAGATCCAGATCAGCAGGCACATCCGTGCCATCTGATCATAATCTGTACTGTTCGCTTTTTGGTTCGTTAGGTTATTTCTGGCCAAATGGACCAATGCAGATCCTAATAGGATGGCATGGATATGCCGTTTGATCTGGATGTACACTGGTCGCCCATATTTGAAAATGTGTATTTATGGTCGGAGGAAAGGGTTAAATATTGTTAATAGTTTAACCCAATACTATGTAAATACAGGCTTTAACCCTTTCCTCCATAGAATCTTTATTGCATGTGTGAACAGTTTAAATCCAGATCATCAGGCACATCTGTGCCATCTGATCAGGATCTAAACTGTTCACTTTTTGATTTGTTAGGTATTTTCTGAGCAGAATGCGACCAGTGCAGATCCTGGTCAGACACCACAGATGTGCCGGCTGATCTGGACCTACACTGGTTGCACATGCATAAAAACAGGGCTTTCCCCAGGCAATTATGGCATACCGGCGCCGGGATGCCTTAATTTCTAAACTAACATTTGCGGGATGCTTATAATCCGCCGGTATGCCATAAATCCTGGCCGGGATGCTTTAAAATTCAATATACAAGGTCAATAAACATGTCAAATTACGAAACTTTCTCGCCAATTTCAAGCGTTTCTTTATTATTGTTAAGCGTCTACTGTACAAGATCACTTCTTACAATATTTAATGAGCGTCTGCTGTGTATCAGAAGTCGGATATTTGGATGAGTGTCTGTTGAATACAGAGAAGATGGTCGTAAATCAACCAATTAAGAACAGATTATCTATCGGCAGTTATGATGGCCTAAATGAGATTAAAATCGGTATATTGTTCTTTGATGACCTGCTAACTGTGAAGAGTTGTGAGCATGTATTGCTAAGTGGTAAATTATAATCTTGTCACTTATATTAACAGGCGAATACAGAAGGTTTATTATAACAAATTGTAACCATAAATGAAGACGATTTTAAAGTAATTTGATGTTATAAAAGTACTAACTGAAAGTACTAACTGTACATCTTTAAATGCTGTCCATATCAATAAATGGCCATTCTACTGAACATGTTGACTTTTCAACAAGTCATGTATTAAATTAAGGCATAATCATAATGACAAGAACAGGTCTGCAATCAAGGGCTGTGTATATATTGCAACAAGAGACAATTGTGGCATGTTTTTAGACTGATGTACATAAAAAATGAAGCAACTACTGTTTTGTATTAAGTACAATATAATAGCAAGTCTGTGGTAGTTCTGTGAAAAATGTACTTTGTCATATTTCAATAAAACTTAGATTACTTGTTGCTTTGTGCTAAATATATATTAATATAAATTGTATTTGTAAGATACACCCTATCAGCCATGTGAAAACATTTTGCACGAATTAGCACGTCACGCGTCGGATGCCAGGATGCCTTAAAATTTTTCTGGGGAAGGCCCTGATAAAAATGTGTATATATGGAGGAAAGGGTTAATGTGTGTTATGGGTAGATCTAGATCATGCCATCAGATCTGAATCTGTATATTAGTTGCATCTCGGTAAGAAATAACCTAGTGAATCTAATTTTTAAGCAAACAGTAGATCCTGATCAAATGGCATGGATTTGCAGCTGATCTGGTTCTTTTCTGTTTGTCAGCACATTCAAGGAGTATCCAAGACCATGTAGAAAAGGGTTAAAGCAGCGGGAAATATGTATGAATCTGTAGTAGATTTCTTACCAGAGGTCTCTGTAGCTTGGTAGAGCATTGGCATGGTAAGAAAGAGGTCTAAACACTGAACAAGGCCACGCTTTTCATCCCAAATTGCCACTGCCAACAGGAAATATTACCCCTGGAGCTCTTTTGGTCAAAGCATTGGCTGGAATATTCAAACACAAGTAAATTGGAAATGTTTTGTATAAGTGGGGTGCAATGTTGTATACTTAGCATCATTGGCCTTCGTTTCTCAATTGGTAGAGCATCGGCACTGACAGCCATAGGTTAAAGGTTTGAATCTTCGTCTGGGCTACTCTTTCAGGGCTTTTTCAGCCTATCTAACGGGGCCGATATAATTTCGGCCCCGTTCCCAATGCAAAATAGCGACCATTTTCCCCAATTTCAAGAAAAAAATTCCCAATCTCGTAAATTTATTCCCCTTTTGAACTGATTGCCTTAAAAAAATGATAAACGAGAAACTATAATATCGAGAATTTTCAAGCGCGAATCATTTGTTTATCGGCGATCTGTGAAAACTTCTTTCTGTGAAAAATGTATGTACTGGTGTAAAAACCGGTGTTTACCGTAACCCAAGTAGACTCTTTCTCCGTCGTTATCAGAAAATAAACGACTGTTGTAAACCAAAATCTAGAGGCCTCTGATTGGCTGCTGGATGACGTCACACTTGCTCTCTGTATCTATTTTAAAAACTCTCTTAAGCTGCATATCAACAAGGCTTATCAATTGCTCATCACAATAATTCATGATAAACCTTGACATGGATAAAGCATGAACGAGTAAATATGCAATATGTGATAAGGTTAGAATAAGTACTGCTGATACTTTATAAACCAGCAACTGGAATGTGTAGTCAGCGCACAGAACAACATTGTATGGCAAACATTGTGCAGAATTTGTGCAACTCGAAGGTTTAGCATATCACAGTAATGTAGGCATTCCAAACATGTGTATGGCAATAAATCAGTGACCAGGTTAAGTGGCATCAAATTGCTTTCAGCAACCCAGTTGGGATAATGGTAAACATACATCTGTAATATGACTCCAATTTCTTTGTATTTTTAAACCTAACACTAGCTGGTGTTGTTATGTACTTGTAAACGTGGGGAATACCGCCTAATTTAAACCTCGAGGAAAGATAACTGAAACTCGCTAAGGATTCTCTGGCGGTTATAGCCGCCAGACAAAATTGGTTTACTACTGTCGTTGTCTGCTGAAAGTATAGACATGCGCAGTGAAACAGTCAATAACCCAAGTTGAAGATGGAGCGCGGCTTGACTGTTTCACTGCGCATGTCTGTATTTCATCAGACAACGACAGTAGTAAACCAATTTTGTCTGGATGCTATAGCCGCCAGAGAATCCTTAGCGAGCTTCAGTTATCTTTCCTGGAGGTTTAAATATAGGCGGTATTCCCCACGCTTGCAAATAAAGTACATTCTGCTGCTGGAGATTAACAACACCAGTTAGATTTAAAATTACAACGAACTCGGAGTCATATTACAAGATGTATGTTTACCATCATCCCAGCAGGGTTGCTGATAGCAATTTGATGCCACTTCAATGTCGGTCACTGTTTTATTGCCATTTATATGTTTGGAATGGATATTATGCTGAAATATGTAGGCTATCTGTATTGTTACGACGCTTGTAATCACTGCTGGTGTAGTGCATCGGGGGTTTAAATGTTAACAATTTGAGTTGCACAAATGCTGTACAATGTTTGCCATATCCTGTCGTTCAGGGCGACGTTTAAACCTTCTAGATGCTGGTTTAATAAAGTATAAACTGTACCTCTTCTTTTCTTTATCACAAATGGTTTATATTTACACTTTATTCTGTTATTCATGTCAAGTGTTATGATGAATTATTGTAATGAGCAATAGGCCTAGTTGATAAGAAGCTGGAGAGAAAATTTTAAAATAGATACAGAAAGCAGGCGTGACGTAATCCAGCAGCCAATCAGAGGCCTCTAGTTTTTGGTTTACAACAGTCGTTTATTTTCTGATAACGACGGTGAAAGAGTCTAGAGCGCGGCGCCCATGATTCCAGATAACTAATATTATGGTCAAATTATGGTTTGAATATATAACAGAAATTATATTTTTATTTCGTTAACAAATGATTTTTTCGCGATAATCGTTCGACTGCGTACAAAACAGAAAGGATGAATCAAAAATTGTATGTGCAGTACCGGCTTTTATACTGACCCGCGAAAACTAGTGACGAAAATTTAAAAATGTCGTATAATAGTAAAAACTATGCAAAAAGGCCGCGAAAAAAAGATGCCAAGGGTACTCCAAAACTAAACTGTCTGTGGAACAAAACATCAAATGTTTCAAAAGTTCTTTCCCAGTCAGTTGAAGCTTGCCAAGTTTCTAAGGATCAGATGATGGCCATTCTACTCGTAACTGTATAAGTGATACATCTGTAAAGCTGTCAGAACAAACTCTGGAAGAGATTTGTAACATTTCCAGGGACACTAAAGCAAGGCAAGTCAAGCTATATTGCAGATAAATGAATGTTGAAATTTCCCAATTTGGTTTGATTTGTTGATACTTTTTTTCCCAAATTTGACTATTTACCGCGTCAAAAATTCCCAATTTGGGCAGGGGCCTTTTTCCCAAAAACCCCTGAAAAAGCCCTGTCTTTTCAACACAAATCTGCCATTAATCTATCCACCATCTTAATTTGGGATTCAATCCATAGTCTTCTAGCAACTTGCAGTTTAAACAAGAAGTATCAAAGTTAGGATCAACTGGGGCTTCATTTATAAATGGGGCGCGTCACGGGAAAAGGTACCTTCGGTGATATTTTTTGACATTTTAGTTGTCGCTAAATTTGGAAAGAACTTACATTTATTTCTTATTTTATCATAAGAAAAAGGCGATTTTATTACAAATTTAAACAATATTATGAATTTTTTAACGCTATATCCATAAAAATTATTGTCATATCCAAACTTAATGACGTCATTTTAGGTATTGACGTCAACTGTCCGAAGGTACCTTTTTACCGTGACGCGCCCCAAATTATAAAACAGACCGTGTTTTGCAGGAAAGTGGATTTAGTCTGTGGGCTCATCACTGGATGAGTCACATAACAGACATAGGGGGCCAGGACAGTTTTGGGATGGTGTGGGATGCCATTCTGATACAAATCCAAGACTGATGTGTGCTTTATTGATGGATTACGGTTCTGTAAGGCTCCTACACCCTCCCCCCCCCCCCCACCCCCAATACCCTAAGGCTCAGGACGACAGGTCAGGAGAGTAAAACGTCCTGCTGACTCATTCAGAGGTTAATTGTTGTTTATCACAGAACTGTCCAATATAATTTAAAAAGTGATCGTATTTGTATTTTGTCTAATTTCAATTCATGAACAGATTAAGGCAACCGTCCTAAGCCTTCCGTCGATTAAAAAAAAAAACTGGAGTGAGATACGAAATTTTCGAAGACTAGGTCAAACCACGAAATATGCGACAGCATGTTAGTCCCGACTATTTTTGTTAATATCAGTATTGAAGAACAAAATACCTACATTTATCAGTCAATGAAATATCATAAAGATCGTTAATTTTAAGACAATGTTCCCCGGGCAAGCTAATCCTCTATATTTTGAGCAAGGGGGCCGCCATTTTTCATATTTCCGATAATTTCCGTCATCGACCGCCGCGCGCATGCGCTCTTTACATTTCTTGTGCTATTTTTATTTGGGCGACGGTGGACCATCGCTCAAGTGTTAATCTTCAGTCGATTCCATGCTAAATAATTGGCTGCTTTTAATTCTACTCTTAAACCCTGGATATTGTACGTATTCTCTTTTCTAAATTCTGATCCTTTGGGGCGAGATTAGTCTCAATAATTCGACTGCAAGCACAGACCCATTATCATACGGACGTTTTCGTTGTCTATCCTTTACGTCTCAAACAGTTACGATCAAAACTGTGGTGGAAATCGACCCGATTTAAATTCTTTTTTTTTCACTCCCACATGAAATTTCAACACTGGTATGTCAAATATCGTTATAAAACATAAATAATAATAAAAGTAACAATAAAATGAACGAATAATCCATAAAAATAACTTGTTAAACCTACCACAGCATATGCCGTTTACACGGTGAAAATTATCGATAAACGCGAGTCAGATAAACTTTATGCGGTGTAATCCACATGGGTGGAAGTTTAAAACAGTTTTGCATAAAACACGAAAACGTTACTTATAAAGGATTACATATATTGATTCTACTTGAATGTGGCTTCTCAGGTATGTAATGTTTTTTTAAATAAATATGGTTTAAGATGCTTGATGAAGCCGGCTAAAGATTGAAAAGTTGCGATTCATTTTCCGATCGGCGGCGTATAGAAATAGAAGGAAAATTTTCCGCATTGATTTGAATAGTAACTGGGTTGTGCGCGAAGAGCTACCATCGTATATATAGAAAAGCTCTTGTTGCGCACAAATAGTTGGGCTAGGGCGAGATGAGCCACCGCAGCTGATGATGAAGTAAGAAATTGCGTTAGCGTCTGGTTACCATGTTACATTTGTAATGGTTGTTTTTTTTTGGTGTATTGATTTCTCTTGGAAGGTAGGTTTATAACCAGGTTTTCTTTAGAAAAATCCTGGTTATTAGATTGGGGTATGTCGTTGGGCGGGCGGACGTCAACATTTTGTTAAGTTTTTTTGTGAAAGTTGTGTTTTTCTCAGTAACCGTTCAAGGTACAACATTGAAACTTAACATAGTTGCCTGACATATCAATTAGTGTTGGGAAATCGGTTGCGAATCATAATCGATCATCAGTTGGAATCGGTTGCCCTTTCCGATGCGATTTCACGATTATAATCGGTATCTTAATTTACGCAGTGTTAGGTTTAATAATGGTCTTAGATCAGTAGCATACATAATTACTGGATATTAATCATTTTCAACTTTCTGACCAAAAACCAAATCAAAATCATTGCTGCCAAAAAAGGTTTGTGCAACTGAACTGAACCCCTCTAGATCCGCCACATGAATTCTCAAATGAAAAAAAATTTGCGTTAGAGGTTTAGTTAGTGCAATACATATTTATTCGAAGAATTTTTACCATCGTCATTATAGCTACGTAACTCAGACGATCGACAAAATCGGCGCCATTTTGCGTTTTTGCTTGTTGCCTGTATTTTTGTACTATTTGCAACAAATTCTGCAAAGGCCTTTTGTTAGGTCTATGTTTTTTTTCTGTGCGATGGAAGTTCTTCGTTAATCTTGTGGAATCTAAAGTGCTTCTGAATAATTTTTTTGCCTAGGTTCTCGTAGGTGTAAGACCTGTAAATAGACTTCCCTATATAAACTATAGTAAACATGACATGTTTCAAAAGGCTGGCAATCATAGCCGGTACCATTTTAATAAGGGCTAACTTACATGCTTTTAAAGCTAATTGTTTCTACTGTCCATTTCCAGCAAGAAAAGTAGGGGTCATATATCAATTAACAGAGATTTGACACCTTGAAACCGGTGGTCTGTTTTTTTCACTTCTGTGTGAACTTCAAAACTGTTTTACATATGCCGTCCTAAAACCAGGGCCTTTTTTCATATTCTGCATTTCCAAACATAAATTTGCTATCAGTGTGTCAGTAAAAGCATCTCATTTACTTAACATGTTCCTTTCAGGCCATACTAGCCATTTAATGCCCCCAAAAGGCAAAAAAATTGGGACTATTTAGTGTCAGCCATTATCTGACTAGCCCGAGTAGGAACATCCGCTGGACTATTTACAAGTAATTAGCCTCTCGTAAAGGATGCAGTAAATAGTTTGTAGCCGTAGATGCGAATTGGCCCCGGTCAAATTTGAAGATAAGAGGTAAGTGGGCAAACTGTAAGCTTCATGGCACTTTAAAATATTTTTAGATGCTATATTTGCAGTTTCACATCTGTAGCTAGGATCCCCAAAAATTGTCTGACATGCTCTTTTTGACCTTGACACTTTCAGTGTGAGGCAGGTGCTTGGAAATGCGAAACTAATACATTTCTGGCTCTGCCTTCAGTTTAACTTGCAATTCTCAAGGGGCATAGAACAAGTGTGAGTAGTGAAAAATCGAGGTGGTTATGGTATATTTTGAGTATGATTTAATGAATCAGTAGGGATTTTACCATGTGTGAGTGGCAAGCATTTATTTTGGTCATTGGCAATAAGAAAGCTGTGAACTGATGAATGTTTGAAATTTTGCCTCGTCGGCCGACTAGTTTTCACGACTAGAATTTGAAAGTTAATGGTGCTTAAAAATCAACTGATGTGTTTTGAATATAATTTTGCTTTGTTTTCATAAACTGTAAGTCATTGTGATGTCAGTTATGTGCCCTTTCTGTTTCAGGTATGTGCTAGTAGGGAGCAAGTGGACTTGTCGTGTCGGCTGTGATTCTCTGGTTTGCGATATCTCAGAATAACCCTTTTCTGCCACCAAATCTCTCGGGCCGCCATTTTAATTTTCAAATTTTCAAAGTGATTTCCCTTTATGGCCGGTGTAAAAGCCGGAACCCGTACCTTTATATTTTGTCTCTTACACTGCGCATGTCTCAACTGTTAATCGATTATGAGAGAACGACATCGATCATCGACATCGAGAAGCATTTACACGTCGCTAATCGATGTCTTCCGATCATCAGCACATCACTAATATCAATACCAATTATCAGGACAAGTTTCATAATCCCTGACTGTATTTTGACAAAGTTATGCCCCTTTTTCACTTAGAAATTTTGTGAAGTTTTTTGTGAAAGTTGTGTTTTTCTCAGTAATCGTTCAAGGTACAACTTTGAAACTTAAGGGCCTGCCACACTCCTCCCAATTCTATTAATCGATAAAAAGAAAATTATCAAAATCTCAATAACGGCAAACTGCTGTTAATTGAAACTTTGCACAAATGTATGTTATTAATGCATCTTTATTTTACATAGGGTAAGACACGTTAGAAAAGTAAAGAACAATAGCGAGATCAAAAAATTTCCTCAACTTCTATTTACATAAATTCACAAAAACTAAAGAACACAAAACATCATTTTAAATGCCCACATGAGTAATATGATACTGACAACAATTTATTGTGCCCTCGTGATTTACATATGTAAACTTTACGAGATATTAGTAAAAGTGTGTTTGACCTTCAATTTCCTGGTCGCGTAAACTGATGACAATCACTGATTTCGCTTTTAATAGTTGAAAGTTTTTTACAAAGTACACAACATTTTCTTGTCAGTATCATTGCGCTCACGAGGGAATTTAAAATTGTTCTGCATCCCTTAGTTTTTGTGAATTTATGCAAATAGAATTCAAGGAATTTTTAGGTCTAGCTTTGTTTCTTTACTTTTCTAACGTGTCGTTCTGTATGCAAAATAAAGTTACATTAGTAACATTCATTTGTGCAAAGTTTCATTGAACGGCATTTTGCCATTACTGAGATTTGATGATTTTTACTTTATCGATAAATAGAATTGGGAGGAGTGTGGCAAGCCCTTAACATAGTTGTCTGACATATGAATACCAATTATCAGGACAAGTTTCATAATCCCTGACTGTATTTTGACAAAGTTATGCCCCTTTTTCACTTAGAAATTTTGTGAAGTTTTTTGTGAAAGTTGTGTTTTTCTCAGTAACCGTTCAAGGTACAACTTTGAAACATAACATAATTGTCTGACATATCAATACCAATTATCAGGACAAGTTTCATAATCCCTGACTGTATTTTGACAAAGTTATGCCCCTTTTTCACTTAGAAATTTTG
This sequence comes from Corbicula japonica, assembly GCA_038501625.1. NCBI lineage: Eukaryota > Metazoa > Mollusca > Bivalvia > Venerida > Cyrenidae > Corbicula > Corbicula japonica. The sequence goes on along the minus strand of JAZAYU010000018.1, from coordinate 7,625,381 downwards.
TTTAAGTTTTTTATGAAAGTTGTGTTTTTCTCAGTTACCATTCAAGGTATAGCTTTGAAACTTTACATAATTGTTTGACATCACAGTACCAATTATCAGGTCAAGTTTCATAACCCCTGACAGTGT